>WBMY01006136.1:890566-975179 GCA_013397315.1 Donacobius atricapilla | reverse complement strand
TCTTTCAAACCAAGACACAGTTTATGAGTTTAAGCCATGGCTCTACCCATATCTCCAGAAGGATGTATGTCTCCCACAAGTGTTTCATCTCATCTGTGATCCCTGGAATACCAAAAGATGTCTCAAAAAGTGGTGGCTAGTTACACCTGGGTGATGAAATCCCATCCTTCCTGCTTGGTCCCTGTGCTCCAACATGGACATATAGTGCTACCTACCTGGCCTGCTACCACTGCTGCTATTACTCCAAAAAGCTGGAGTTCTCTCCTATGGTCTGCATCATGTCTTCTAAGTCCATATGAATGTCGTGCATATACACATTCTAGAAGACTTCCAGTGGTAGTGGGTGTCTTGTCCAAAATACAGACTGGGGCCTTCCAGGTGGAGTTCTACTCAAGCATAGGACACCTAAATAAAAATAGACATCTGCTAGAGGTGCCTAAGTTCCTATATAGTCACTGGAGAGCTAGTTCGTGCACCCAGCAGAGTTACTCATTTCACCCTATAGCAGGCAGGTAGTAGCTGGCCATCTAAATTGCTCTTTAGGCTTCTCTTACAGCACTATCTTTCCACAAACTGTCATTGAAGTTAGACTCTTCCAGCCCAAGTAGACACCTCGGTGTAGACACTTAAAATATCTTAAGATGAAGGCAAAATCCTCTGCTGACAGCTAAAACCTCTAACCATTAGGCTATAGATTGCTCTGGTTATTGGGGTAAACCAGGATTGGGACAAGAGGTTTTAATCTCCCCCTTTGGAAGCAAACTCATTTTACAGGGGATAAATCATATCATTCTACAATTGAGAGATAAATAGAGATTTGTACTCAAGCTCAAAGAGTGGTTCAGGAGGCTCTTGAGGTCAAAAAGGATCATATATTCCTGCCTAAAAGGAAAAAACATTGTCAGGGGTCCTTAGCTTCAGGAACTGTAGATCATTCTGGCATAGTTAAACAGAATGGTCAAGCAAGAATAATGGAATAGAGAGAACAGAAATATTAAAATTTTTCAAGCAATGCAAAACACCCAAGGATTCACTTCTACAAATTATCAGGACAAGTTAATTGCCCCTGCTGAGTTTTTAAATTATATTTTTCTACAAAGAAGTAAGCCAATTTAATTGGACCACTTTGGTGCTGGTGGTTTTGTTTGTTTATTTGTTTTAAGTTAGGCTACAGATTCTTGTCAGCTGCTCCTAGGAGCAAAAGAGAAATGCTGCCTGCTTAACATCTGCTGTCAGATTATGTTGCCTCTGCTATCAGAAATGAATGCAGAAGACCAATTCAAGTTTCTGTCAGCTGTGATGTCTTTTGGACATGTTTCAATCAAGCAGCAGGCTTTTCTTTACACTTAAAGAATCATTAGAACAGCTAAATCTTGGGGAAAAAACATTTTGATTGCAATTATAAACTAATGTCTAATTCATTTAAATTATCACGTATTAAGTAAATATTTGAGCTACTTTGAGATCCATCACACATAATTGTAGCTCTGTCTTGAGTATTTCTCCCTCCTTCAAATTCTAATCAATAGCAAGCAAAACATCTTTTTAAGTTAGTGCTGCAGCAATCTGATATGCCAGTGTAAATGCCCACAAATTCTCACTAATGGTTATCTAATATTTCTCATATTAACTATTGATGGTTCTGACATCTCACAATGAACTTGGTGGAAGTTAATGATAAGCTGGAACATCCCTGGGAGGATTCGTTTCCATCTGATGTTTCAGCTCAGCTTAGATTCTGCTGATTCTATGCCTTAAGACAAATCTTAAGATGCCCCTGGGCCTGCTGTGTATGGCACAGAGTGTTGCAACGTCAATTGGCTTCATGCCAAACAATTGTTTCAACAATCTGAAATCCATCACAGCAATGAGTAGGGATGATTCACTCTTGATGTTTGTGAAAAGACTGTTCAGGCTCCTGTGTGAATCACCTTTTTCCTATCCAAGAACTCATCAACAACTGCAAATTTCTCATTTTCCACACAGAAAGAAACAAAATGTTATGACACCTATTCTAGTAATGTAATTACAACATTTGGTGTTCTCCCAAGGACTCTGTTTCCAGAGCCAAGTGATTAGATAAGTATCTCAGTTTTCAGTCTCTTTCACAGAGACTGAAGATAGCTTGGAAATGTTATGTTATTCCTGCAGGATCACAAACTAAAGGCAAGGAAGAGTAGTTAATAATCCTTCCTCATTTCTAAAGCTCACTATTTTAAGACAGCCACATGCCTTGAATTGATCTATCTTGTGGTATTGTTCAGCTATACTGGTTTCAACTCTAATGTTGATGTTAATGTCCATTTCCCACTCCTGCAAAGGGAACCCTCCTACTGTAGGATAGACCTTTCTAGGCTAAAAATCTGTAGTGCTTCCTCATTTGACAGTAATTAATCTGTTACATTGGAAGAAGTCAACTGAAGTGTTTTCTGGTTGAGCAATTTCCAGCTGACCCCATCTCAATGGTGCTGCCATGTTATTTTCTTTTTAACTAATGCCCAAGGTTTTTAATCTATTTCAAGATCTACTACCTTTAGGAGAAGGTGTGTGTCAGACCTTGCCTACCAGGCTTACCAGGAAAGAATGAAAAAAAAGTAGTTGCATAGACTGGAAAGGAGGATGAGTAGCTTCAGAACAACTGTTCAAACAGAAAAGCAGCTGCAAAGAGGAAGGAGTATTCTTTTCTCTGTGTCTGGGGACAGGGAAGAAAACAGCATAATAAGCTTAAATGACAGTGCAAAGAAGAAGCAAGAAAAACTTATGAGCCTGGTGTAATGGACTGCCTGGGAATGCTGTGAGGTATCTTTAGAAACAGGTCACCTTAATAACTCACAAGAATCAAACGTTTTGGTGATCTAGGGCTGCGAGGCTGGAATATACGATTTCCTGAAATACTTTCTGCCCTAATTCTGTGACTTTATGCACAGGCTGCCTGTGAACTGCACCTGGTAGGTGGGGCACATCCCAGGTATGTCAGTCTGCCAGTGGAAGTGTTAGGGATGCATGTGAGAGTTCTGCTGATTGAGCAACCCTCAGATATGAAAACCCTACTCTTTGAGAGCCTAGACTGAGATCTCTGCAGCGTGTAACAATAATATACTAAACTACACCAAAATATTTAAACATTAAACTGAATTTGGATTTTCTCCATTGTTGTTCAGGGAAACCAATCCAGTAAAAAGCTACTTATATGTCTTCTACCATGTTAGAAAATTTTTATGTGCATGATAAATAGGATGTATGTGTATTAAGCTCTCACAGTTTCTACCAAGTTTTTGTATAAAAACTGGTACATCAGAAAATAATTTCCCTCTCCAACTGCCTGTTACAGACAGAGCTAGGCGAAAGGAAATACAACAACAAAACAGTGAGATTTAAAGTTTTTAAATTCCAGACCTTCCTCAGCACTGAGGCACTTCAGCCTTAGACACAAGAAGTTTTCAATTCCATGTGGGAAGGATGGGGTGGAGGAAGGCCACGTGTTATCCTCACACTTGATGGTCTATTTCAGTGGAAAAAGCAGAAGGACGCAGCCATGGGTATGTGTAAGAAGCAGGCAAGTGCTGACAGGGTGTTAGGGGTCCCTGGCTGGCAGACATGGACCCTGCAGGATCTCTCTGCTGCTCTGCCCTGTTCTGCCTCCAGCTCCCAGCTGCACAACACATACAGAGCCACACTGGCTCAGTGGAGTCGTCTGCAACTTCAGTGGCCTCAGGTTGAAAGTTTTTGTTTAGTTAGTCCCATTTTTTTATTAGACTTATCATCTTCTTCACATAGATGTTAAAAATTCTGGATCTATATCTACATCACTGCCCTGCAGGCTTTAAGAGCTCAAATCACAGTCTGTTCAGCTCATCCATTATAAAGAACTAACATTGATTTTTTTCTTTCTTATTCTAGCCAATGTCTGTCTTTAAATTGTGATGAGTAAAACAGATCTCTTTTCAGGATGATGGGGAAACATCCAGAATATCCCACAGACAAATAAAGCAAGTCTCTACTGATTTCCTGAAGATGGACAAAGCAGCAAAACAAAGAGGACTTCTCTTTCTGGTGTGGGAGCAGTTTCATTTTCTGAGAAATGGAATTCAGCAAACCTTCCATTTGATTCACATTTTGAAAAGATGGATTATCTTGTTCTCAGTTGGGATTATGATCTGCAAGGTCCTGTAGCACTGGAGTGGCAGGGTAGGTTGTAGGAAGAAGCCAAGACAAACTTTTAAGACAAACTCATTTGTAACCTTAGCTATGAAGAATCACTCCTTAATAATGTTAAAAACAAAATCAGCGCCAGTGAGGGGAAAAGGAGAGGATAAATACTGTACATGCTGGAGATCTATGTCTTTCTGCTCTGCTGACTCATAGCTTAAACATCGTATAAGTCAGGTGACATTACCACAGTGATAAATCTGATCTGTATCTACAGGAGAAGGCTCCTGAGCCAACCATTTGTTTAATCCTGAGGAAATCATTGCCATATGTGAATATTTTAGTGGTGCCTTCTGACAAAATACATATTTTCCATTCTTTATTGAACTGTTTATCTAGACTAGAATTATGATAAACTTCTTGAATGGTTCGTTTTCCCAAGATTCGTATGGAACAAATTAAAAATAAGTTTCCATAACAAAAATTACTTAGTGGTAGAGCTATGAGATCTGCGTCTCCTGTTCCTCTTAGACAAGCTTCACAGCCAGACAGATGTGAATAGCCCCATTTGTGGCTTCCCAGAAATCAGCTGCACATGCCAAAGAGGCATTGCCACTCCTCCACGAGGCTGCACACAGCCAGGCACTGCCATTGAGAGGCTCTGAACCACCACTGCAGTTTGGTGAATGCAGCAGGATACCATATATTCTCTTTTTCTATTCCTTTTGAGGTGTTTTGCTCCTCAGTGAACAAATAAATAAGGATCTGACTCCTAAAAGAGACACTAAAGAATGGGGATGGCATTTGCTTTCTATCTGCATGCCTATATAGTCTTAGTCAGATGACTTGAGCACAAGCATTAGAGAGAATCTTCATCCCAGCTAAGATTGCCTAACATTTTATTTTGTATAACCAGGTTTTCATTTGAAGCTTGGAGAAACTTTTTGAGATTTCATACTTGTCATCTCTCATGCTATCTTATTTTTTAAAAATTTGCTAAGACTTTAAAAAAAAAAAAAAGAAAAATAACTAATAAACAACATTTAAAAAAATGTGGCTGAAAAGCTTTGGAATTCTGTGTTTTGCAGGAACCCTGTCTGGTGGAAGAGTGTGGCTTTTGTTAAGGATAAACCTCATTTAGTCATTTTTTGTTCTCTGTGAAATACATACACACCCTAAAAATGTACAGGTCTTTGACAAGTAGTAGTTTGCACATACTTTATAAAGACTTGCCAGAATTTAACAGCCAGAATCCCAAGGCAGTCTGTTTTCACTGAGCATGTCCCAGCTCCTTACAAGTTCTGTATGTGCTGAATCGTATGTGCTTCACTGTCACTGGAAAAAGAAAACTTGGGGAAAAAATAGTATTGTGCAGAATTGGTTATTGGAATGAAATCAGTTTTTCTCTGTAATGGCTGTCCGCATGCGTCTGGAGCTGGAACATTCCTGGGCACTGGATGTGGCCCCAGGGAATTGATATCTGTTGTACTCAGTCCACCCACTGCTGAAACAGAGCATCACAGAGAAGGGAGATACCTATCTCCTGTTGGACAAGAGGAGAAAAAAGGCTGTCAGGAAAAGGAATTATGTGGAAAAATGTGATTTTTTCTGAAGGAGAGCTCCAGGTCTAGGTGTTGTCAAGGAATAGAGACTAGGAATAATCATGGACATGGAAATACAGAATCATAGAATAGTTTGGGTAGGACAGGACCTTTAACTAGGTTGGGTTGCTTAGAGCCCTGTTCATCCTGACCTTGAATGTTTCCAAAGATGAGCCATCTACAGCTTCTCTGGGCATCTCTCTCATTAAAAAAAAAAAAAAAAAAAAAAATCACTCCCATGTATCTAGTCTGAATCTTCCTTCTTTTAGTTTAAAATCATTACCCCTTGTCCTATTGCTGCATGCCCTGTTAAAAATTCTGTCCTCAAGTCTGTTACGGGAGGAATCCAGCACACTGGGAAGGCTGAAAGAGGAATAAGGGTTAGTGCCTAGGAACAGTAAGGTGTGCCATAGGTCGAATAGTGGCCACAGTCATAGTGAGGAAAGAGATGGGACTGTGTGTGTGCAAAGAAACTGTGCTCAGGGGTGTGCAAGGACGGGAGGAGAACCCCGCTGCAGAAACTGGATGCCAGTGCAGAGGAATGAAGGTCATGGAAAGAAGTTTGAGGGCTGACCATCACTGACTGAATATTTGGTGAAGGAAAATTTTTAGGAAAGAGAAGGAGTTAGACTGTGATATGAAACCCCAAATGGGGCATACTGAATTTTCTGGGATTTCCATGTTGTTAAGTGAAGAGCTAGGCATGGGACTGTAACAGGACTGGAATAGGACTAAAACAAAGCACAACAGGAGTTCTGCCTAAAGAGCAGAATAAAAGAGCATAACCATCCTCAGATCTGCAAACTAAACTCAAAATCTTTCAGTTTAATCCCATCCCCTGCTAATGTACATGTGTGAAATTTGCAGCGTCACTGTTACATCCAGCAGCCAAGTTCATTCCCATGCACTATTGCTGGGAAGCATTGAGCTACCACCAAGGAATATCACAAAGGAATTGCTGGGAAGAGGACATCAGCTCCAACCTCTTGAATTTGAACAAATTCTGATCTTCTTTATTTCACAAAACTTGAGGAAAAGATCATGAGACTGATGAGCTAGATGGTCCTCCATTGGTTGCAGTGTACAGTCTGAACCCTCACTTCTCCTTAGGGAAACATCTGCCCTGTCCTGAGCTTTGGAAGTGCCAAAGACCCTGTAAGGTAAAGGCCAAGGTGCTGGCATGGGATCGAGGGCACTCATCTCTCTAATATGCTCTCTAAGGCAAGGACAAAGCAGAAGGGCCTGAAAAAGCTTGGTTGTAACAAGCCCACAAAGGAACTGAAATCCATATCTGTGCAATGGGAAGATCAGTCTGCTTTGTCATGGCTGAAAATAACAACCCTGGTTTAAAAGACCTGCAGTTCCCCATACGATCTTTTTGTCAGAGGCAGGGATGAAATCCAGTTCTCCTGAGTGACATCCACCGATCTCAGACACCAGACAATCCTTTTTCTCCCTACTCTCCTCTGCCTCATTCATCTCACATCTTCCAACTTGTGCAACAAATGAGTCAGGGGATTTAACAGACAACAGATGCCTTCACAGCACAAGTCTGATTCACCCCCCTGGCAAAGTGGGAAAAATCATATGCAACTATTTAATTCAGTATTGTAACCTAAGAAAGTGAATGGAAAACCACAGATGACATTAATTCTGGTATGTTGTTATTTTTTAAATCTCTGCATCTGCAACCCTAGAAATGTTCTTTTAAGGGTTTAGATATTGGGTGGGATATTTGGTTTCATTTGTTTTTCTGGTACGATCTATCTTAGGCTGTACCACATGAAATCAGTTTTATATTCCCAGGGCAACAAGAGCACAGAGATTCACTTGGATTTATCTTTTCTGATTCACTATAGTAAAAATATGAAACTAATAATTTATTGCAGTTCTATCCAAAAAGATAGTCATATCCAAATGCAAATATATCCAAATTACTTAGATTCATTTATACTTCCACATGAGCTTGGTGTTGTTGTACTCCTTCTTTATATAAAATTGCATCTTTTTCAGATATACGTTTTTACGGGGGTCCTAATCCTCATGGCGTTTGGAGACCTGCAGTCTGGCCTGATGGCAAATGTGATGCACAACACATGGAACGGTTCTGAAAGTACACACACACACACACACACACACACACACACACATACACAGGAAGAGGATGAAATGCTCCAAATGAGTCACGTTTTCACTATCCATTCCATGGGCTCAAACATTTGCCATGGAATATAATAATGCATTAGGTTCCCAGCAGAAATATGTCAGCAAAGGGAGAAAAACAAAGTCTTCTGCAGAGTACTGCAGAGTACATCAGAACAAAGCTGTCAGCCATACAAGGGTTCATAGAATTGGCACATTCAGATTAGATGAGTGTTCATTTTCATATACCCCTAATCCTCTTTTGTTTTAGTGTGTTATTATTCGACAGAGAATCATAATTCTCATTATCTTCTCTGTCACACTCCTGACACAATCCAGAGAAATGAAGAGGGTCTGCAGAGCACTAGAAAATTATCTCAGCAGACGTTTCCTTCCTGACTACAGAGATACTTGCTGGATTTGATGATGAGCTATGAAGATTTTTTTTCAAGTATCAGTGACAAGGCTATGATTTCTAAGCAAACCCTTAAAACATCTCTAATCTACAGATATGTCTCCACACTCCCTCTACCTCAATTGTTTGTCAATAGAGAATTTTCCATAAAATAAATACGAAGGAAATTGAAATATTGTGCCCTACATGATATGTTCATGCTTCCTAAAGCTTCTTGAACTGCTAGTTGCTGAAGAAAGGAGTCAGGGAAAGGTCTATACTCACAAGATCAGCCTCAAATTTAGCTAGTGGCTCTCACACTGTGCCTGACCTACTGAAACAATGGCTGATTTGGATCCAAAGTGCTATCCACCAGTTTCCAAAGACATCCAAGATCACAGCACAATAAGCATGGGTCCTCACACTGCACGATCTTGTCCACTCCTTGATTATGAAGGGCACAGAGGAGTAGATTCTAGCATTTTTAAACCTAATTTTCCAGTTTTATAAGTCCCTATTAGTAGTCTAGAAGACAACTTAATGCCAAAAGCTGACTCACACAGTTCAAATAAGATTTCTATCCTCCCTCATAGCAATGCTTGAGTCCTAAGTGCCTGATCCAATAGTACAGCCAGTAGACTCAGAGTGTGGAGAAAGCTCGTGAACACTCCTGCCTGAGTTTCCCTGCCTGGAGAACCTGCCAGCTCTCCCCAGACAAGCCAACACAGAGGCATGTGCAGGCTGGACCTGAGGAGTCTTCTCACACCCTGAGCTTATCCGACAACACTACACATCGCTTGTGAGCACCTGAGATTGGCTTCACCTCTGAATTCCCTTCTGGAGAGCTTTTCTTACCAGAGAACAAAGAGAGATTGAGAGATTTCCCACATAATTGACACTTGACTTTTTGAAAACCACAACCTTTCCACTCACTGTTGTTTACAAGCCAGGAAAGCTTTTAGCACAGAAACCAAGGCAGATTCAGATACGTCAAGGACTCTAAACATAAAGGTTGGAACTTCAACATCTCCTTAAGTATCACTTGATGGGTCTTCAGACACAAACAGTTCTTTTGCTCTATCATACAGTGTTTTATTAGCTCCAACAAACTGCTATATACTGTTGTTTAGTTCTGATGGAAATATGAATAAATTGCCATAAATACAATGCTGCTAAAAAAGGAGCCCTTTTTCATACATTTTTCATGCATATTTTCATCACTATAGAAAATGGAATATCAAGGAAACATCAAGTCAAGAGCAGAAAAGGATTAAGATACAATTTCTAGCAAATCTTCAGCATGTCTTTCACTGACCTTATAATTTCACTTTTAGGCACACAGGGTGTAGTATACCAAGTGCAAACGTCATAAGTCTCCTGTTTACAGTCTTTCTAACCTGAATGGTTAATAAGTTTAACACATTCATTTTTCAGTACAAATTAGGTCTGTCAGAATGACTCACACTTCTATATAAAGGAAGTTCTAAACATATTTAAAGGGAAATTTAGCTGTCAAAGTCAGTTAGTTTGTTGGGGTGAGAGGGATCCCATGTTCCTTTGTAACCTTTCAGAGAACATGGTATTTGGCAGATTGCAGACCTGTTCAAGATAAGTGGTTTTAAAACTTGTTTGTGTATGTTGGTGTGTGTGAAAGAGAGCAATTAGAGACCCTGGAGAGCAATTCTGAAGAAGCTGAAAGCATACTTCTTTGCCCTTTATTACCAGCTAGGATCTTTCTCTAAGTTAGTAAGGTCTGAGGAGGGGTTTACATCCCTATTTTTTTCCCCCCAGTTATATAAGATGATATACAGAATAACTTTCTTTTCCCTACAAATCTTTTCTTGCTTGTGTCCCCAGTTATAACACTACTGCTTCTTGCATTTCAAGATCATTTTTCATTGCTAGTTTCTGAAATGTCTTATATAAATATTGGTGCTCAGAATGATCTTTTCCTGAAAAAAGACCTAGCAAAGCAAAAATCTTGTAAGCTAAACATGGCTGAAAGCCAAATAATTCTACTTTAGAATTTTTCCAACCAAAAGGGGAAAATTTAGAGCAGTGCAGAAGTTCTTCATCAAAGTCTTTCAGCTAAAAACCCAATTTTCTATTCAGGCATTGTTTCAGTGAATATATTCTGAGCAACAGTTAATGAGCCCCCTTTTGTTGTTTAGAAAGGTGAAATGATGTGCCAAGAACACTGAGCAAGTCAGTCGCTTCTCCCAATATTAGCATATACCATACCCCAGAAAGAGACCTGGGGACACTTCCCATGTTTCTTTGAGCTCACTATGCTGCATTCAGATCCTCATTTCCCTGTTCAGACCTGGAGGCCCACACACTGATGAATTGATTCCTAAAAGGCACTCCAGTAAATGTCAGTAAGTCTGTCTCCAAACCACAGGGTAAAATTCACAGTTTGAAATCCTGTCAGAAAGAACACCATTTGCACCAGACCCGTAAAAGCCCTGAGCCAAAAAGAAAAAGCAAGATGAAGTCTAGGTCTGGAACACGATGGTGAAAGCACTATGTGAAGAGGCAGAGGATGCTAGTGTGGGAATGATGACCTGAGAGGTGACTGGAGAGGTGAGGAAAAAGAGGCCAAATGTCCTTTTACAGTAGAAAATGCTGCCTCATTCTGAAATAGTTGGCAAGAAAGGTCCCAAGATCCTTTCCCCAAACTCCACTCCTGGACTGCAGCTGATATCCCTGAACAGAAGTTACTAAATATTTAATAATATTTAATAACTTAGTTTATTTTTAAAAAATAAATCTGAGAAATACAGGAAGTCTGAGATACCTGGGAAGAAGTCTGGGCTACATTCTACAGACAGACTGCCCTAACCTCCAGGTTATATACATAAACTTCTTCAACCTACTGCCCTTAGGAACCCCAGGTATCCTCCTTATGCAAGCTGGATGACACTAAACAAGTTGGAGCCTTTCCCATGGTACCTAGAAAACTTATTCAGTGAAGTCATAGTTGGTGCTGATTATGGGCCTTGTGATTTTCATTCTTGGCCTTTAAAAACTGTTAAGACATCCTGCCTCAACACCTGTGGCCTTCTGTGGATTTCAGCCCTCATGTCACCATTAATGCAACATGTCCCGGCTGCTACTGGAGCTCAGAAGGATGCCACTCCTGGCTTTCCTGCTTTCTCGGTGTCCCTTTCAAAGAAAAGAAAATTTTCAGCAAAAGATTTCTTCATTTGAGGGTCATGTGAAGGTCACCTTTTAATCCAGTAGAGGATTAAAGTAAGATGCATGCTAATGATGGGGCAAATTAACTAAGTTACTAAGGATCAAAGGAAACATTTAACATACCACTGTCCACTTTATCTGGGGGCAGGTAATGCTGAATTCATCCAGTACTGGAATTCTTGATTTTTAATGGCACATTTGAACTTTCCATTTCCATTCACAAAAAGCTAAATTAGATGGTGACCTGAGATGGGTAGGCACAGCATCCTTTTACAAGGATAATTTTTAGTGAAACATGTAGCCTGCTTTCAAGCCCATTTTTCTTTAAATTCCCTATTTGTTCTAACTGAGAGTGTTAATAAACCAATATGGCACGAACAACAGGTTGAGAGAGATTGCCATTAACTAATCAAAAGAAAAATTGCCTTTCCATAAGATTATATTTAGCTCCTTTTTTTAGGGACGGGAAAGGAAGCTCAGCATCAACTGAACTGTTTCAGGTCAGGCCAGTCACCATGGCAACAAATTTTTCTCATATTAGAAAGTATCACTTGGGAAGTGTGGTTGGGATAATAGCATCATGGATAATTTTCATATATCCACTTTAGAGTCACGCCTTAAAGGAACTGCATCCTTTTCTTTTGAAAAGAACTGTGACATAATGTGCAACTTACAGTTATGTAAATAAGTGTGTCAAAGAAAACAGGTGATCTCAGCCAAATACAGGCCCCAAAAGTTTTGGCTGGCAGAAACCCAGATTTAGCTACCCAGTAACCTAATTGACATTAGCTGTCCTAGCCCCTCTTTTCCCTGCTGACTACAATATAACAGCATTTTTCTGTTTTGTTATAATTAGATGCACTGATGCAGCATTTTTCTGAGCATCAGAATACTACCTAGAATAGTGACTACACTTGGATTGTTTTATTTCTTGTCACATTAGATTTAGCTGTATTTAAAATATGCTGATTTAGCTTTTAGGAGGAAGGATAAATATGTAAGCTAACTACAATTAAGGATTTTCAGCCTGAAATGTCATTCTTTTCACTTTTTTTCTCTCTTGAGATAGGCACATAGCTTCTGAAAGTGTTTGAAAATAGCTGCTTAGTGATATGGTAGATTCTTAAATTAAGTCTTTTGGAGGTTTTTCTCTGGTTACATGAGAAGTGATGGTTTCAGTGCTAATATTAGGGATGAACTGTAAATGCATACAAGGCAGAAGGTCAGACACACCTATAAACTGCAATTAAAATGTTGAAGATTCTTCCTTGTCACCTAAACAGCACCAAAATCTATGATTGGACCAAGGAGCCAGTTACCTCAACACAATTGATTCCATAAACCCTTGCACTTCAGAATAAAGCAATGTACACAAGTACCTAAATATGTATCTTACACTTTTTATTCAGGACAAGTTTTTCATTGGGTACCATATTATGAGGAAGGGTGAACCAAATTCTGATTTCTCTTTCATTCATGAAAACCCTGGGCTGCCTAGTGAAATTTCTCATGATTTACAAGATGGTAAAAGGAACTCAGGATACAGCCCAATATATTGCATGAGGTAATGATCACCCATATAGCTGGTTGGAGAGTTTCCTTACGGCCCAGGGAAGAACCATTCAGACTACAGGAATCACCTGGTGAAGCCTCTCTTCTGCATGAGGTCAGACTAGTTAATCAGAGTGCTCCCTTTTGGCCTTGGAATCTCTGAAGCTATTAAAAGAAAACAAATGTTACAATGAGTCAAACTGCTTTTGCTCTGCTCTAGCCCACCAGATTATGACCAACTGGCATCTCCATGCATAGCTATTCCAACTGTTTGGGGCTACACTGGCATGAATTAAAGGCACAGGAGGTGTCAATTTTTCAGCTTCATTTTATCATCAGTTACCTGCTGCAGCTGAAGTCCTGAAATCCCTAATCAATTCTGGCTTAGTTAAAGTTCCAATAGAGTTAGATGTTTGGAAGATTAAGTTATTTCAAGGACTGGATGCAGTAGGTGTTGTCAGACCAGTTACCTGCAGCTGCCGTGGAAACACGTAAATGTCAGCTGTAGCCTGAGTGCACAGAGTGTAACCTCCTAAAATGAAAACTCAGTTCATCAATTTTTTTGTAAAGGATTGAACTATTATAATTATATAAGTGTAAAAAGGATACATGTCACATTTTTTACTTGGATTCTGACTTCCTTATATATTTGCTATTTGTGGTCATAAGCCATGTCCAATGTGTGCTGCAAAACCTGAGACCTATCTGTGGGATCACAAAGCAGAGAAAAATAAAGATGCTCCATAGTAAAACTACAACATCTTAATGATCCTAAACAATGATTAAGCTATTCTTAAAATAACTATTCTTAATCATATTATTTGGTGTGATTTTTCAACTTCCTTCTGTGAATGAAAAATTAGAAATTGTTAAATCTGTCTATTTAAGTACACTGTATTATGCTGAAACCAAATAAAATGTATATTATACAAGATATACATATTTTGGTAATAAAATTTGATCTTTATTATCACATAAAATGTTGGAAAATAGGATTTATGGACCTGAAGTTTTGCTGTATGTAATGTAGGTTGTTTACTGTGCCTGATACAATGATAGGAGCAAAGATCTTTGCACTGAGGATAATCTTCTCAAAGAAATTTCAGAGCTTATTTTCCAGACAAGATATAAAGTAAGAATGTTTTCTTCCACTTTTTACCCCCTCATATATCTATCAGCCTGGACTATTTTGAATCTGTAGGAGAAGTGGAGTAAGAAAGTTTCAGTTATTCTGAGAAAAAATAGAAAACAGTCGTCATAAAACCATGAAATATCTAATAATATGAAAAAATTGCACTATTTCATGTTTAAATGTATTACAGTTAACCTTTACTGTCATTCTTGAGGCCTGTGTATGTGAATTATCAAATGTGCTGGTAGAATATGACCTGAAAATTTGCTGAGTAAGATTGAAATGGCAACATCTCTTACAATTATCAAAATTGGGAATGGCTGAAACAGGCCTTCGGACCAGGTCAAATAAAACCTTCAAATATGACTATCATATAAGTGAAACTATTATTATACAGATGACTGAGAGAGTTTTAGCATTTGCATTGAAATTACTTTGAGCATTGCATCCTGCAATGTGTGACAAAAGGCAGCATTTCTGTGCCCATATGTAGCCATTTTGTAATATTTTAGGTGTCATAAAATGTCTGAGATGTCCTCATTGGTCTGGCAGAGATGACATGTCTCTATCTGAAGAAAAAGCTGGAGGCCAGCCAAGATAGTGTAGAGCATCTACCATGGCGCTAGGCATCTAATTTCAGTCAGCTGAACTGAGCCTGATGTGCCCAGGTTCACACAGCATGTTAGCAGGGATCCACTTGATACCATCACCAGAGTCTGGAGCGTGACTCAGCTTGTCTGACTGGAGAGAGATAGTGGCTAAGCAGCCAAGTGACAAGCTGGGTGCCAGTGACTGCGTTAACTAGATCTCCAGTGACTGTGACAGTCTAGATACCTAGTTAATGTATAAATGGTGCCTTAATCTCAAATGGATTCACAGCTGAAGAGCTCAATAAGAGGTGCCCACAACACTTAGTGTTGTTCCACATCACTCATGGCATCTAACTGCTTGTTGGGGAAGGCAAAGGTCTGTTCTACATCCAACATTACACCTGCCATCATGTGGATGCTCCAGATACATTTGGGCATGCCAGCTGGCACTAAAAGCATGAATTCAGGCAGGTGACCTAAGTCCATAACTCTTTACCTTCCTTCCATAACGCCTTCAGCAACTGCAGATTGCAAAGGCTACAGCCCCTAACAAAGACTAAGCTCACTTAAGAAAACACTGTGTAGAACTGGGCAATTAATTAGCCAATTGCTCATCCAGTCTGGGTGTTGGGAAAAACTCAACTCATCAGAACCTTTAGCCAATGGAAATCAGCACCCCTCCTGTCTCATCATCCATCACCACATTAATTACATGGTATTTTAAATCTTTCTTGTCCATGACTGCATTGACAAAATAGATTATCTGAGGGGCAACCAACCTCAGAGTGCCCAGAAGAGGGTCAAATTATAACTGGGAGGAGGTGCTTCAAAATTGTCAAGGGCAATCAGAATTAATGCTTGAGAGGAAATAAAACCAAGCAGATGAAATCCAGGATACTGAGACTTCCCTGAGGGATGACGAAAACACTTTAAAATAATAGCCCAATTATTTAATTCTGAATTTCAGTGAAAATCCTATAAAAGTACTTAAAACACCCCTATTAGCGCTAAATGAGCTCATCTTGATTAATGTTATTAAAACAATTGCCAAAGGGTTTAGTAATGATTAAGTCTTTTATCTCAGGTGATAAATTCTTAACATTCTAGCTACATTAGAATAAAGCATAAAAATAAAAGTTTGTTTTAATTTTAACTTTTTCTAATTTATTATATTCTGTCTTTGTCCCTCAGTCAGACCCAGCAATATCTGCACATTTCCACTCTCATTTTAGTAAGTACAGCACAGGAAAATTATGCAATAATTTTCCCACTGCTTCAGTTGGGTACTGAGATGCTTCAACCTGCTCTTCCCACTAGGTTTGGGCACTGTTCAAGGCACCAAATTAGAAGATTAAGCTCCTTTATTGACTCTTCACAGTTAACAGCATGGAATGGGTTTGATCAAAGAGTCTGACCCGCTGCCTGACTACATCTGTCTCTTTATACTCTTCTGCCTCAGACATCTTCATCAAATACCTACATTTAGGTCAATGAATCCTAGTCTTCAAAGCCTGCATAGGCACGCAATTGGAGTAAGAATCCAAGCCTAGCTGAAGCCATTAGAAAGACCCCTGTTGACTTCAATGGAGAGTTTGCCTGGACTTGCCACACTGGTAACCGAAAATTATGTTTGATAGCTTTCACGTCCATCCCACAGTGTCCTGGCCTTTCCCTCCCAGGGCCCTCAGAAGAACAAAATTGAAACCAAGTGTGGGGTTTACCTACGACAAATACATGAAGAAATCAGGACATAGGAGCCCCACACCATCCATGAGCAAGACGTAGCACATGTGGAGAATGTTTGTCCTTGCCCACCTGTGTCCAGCAGCGAGAGAAGCTGAGGAAACCACTGCCAAACTGCCTTCCCCTGCCAGTGCTGGTTACAGATCATAGAAGAGAAAGTCTTGTTGTCTTTCCAAGGTAGCTCTGCTGCCTCTGCGGATCAAGACAGTCAGGGAACCTCCAGGTGCACTGTCTGTGGTAGAGGAGATTTCACTCCCAAATAAGTGCTCAGAGCATTGGTATGTAAGTGCCATTTGCAAAGGCCAAAATACACAGGAAGTTTTTATTTGCATGGGTCAAACACCAGCATGCAGAGCAAACCACCTACTTTGAAAAACTCCAGAAGTTCTAATCCTTTTTCCTCATACACATGTGAACATGTACTGAGTCCTTCCTTCCCTCATCCCAGTGATGAGTGCATTTTGGTATCACCCTACAGATGTTGGTAACAGTTTTGCTTTTATTCAGGTTCAAATGGTGTGGTATGCATGTCAAAATACCTTGAGTAGACCCTTAGAGCCATTACTTTCCTCAAGTTCCTGACACATCAGGAGGCATTTTCCTTCAGTCAGGGGTGAGAGCAAACTGTGACTCATGAGTACTCAAGCTGTGTTGCGTTGAGAATGACAGCAGACTGCTTTTCCTTATCTTCTCTGCTACAGGCTCTTCTGGCTGCATCAGGGCACACTGAGGTTTGCTCTTGGACAGATGGAAAAGACAGATTTGGCAGGCTTTCTTCTCATGTGCAGTCGGGTGAGCTGTAGTCCTTATCACTGAGTAATTATACAAATATCTCTGAGACAGCCATGGAAGACAGGCACAGACAGCACCATTGCCCTTCTTACTGCTTTTTGTATACTTGGCATCATACACATACACATTTGCAGAGGAAGTTTACCCTGAATGTAAGGAAGAACAACTTAACTGTGCAAGTGACTGAGATTGCCCAGATAGAGTGTGGAGTCTCCCTCACTGGAGATAGTTATGAATTATTTGGACACAATTCTGTGCCATATGCTTTGGGATAACCCTGCTAGACCAGGCAGGCTGGACCAGATGACCCACTGTAGTCCCTTCCAACATGACCCATTCTGTCACTCTGTGATCTCCCCTTCAGAGGAACTGGGTGTATAGCTCCTATGTGGCAAGGAGATCCGAGGATCTTCCATCCTCAGGAAGACACAATGGAAAGAACTATAGGCAACCCATGAAAAGCAGACAGAGTGGACTTACAGCCACCACCTGCAAACCCAGCATCCTGCATGAGCATGTACAGCCTCCAGTGAAGCTGACCTGTTCCAGCTGGTTATGTCATGTGTGCATGGACCTCTACCACACCTCTGGAACACGCTGCAGATGTGATTTCACACCATAAAAGGCCTCCAGCTCTTCATCCAAAGCCTGCAGACATCAGTACTTCCTTTGTGTTTTTCACAAGTGGCACACAGGGCAGCCCACCATGGCTTGATACATCAATACAGGGATAAGGGTCTGGCTAGAGAGGCCCTTCAGTGACATCAAGAAATGCTGAAGAGGAAGAAAAAGGTGGTTTCAATCCTGTTATGTTTCTTGGCCAATCTGCTTCCAGTTATTATTTTCAGGTTGTTAGAGATACTGACAGAGCTCACTGGATCTGAAGTGACCTTCGCCCAGGCATTTTGGACGCTGTTTGTGTGCCTGTATAAGGAACAACTCTTAGTCTGTACAAAAAGAAGTGATAAAGAAACCTGATCCTGTAAATGCAGACCTGGGAAATAATAACCAAGGAATTTCATGAAACAAAAATCAACCCAAACAAGCTCTTTTTTTCTTACTGGAGTACTTTTTTTTTATTTTTTTTTTCTTTAATTACTCATAGGTTTTGCAAAACCTCTGCTTCTCTATTTCCTGATATTTCTTCAACAACTTGAAAGTTCTGATTAATTCTATGGAAATATATAAAGTATGAAACATCCTCAGGATTCTTTTCCTTTCATCCCACGTTTTGCACCACATAGCCATTATTGGATAGCATTTTTCAATTTGATTGTCTTCACCAAAACTTTTGAAAAATGTCCTTATTTCTTGCTGCTTGGTGTTATGATTAATTTTTCCCTACATGCCAATGAACTTGCAGCAACATGTGCTTTTTTGCAGTTTTCTGGAAAATATAATATCCTGCCCTAGTTCACAAACTTTGACTCCCAAGAACTCATTTGGTCCCTGATTTTTTTTTCTTTTTTTAATATCTGGCTTTATTTAGTTTTTTATTGAAGTCCAGACACTTTTACTCACCCAGAACTGTCTTTCTATCTTGGCCCTATCTAGTTTCTCCTGCTCAAGGGTGTTTTTCTTATTTCCAAAATGAAGATTGCCAGTTCTACAAGTGAACCCTATAGAGCCCAGAGGAATCTGTCCAAACTGCTAATTCAGAAGAGCCAGGACACGAGGACAGATCACCATCATCTGCACCAGAGAATGGTTGCAGCAATGTCAGGACCACTGCTGAATGTGGGCTGCCAGCTTCAGCCAACCAGTTCCTAGGCACAGCTAAGGCATTAGACCAGGGACTGTACTGGCCAAGTTGGATGCAGGCACCCTGTTTTGGAGACAAAAAGAATTCAAGAGTACAGACATTGCCAGATAGCTTCAGACACAACGAATCCTCAACAGATGCACTCTTGGAGAATCACTGATGCCTTCTCAGAATCTACTGTATTCGTTCAAATAAAAGCAGGGGTCCTGAAAGCTGTTAAATGTCCTCACCATTGAATGCATCTCCATCCATCAGAACATGTGCCCCTGTGACAGGCTTGTGAACACCCTTTACAGGTGCTCCTCATTCAATTTCACTTTGGCATAGGTTCTTTAGAGCCCTCCTCCTCATTCAGACACTCTCCATACCAACAAAATACCCCTCAGTGGGGCTGGCTGAACTGTGTCAAGTGACTACTGCTACTCAGGTGCTGGTCAATTCCCATTGAGAAGTATTGCTGAATTTTGCTGTAGGTGTTTTTCCCCAATTAAAACCAGCAGGTCTGTGTGCTTTCTGTATGGGGAACGGTGGTGTGAAAAAATAGAAGAGCCCCATTCAATTGCACAAGCTTCATGAGCAATTAGTAACTCTGAGTGGAAAAAAATCATGAACCAAATCATAGGAAATGGCAGCAGAGCTACAAAGATGACCTCATAGTTTATAGGAATTATTTAAACATCTTAGACACATGTGCAAAGCTCAATGGAGAACTTCAATGCTGCATGCCAGTTAAAATTAGCTTTTCATTCAGGATCAAGTCAAATATCCTTCTGACTTCACATTGGAGTGCTATACACATCTTTTTATACATGGCATCTAAATAAAGCCTCTGTCACAATTAGCTTTGCTGAAACAACCTTGGATATCACATGATGATGCATATGCTTTAGCTGATGTGCATCCGGAGAGAAAGCTAACCAGAACCACAGGATATTTCAGCCCTCAGGGGGAGGGAAGTGAGCAACTCTGCTGTGGAAAGTAGCTGGAAGTCATCCAGCTTCTCCAGGGCAGTCAGTCATGAATATCCTGCTTTGGCCACAGAGGGGTTGTGGAGGAAGCAGGCTCACAACAATTGGGAAAGGTTTGTAACCACAGGAGTCAAATGAATGAAGCCAAGAGACTGCCAAGTGATGCAATTCATGGGGAAAAGGGGAAAAAAAAAAAAAAAAAAAGGAAGAAAAAAAAAACCCCAAACCCTCCTCAGCTCCTACACAGGAGCATTCATCATTCACTGTGACCTTCCAGGAATGTGCTGACAGACACAAAGCGTTCTGTGTGACATTGTGCCAGTGAACTGGAATGACTGCTCTGGCAGCATTGTTCCTAACAGCAGGGCACCATCTTCTGGAGGCTGCACAGGCTGTCCCGCCGCTCCCGGGGCAGTGTGGGCCGGGCTGAGGGGGGAATGATGCACCATCCCATTGAAAGCAATTCAGGACCTAAAAAAAAAACCAAAACAGTCTTCCGAGCTCATATTAAATTCAGCCGCTGCCTCAATTAGGCACAGGCGCCTGAGTGACTGACAGGGATGTTGGAAGCAAGGGTGGTGCTGTGCTAGGATGGGATGGAGCTGGGGGAGATGTCCCAAAAATGCCGTATTGTCAGAGCCGGCAGGCAGACACCTTTGTGCTGTTTATCGGGACAGCATAGCCAGCAATGGACAGACAGAAAAGAGAAAAATGTGTTATCATGGAATCATAGAATGGTTTGGGTAGGAAGGGTCCTACAAAATCATCTTGTTCGCTACCAAAATCACTCTGGCAGCAGAAGTGGAACAAGGTGGGATGTGGTTGGCATGTCAGAGGTTTTCCCTGCATCTGTGACTCTGCTGGGGACCTCACTGCACTGGGTACTGCCAGCTGGGCTGCAGCAACACAGCGTTCACAGACACTGTGCTGCCAGTGCAGCTTCTGCTTTCTTAGCAGCAGCAGATGTGGCCTTGGAGGTTTAGAGGTCATATCAAGCCATACCTAGTACAGATGACAGTGTCACATGCCTCTGAAATACCTCCAGGGTCCTGTCCCCTTCCTTCTAAGTGAGGTAAACCTTATTCCCTGGTGATGAGCCAGGCAATAGGTTGCTGATATCCAGCAATATCTCTCAGACCCTCCTTGCAGAGTCCATTGCCCTACATTTTCTACCCAGTCTGGATGCTACTCGGTACTCTACTTGCTTGAGTACAAGCAGTCATTTTATTCTCCCCTGTGCCATGCTGTTGTCCAAACTCTTAGACTAATTTAATTTAAAAATAAATTGGCTTCATTTTATACCTGCAAATCTCTTAAGTCCCAAAACTCATGATGTCTGACATACACATCTTGCTAGTCTGCTCTTATTAAATTAAAACAGACTTCACATATTTTAGCTGAAGGACAGGTTCCATGAACAGAAGTTTCTGGGCATCTGAGTATGTCCAGCAGCTCAAGCTGCTCAGCCTCAGCTGAAGGGGAGCTGGGCAACCAGAAGGTTTCACAAACCCTCCTTCTCTGTTACATTTCCTGCAACCATTCCAGCACATCACATTATGAGATGGGAGAGAAGCAGGGACATGTGACATTAGGCTGTCCTTGGCATTGTGGTGTCTGCCTCATTGAGGACTTCAAGAGTTGGGCTGGTAATTCAGAGAACGCAGAACAGCAGGAAATTTAAAAAAAAAAAAAACTCATTCATGATGTGATCCTTGGGACAGAAGAAAAAAGCCAAAAACATACATGGTATGACTCTCAGGATTGTCCTGTGCAGGGTCAGGAGCTGAACTTCGATGTGGGTCCCTTCCAACTCAAGATATTCTATGATTCTATGATTCTGTGCTGCCACTACAGATGGTGTAGCCTCAGTTACACAACCGGCCTGAGGTTCTCGTACCTGAGAGGATCTGGCCCAGTCAGGAAGAGTAGAACCTACCCAAAAAGAGAAACTGATGTGGACAGCAAGGTCCTGGAGATTCTGGCTACAGCTGGGGTTGCAGACTGGGAGATTCCCATGTGTCTTGCTGGATTTCAATAAAACAGACTGGAGAGGGTATCTGAATGAGAAGAAATAAAACAAATTGTTACAAAAAAGGTACAAGAAGCTGCTCTCTCCAGTGCATCCTCCACAAAGGCTGTGGGTCACCTGGCTGAAGCCAGGGAGAGAACTCGCTCAAATGATATGAAAACAGAGACTTGAAAGGTAATGATCCAGTGCAGGAATGAGTGCAGGATTACTGGCAAGGGTCAGAGAGGTAGGATGTGGAAAAGCATTTGGAGGAAATCATAGTTGCTACAACCCTTTAATAAAAATAAAGTAGAAGATGCCAAGAAGAACTTACTCTTCTGTCCTTTCCTGGAGCTAAATTTTCAGGATCATCCAGGTGATGAAAGATCAGACAGGCAGAGACACAGGATTTGCAGCACCTCTGTGTGGCACTGCCACTGTAAAGCTGGATGCTCAGTGATGCTCAGTATGCTTTAGACATGCATTTGGGTTTCTCACTTCACAACCAGACATGCTGCTTCCTTTCTCACAGTCCAGCTGTAGCCCTCAGTCTCCCACTGCTGCCATGAGCTGCAGTCACAAGGTTGTTCCCATGCCCCTCACTAGTTTGTTTCTTGGCATCCACTTCTGGGAACAGCCATCCATGTGCCCTGAGTATCTAGGAGCATGTGATCCTGGGCAAGTCCTGCAGACCGTGCATGCCACGGCTCAGATGTGCTGGGAAAAGTTCCCAGGGACTTCCTCAGTAATTGCCCAGTGGTCTCTGAGAGTGTTTATTGGAAAATGGGGAGACAATCAGAGCAAACCTGTAGGGAAGCATAAATGATGAGACCTAGTCTAAGCTGTGGGTAACAGCCTGGCTAAACAGAGTAAAAGCTTACAGTTACAATTCCTTTAAGAGATTCACTTCCTTCTATTCTGCTCCTGATGCAATAGCTGGTTTTTATGACATGATCAGCCAGAATTCTCCAGTTATTTGATGGAAGGCTTCACCTCCCAGTGAGAAATGAAATGTGAAACCCACCTTGTGTCAGATGCCATCATTTAACTGGTGGTAATTTGCACCAGAGGATATCAAAGACAGATGCGACTTGGTATCTGCAAAGGCAATGTTAATAAAGGTAATATGTGCCACTATACAGCTGTGGGTTATGTGGGTTTCTGGCAGCATGGCACCAGAAAAATCTATGAAATAAAGAGTGTTGTCATCTTATGTGTGATGTTCATTCCTGGGTATCCCAAGCCTGTAGTGCTTACTGTGTCCTGTGAATCATTCCTCCCTATACAATGACAACAGAGCTCTGTCCACCTTTGCAAAACAAAAAGGGTTCAACCACTTCACTGATTTATGCTGAAGATCTAGAGAATTGACACAATGTTCTTTTAACAACAAGGTTATGGTTATCACAATTTATCAGAAAAGCAGGGCTACCACACTGTGGTAAGGAAATGAACACAATGTTTTCTTTATCATAAACTCAAAGCATATTGCATTCAATAATTGCCAATTTCTTTCTTCTAATTCCACACATATTGAGACATGGAAAATTTGGCATGGGGAGGCTTTTAAGGAGGAAATTGCATCTTAAATTTTTTAATATATTTCCATAACTTCTAAGCTTTTCAAGAGCTCCCGATGAATTAGAGGATCTCAATCCTGAGAACTGAATTTAAACGACCATAAAAGGACTTAAATTTCAGATGATGGGTGCTCAGCCATTCTGAAATTCAGGCGTTATTACAATGTTTCCAGTTAAGTACCCAAAGTCATTAGTCACTTCTGAAAACCTTGGCATAGAGTAAAAGAGAAAATCTCCAACTGAGCTAACATCCTTCATGTACAGACTCGTAAAACAAAAACTAGAAAAAATGTCCTAAAGCCCATGAGTGAGTCAATCTCATTCATTTTGACTGTGGTAAGCTGTAAATTATTTTTATTTAATAACAGCTAATACCTGGCTTTTATACAGCTGCTTGCTTCTTTTNTTTTTTTGTTTTTTTTTTAAATCAGTGGGCTAAAAATGTATTATAATCTTGAAATGTAGTATCATGGAGCCATTAGCACAAGCATTTAGTCAGTGTAGACAGACCATCATGGCAAAAGAATCCAGCTAAACAAAATATACACCAAAGTATTTGCCCCTTGGAGGACAATGGGAAATTGTAAGCAGGCAAAAATTCTGATGCCTTTCTCCCATATTATTCTTGAGAATACATTTTTCAGTCAGATCAAAGACAGCTGTGTTAATATTTCTTCCTCTAGTTTCTTTTTGCTCCTTCTACCACTGAGGCTGCATCACAGATCCCAGCTTCAAGTTTTCTACCCTGTCCTGCAGACCAGAAAGGCAGGAGGTGCACCAGAATTGCACAGAGCCTCCCAGGGCTGCGTGCAGAGCAGTTGTTTAGGCATTAGCCCAAATCTGTACCTGAAACAGTCCCCTGGCCCATAAGCCCCAGCAACTGACTCAACAGTCAAGGAGCCAAAATCATCCTCAGCACTACCCTCAGCCTGGGGCATTTAAATATCCCAGGATACTTCCTGGGGCACCAGCAGTTTGACTGCAGGAGCTCATTCAGGATGTGACTGCATGATGTCCCTGCTGGACAGATTTTTTCGACCAATCTGCTGCCAGCCCAGCTATCACCTGCCTGCATGGACCTGACCAAGCACAGGAGCTGCTTGGCAGGTGGGGCTTGCTCTTTCAAACTTACAAGTTTCAGCCTTGCACCATCAACACAAGTGCTGGGCAGTGACGAGAGAAGCCAAAGAGATGGTGATTGCTGAAGCACCCGCATTTCATCCAGCACAACAGGTCTGTGCCAGACCCATCACCCTGCAGCTTAGATAAGACTCAAACTAAGCCTAAGCTGGACTGAGCTCCACTTCTCTTATCAGAACATTTTTGCAGTCTGGGGCCAATTTTTTTGAATGCTTTTTGCAGGAGGTTGAAAGTAGGTGTGAAGCCAGGCTGGAGCTGCAAATGGAACCAGTCACCTGGCTCCTGTATGAGGGCCTTATAAAGGTCTTTTATATACATGCACACTCCATATGCATTGTAAAGTGATGCTATGCCATGTCTCTGCACAAACCCAGTGCATCATTGCTCAGCTAAGACTGGTGGTTGGACAGGCTGAGGGTTGATTTAGGTGGGGCAGCCCCATCAGTTTTCAAGGGGTTAGCAAGCAAACCTTGTGAAATCTTCGCAGTCGGCTTTGGGACCACAAACTGTTTGCTTCTTGTCACAACCCCATAGCACAGCCTCCTGACAGCAAACAAGCAGATGAGCACACAGGAGGGATCAAGCCAAACACAACCCCATCTCATGTCCTTCTGGGATAGAGACAGGTCCTGATACTTGCACCCAAAACATAAGGAAGAGAGCAGAATTTGAAATGCTAAAGAGATGGATGCAAAAGAACAGAGAAATACATAATAGGCACCAAGTCACCCAAAGCACTCAAAGGTAGATGTCCTGGATAGATGCAGTCAATACAATTTTCTGATGTTTTGCTTTCTAGCCCAGTCTTAGAAACCTGTGGTTGTGTGTTAATTTTATACATTCATTTCACAGTCAAACCAACCCTTTGTCTCATTTTTATCTAGTTTTAGAAGTTAGCATTTTATTTGGTTTGCAAATAAGTTTTCCTCTTAAAGTAAAATTATTCCAGACAAAAAAAACCCAAGTCAACAACAGACAAAAAAAAACCCAAGTCAACAACAGACAAACTTTCATGCAAAAACTTTATAAATCATTTAAAAGAGTTAAGGGCTAAAATGTGCATTTGTAGTGCTCAGCATTAAAATAAATACTACTTTTTTATCCCTAAGTGCAAAATATGAAATAGTCACATACAACAAAATATTTCACAAAAGAAAGGAACACAAAAATTATTACTCTGCCTCTGAAAATAGGCAGGTTTTATGTGACTTATGTTCTTACACCTCTTGAATTTAATAAGTCTTTGCTTACCCATATGGAAGGTTGTGCATGAGGTTATTATTCATACATACCAATCAGTTTCACAGATAAATCAGTAGGAAGTTAATTTGACCAGTCATCTGAAATTTTCTATAGTTTCTTAAGTATGAATTGCAATCAGAGCATTATTTTCAGGAATGGTTATTGCTGTTATTGGCAGTATTCCCCACCAAATGCTCTCTCTTTGAAGGCAAGGTTTAGAAATTCTCGCTAGCCAAAATTCTACTTCCCTGTTTGTCACAAGGACATTTTGTAAATGTTATTCCTAGGTCAACAGTCATCTTGTTGCATTTTAATGAAGAGTGTGAGCCCTTCTGATTTGCATAACAGCTGATGGTTTCAAATCCTGCTGGAGCTGACACCTTATTATCCCCTTTCATGAGAGTACCTGGGTAGCAGTGACCTGGATACCTCACTGTTGCCATTATTCAGTGGATGTCATAAGTGCTCAGAGCTTCTGAAACTCAGTCTGCATTTAATAGGTACCTAAAAATACACAGACACAGGCTGCTTATAAGCCAGAGCCCTTTAGCCCCCCACCCCGCCTACACGTCGCTGTCGCTGGCTATTTCATTTTCTCCTCGGCAATAGGGGTTCAGAAGTGCTCTGAAACAGAACTGCATCCCTGTCACTTAGCGACCTTTGCCATGGTCCCTAAATGAAGAGTTTTATTAAGGAATTCATGTAAGTTTGGCATTTATAACCAAATCAGACAGTTTTTCCCTCTGTCACCAGATAATTAAAGTATAATAATTAAAGTTTAAAATAAACGTGTGAGGGCTTTGTCTCTGACAGAGAAATAGAAATTAGGAAAAACTGATCTAAAAGTCTGCTGTGAGTTACTGAGATTGCATTTACCTAGATTTTAACCTTTTGCCTGCTTGTTGCAAGAGGACATTGCTGAGTTGGGATGCCTCCTGGGAACAATTGCCTTGGATATTGTCCCTTGCTAGAGCCTCCATCAAGTCTTTGCTACACTTAAAGTTAAGTACAGTAAGAACAACTGTAGTGAGAGATTGCTTCCTGATATTTATGTAACTTTTAGGTTGGTTGAATTTTAGCATTCTGGTTTATTCCCCCTTTTAATGGAAATAATAAAATTCTCAAGTATACATGAGAAAATTTGGAGCCATACAACCACATGAGAAACTCCTTCAGGTTTAACAACATACAATTGGACTATGCAGCAATCTTTTTTGCATATACCAAGCCACTGACTATTTAAAACTACAGCCCAGTAGCCTTGAATGGCTGGAAACAACTCATCTGCTGAGCAGATTGTGAGTGACAGTCATCTCTCTGCACCTCTTGGCACTCCACCAGCAATCAGCCCACCCTTAGCTGCCTCTCCCTTGATTGATGGAGACAATTCAGGGTGGGAAGGAACACCAAGGCAGGGATGCACATGGGTGGAGATTCCTTGTACTCTGGGTTTGGCAGCAAGGAGGGCCTCGAGGGGACCATGGATCCTGGGCATACAAACCAGGACTCTGGTTCTCAGGTTCATCAGCAAGGGTCACGTTGCAGCTGGGACTGAAAGCCAGAGCTGGCAAAGCCAGCTGTGAGGGTCCCAGTGCTGCTCCGCCCTCCTCAGAGCAGGGGACCCCAGCTCTGGCTGAGTACTGCCCCCGGAGGGGCGCTGGGAGGCACCAAGCAGGAGGCACAGGTGTGTCAGGCCCTTGGAGTGATTTTTTTCCCACAAGACAGCAGTAAAGAAGGAAATGAGAAGCGGCCTCTTTTGTGGCTGAGATTCACTCTGGAGGGCTGCTTCTTGCCTGCTGCTCCTATGTTGCAACACAGGAAATTTGCTTCTGCTAACACCTGGTGTTGTTTCAAACAGCCAGATGGTCCCAACCTCAGTCTCCGGTAATTGATGGCCTACTTGTCTAACCCTGTAACTATCTCTCGCTTTAGACACAGATGCTGCATCTCTCTAAATACCGTTCCACATAAAACATCCTACCTTCCTGTTTCACATATCAATCAATGCAGTAATTCTTACAGAAACCAGGAATGGCCTGTATAAACCAGGAGACAGTGGGTGTAAGCAAGGAGAGATAAAATTATGCAGGCTTAAATTACAAACTGGATGTGTGGTTTGAAGGATTTAGACTCACATTGCAAAATTAGCTGGGACATAACCAGTGAGCAAACAGACATCAGGCAGTGACCCCAAGAGCAAATGTTAGCTCACACAAGCCAGGATGCCCCAGTATGAACTGCTCTCTGTTACAGGGACTAATGTTAATTTGGTTCTTCTCTGCACCAGCCTAACCCACTGCTCATTTTCAGCAAATCCAAATAGCCTTATGCTTACCATACCTTTTTTTCTGAGGTTTTCTGGTAGATGGTTCTCTTCTTCTAGTTGGACTTTACTGTAGGTGGTCTTTTACTACAGGGATGATGGTGAGGCATCCTACAGGCTACCACAGTACCAGAAGGCATTAGCCTTCATGAGTTTGAAGGCCAGAAGCTTTTACTTGACAAATTAGGAACTGCCCCAAGCTCCCTGCTTGCTATCAATCCTTGTTCTGAACAATCTGAAGGCTGACACCTGGGACCCTGACAATAGGTTCAGGAAACGAAAGCTGATGTTACTGAGGCTACCAAGATGTTCTGCACCCTGACATTAAATAGAGACAGTATTCTTCCATCTCTCTTGCTCAGCAAGGATAAAACTTGACTGTCAGGCATTCAGAAGCTGAGCCACTGCAGGTGGTTCAAATATCTTTTTTGCATGATTGCTCAGTTTCATATCACAGCATCTCTAGGCATTAAAGCCTTGCTTCCAGGGCAGGCCTGGGAGAGTGGAACTGCCATCATCCCCTCCTTCTGCATGGAGACATAAGGCACAAAGCACAGTGAAGGATTCACTCAGTCAGCACAAGATTTCTGTGCCAGGGCATAGACTGGATCCAGTTCCTTACTTGCAACCAGGTTTTTGCATTTGTATTAGTCCCTCCCTTTTAGGCAGGTGGTTTTGATCCTGCAGTTCCTTTACGTGTGTGGTATATTACCTATCAGGTTCTCATTTGAATGTGGTTATCCCATGTTCTCAAGTTCACTGATGGATACCAGCCATGTCACTTTATAAGGTCTGCCCACAATTATATGATGATTACTATAAGAATAAAGAGGTCAAGTATAGAATTGGGATGGACATAGTAAAACTGAGGTTACAGTTTCATGAGACTTAAACAGAAGCATAAAGTTCTGCTTCCCTCTGAGACAATGTAACTCCCTAATGCAGAACAAAATAATTCCAGGAGTACAGTGAGGGGGTAAGGGTGGAGAATCAGGATGAAAAAACAGGGAAAGTGACTTTTTCCTGTAGGCAGTAAAAAAACCCGGATCAACCACCTATAAAACCACAGCCCTGATTTCCAATAATTTACTAGGTCAAAAGAAATGGAAGTGATTCCACGCAGATGATTTGCAGAAAAGCAGTGCAGAGCAAGAGAAGAAATGAGCTTTGCAGAGAGGTGCAACACCTGTGCAGGCTCTCTGGTCATGCAGCGAGTGCAGGAGAAAGCAGTGAGTGTGTGAGCAGCTGAACTGCTCCCTAGGTCACTGTAACTCCATACAATCTGTTACTGACACAAAACAATGCTTCCAAAAGCCACCTCACCCCATCATACTTTGAGAAATACAAATGTGTCTCGTTATTTCTATTCATACAACACAGGGCACTGAATTTTACACAATATCTGGATTCCTACAGGAAAGGAGTAGGAAAACATTGAGTCTTCCCCTTTCTTTCCTCTCAGTACATTCCCAATAAAGCTACTTCACTTTCTGAGCCTTACAATCTTTCCTTCCAACTATTGTGTCTGACAGCTCGAACTTGACAATTGAGAGGCACAATTGGAAGGTCACATTTTAAGCATGATCAGTTGAATTTCTGCTTTCCCAATGTACTTATTTGCTCTCAGATATGTTTTTTGTACACACTTTGTTTTCCACACTTCATCTCTAAGAAGCCTGTGCTAGCAAAGCTTTTAGATTTTTCTGCAAATCTTGTTGCAGAACTGCAGCTTCTCTAACATGTTAATATTGCACAGGCTCCCAGAAGACAAAGGTGAAAGCAGTTTAGAACCAGAGAGTGCCTCCTCTTGAGACCAAACTGAGCTACAGACGAACTGAAACGTCTCCTGAAGCCATGGGAAGAGCTCAGCTCATCTCAAAGCCTCTGTGAAGAGAGATCCCAATATCTCCTTACCAGTTAGCTGGGACATGCATGAGGAAAGGAACCACTGCCAGACCCAAGCCCCAGACCTGGCTCTTCCCAGGTCCAGCACAGACATGTCAGCAAAGTGTCAGGGCGTGAGCCCCAGCCCTAGCACACAGTTGCTAGTCTAGTCTCCTGTGACCTCAGCCAGGGCACCCAACATTCACCCAGGCAAGGAGTGTGAGGGTCAGCAGAGGCCAGCAGTGCCCCTGTGTGCAGGCAGGCAGCTGGACACCAGCCAAGCGAGCCCGTTGGTGCGGGCACCCAAAACGCTCCCTTACCCTTGACTGGGCAGCAATTTATCTGCACAGACATAGCCACGAGCGTGAAGTATAAATAGTTGTATCTAGCAATGGGGAATGGAAACTGTCCTGGTCATTGGTTTTGATGTATTTATGGCTGTTTTCAACGTAAACGTAAGTTTTCAGTGCTAACGGTCCAAGCCTGCTGAGGATTCTCTCCTTCCGCCACCATATTTTGGCAAAAGTCAAAAACAAATACATTCACATCGCCTACCTCTTTGCCTCCAGTATTCTGAAGGGATGAAAGGGATCGTGAATTGGATGGAAATCTGTAGCACTTGCAATTCACACTTCAGATTGCAATCATAGCTGTACATATCTGAGCAGCCATCCAGATGTTAATGGAGCTGATCCTGTGTCAGTAAGATTAGAGAAAGGCCTCCACTGTTCAGTTTTTGGATATTTATTGCCTATAAATCGAAGGGCCAACACATACTGAGATACTAAGGGAAATATCTTTTTTTGCCTGTGTTAACAGTAATGTTCTAAGATAAAGCTGTAATTTTAAAACATGACTTATTTTCACTTTTCACTAGTGTTTTTAACTCTCCTGAAAAGAAGGATGTTTATACAATTTTGCAAAGAAACATGAAGTGTTCTACTCCATTTACATTTCTTTGTTCCAAAATGTATTCCACTTGTTGAGATTCCAGCAGACAAGGAAAGCAGACACAGCGGTTACTTTCCAATGTGAAACTTAAAACCACAATCTCCTGCTCAGAAAACACAGAATGAGTCACAGGAAGGGGCCACTTGCTTGCAAAACTCATTAAAAGCAAGGCAAGGCAAAATGGATTTCCTGTATCAATAAATAGATTGCTGGCAGTAGGCAGAACACCTGACAGTGCTGGAGGCTAAAAACCAGTCCAAGGGTAACCATTGGTAAAGTCAGATCAATTCTTCAGCTCAGAAACTGTATCTCCCCAGAACAGAGTTTTCTTGGAATTAGTTGGCTTAGTCCAGCAAAGCGTTTAAGAATATGAGTAAGTTTCAGCTCAGGAAGGGATGAGTTAAACACTTGCTAAAATAGGCTGAAAAATGATGATGTCTGTATTTATTCACTGAAGCAAGCTGTATTAAGAGGATGCACGCGTGGCACCACCAAGGTGCAGATATTGCAGGTGAAAGCTTTGTTTCCCAAGTTCATGAAATAATAATAAAAGAAGCAACAGTCCTTACCTAAGCTTAAAATTTAGCTGTAATTGCAACTTTGTTTTGCTGTTAGCAGTACTCCTTGGACACTAGAGCATAGCATTCCTTTTGTTGAATGTTATTCTGCGCTGTCTGGCAAATGAAGCCAAAATGGCCCTCTGATGTCTTCTGTGCAGCACAGACACACGGGATGTCAGGCTGTGCTGCTTAGGGGGCACAAGGCAGAGCTCACTGCCTGACCCAGCACCACCCAGGGTCAGCACAGCAGCAGGAACAAGAAGGTGCTTTTTGGGCACCTGTTCTGCTTTTGTTCCCTTTCTCTAGTTCCCCCTAGAAAAAAAACCTCATTACTCATTTTACCCTTATTTTTCTCCCTCACTTCCCAATGGCTGGAAAGGTCTGATGAAGGTCTCTTCCCAAAGCATCCAACAGCTGTAATTCCTCAGCACCGTCTCTTGGCTCCCATTTACAAGTAGCCCTTTGACTGCAGATTTCCAAAATGCTACTGAACACAATGAGTGCCTGTATTTTACTGCAAGCACAAGAGACTACCTAAGGTCATGGCTCCATGAATGTAATCCCTTCACCACCATACTTTGCTGGACTTTTATGAAAATAAAGAAAAAAATAAACAAAGAAAAACCCACTAAGAGCAACCTTCAGATTTCACCTTTTCATGCCGTCATAAAAGGGCTAAAAGTTATACTAGCTATATTTTTAGGCACTAGCTCGTAACATTAACCATCCTCTGTCTCTTGCAACGAACTATCCTGAGGTACTTGAAGGCATATGCAATGCATCTTGAATTAAGGCTATCTATTTATAAGGATGAAAATGTAGTGTTCAGGAAATATTCCCTATATCTCCCATGGTATCAAAAGACCCCCGTTAACAACTTTATGGTCTTTGCTCCTAAGGAGCTTCCTCCCTCAGACTGTTGTATCTCTAGTGTCAATGAGATATTCCAGGAACAATGAGTGTGTCCTTATAAAGTTTGGTTTGCTGATGCAAAAGCACCATTTCTCTGACTTTTAATTAAAAGGGCACCTTCATTTCAAAATCTGTCTCCAGAGCTCCAGGGTAAATGTTTATACAAGGCAGAGACATACAGAAAATAGAGAAGACTGAAGAAGCAGTGACTGCAGGCTGCCCAAATACAGCTGCTCCTGTGTTTTTAACAGAGAACTTGAGATGCTGCAGAGCCTTATCAACCCCAAACATCTTTGTTTTCATACCAGCATGCACAAGCCTGGCAGTATGACTACACTGCAGCGAGTCTGCTCAGCAAACCTGGCAGTGGGAGCAAAAGGCAGCAGTGTGTTCTCAGGGACAGGAAGAAAAAAAGGTTACTGGCTCTTCCCCAGCAGGATGGCCTATGTCAAAGAAGAGAAGCCCCAAAAAACACACTACCTGGTCTCATTGCCACGGATGACAACATCTCCGTTCAACACAGATGGACAGCTTTTGCTTAGGTCACACAAGGAATTCCACAAAAGATTCAAAAAAATCTGGGGTGGGGCAGCATTCCTGACTGCTCCAATTTGCTCCAGTTCCCGTCTGGTTGCTCTTGGCTCCAAGGTTCTGTTCCCATGTCCCAAAACAGCCAGAGCCCAGATCCTGGCCTCATCTCCCTCAGGAAACTCTTTCAGTTTTAAAAGGCTCTGTGTAAAACACTGCAGCTGAACAGCAAAAATAATGTAAGTTACACTGGACAGCCCCAGTAAGAAACAGGCAGTGGAGACTGAAGATAAAAAAGCCATGCTTTACAGGTTCAGTAGTTCTGCGAAAGCACTCTGCCATTATCAAAGAATACAGAAAAATAGAAAAGTCAGGAAAAAATTTATTTTTGCCTTTATTACAATATATATTTCTACCCTTGTTGCATTCAGCAGAACATAATGAAGTGTTAAAACTATTTTCATCACTGCAGTAGCACATACATATACAGAGTAAACACTCCATATAAATAACGTTTCAAATAATAACAAACCATATCTACAAATAAAAAATACCCAGTACCTCTTTCTCCTCCTTCCCCAAATTACAGCAGTAACATTTTATCTTCAGCATAACTAATGTCACAAGTACAACTTACTTTCCCTCCCGTGACACAGCTTGAGTGGTGTGGTCATCAGCATCAAAAAACTAAACATTAGTCACTCCTCACTGCTGCATATTCTAGTTTTTGTGTATTGCATGAATAGAATTTACTGTAATTTAATGTGTCTGCATACTTAGGTTAACATATTCTTTCTGTTACAAAACCCAGCACTGAACTGCAAGCAAGGTTGATTATTTTTCTTTCACAGAAAGAGTAGCAATTTTTTAAACCATACCTTTTTCTTCTACATGAATTAACAATGCAGTTTAAATATTATGCTAAAATTATTCAGCTACCAAGTCGAAATGTCTCATACTTTCTGGAAAAGTATGGTGATGTTTCTAGCAGGTCAAACCCTGGATTTTCATTAAGTGTCTTTCGTCAGTAAATTTGATAAAAGTTACAACAACACACATTCCTGACACTGTTCAGCTATATTTCAATTTTGGATAAAAAGGGGGATGCAGCAAGTCAGAAGCGAAGTGCTGAACGTCACAGAATCTCAGAAAAGTTGTTCAGAAGGGACCCCTGGAGGTCATGCAGTCCAACTTCAGCCTTGAGGCAGATAGTTACCAACACCAGAATAAGTCAGCCATAATAACCCTGTTTAACCAAATCTTGAAAAACTCGGGGACAGATTCTGCAGCAGCTCAGGGTAACCTGTACCAGCACTGCACTGTGACCACAATCTCACAAAATTAAAACAGTTCCTCATTCACACTATCATTTGGTTTTAAATACTAAAGACAACAAACCACCGGGATTGCCTATTTATTAAGCTATAAATAAATGTATCAAAGGCTTTAATTGTGGAGAACTTTCAGAGATCATATTTTCTGGTGAGATTTGCTGTATGTAGTATCTTGGGAAAACAGATTTTATCGACTGTTAAGGATAAAACCCACAAAACTGACAGCCTCTCACCGAAGAGAAGGGTTGGTTTAGCTTTATTTTATATATTTCACATAATAAATGGCTTGAAATAGGCCTTTGCCAAAACTGAATTTAAATAGGATGCAGCTAGTACATTCATCCATTTATTCAATCATTAATGACAAATATTAATAGATAATTAATGGAAAGTGTGGCTATATTTAGAGATGCAACCATCTCGATTTGGCAATCTGCAATCCCCACTGATTGTCTTTTAGAAAATTCACCCCATATTTCTTACACCTTGAAGTAGAAAGATATTTGCATTTTATTTAAACTTTCAAGAGAACCCAATCAGTTCTGGGTAGTCAAACACTCATTTCTTCCTCTTTGTGTCTAATCCTGGTATGTCCAAAGTAGCCATTTACCTTGCCTGAAGTAGCAATGTTCATGTGAAAGGAAGACTTAGGGAGGGCTCTCCACTGCACACTGCAGCTATATAAAGCATTGCACTTGTTTTCATTACTATTGAAGGCACAGAGAAATCATAAATTGGCCCACTAACATCCTAGATAAAGTCTTCAATAATAAAACTTAGAAAACCCCTACCAGAGAGTTACCATCCTATCTACATTGCTATCACTCTTGACACACAAAACCAGAATTTGCTGTTATAGAACAAATGTGATACAGAGCAGCCATTTCCAAACTTCAGTGTGATAACCAACCATAATCACATCTTAAAATTTCTCCTGGACCATTCTGCCTTCCTGTTATTAAGCTCCTAAGTGAAAACACTACAAAGCAGCTGCAAAACATGTACCATACCCTCAGATCACAAGCTGGCAGAGACCACAACTCGTGAAACACCAGGGTAGTCATACTGAAATATAATGCACATAGAAGCCCATGATGCCATTTTCAGCATTTCAGAAAGCAATTAGACTTTTCAGTATATTTTAAAAGAGAAAATAAAGTTTCTTTCCTAACTACAACACATTTGAAATCATTTGGCATGTGGGAACTTGAAGTCCATATTTTAAGTACCACATTGTGTAAAGGCAGACCCACTTGGAAAATGTTACCAACTGATCCACAGTATTGCTTTTAGAGCACACAGTTCAATCTTAAGGCTGTCAAAAGCAATATCTACAGCTTGTGTCTGGATAAATAAGGAAAAAAAAGAAAAAGAAGATTTTATTACCTTAAAGGAGAGTAAATTGCACTAAAAGTATCCATTCTTTATGATACAAAACAAAGCAAAAAATCCATATAGTAAAAACCTGAGATTCACCAGCATCAAAATTCACATTTTAACCAAAACAGTATTTCAAACAAAACTATTCCATCTTGATAAAATCCTTACTATTTTTGGCTCAGTAGCAAATCTTCAACCTCAGCACGCTGTGTGTAGCAAAGATGTGTTTACTGAAAATCACCCACTTCAGTAAGGTGGGCATTATCCGCAGTGGCCTGTATCTTCCACTTGCACACTTACCTTGATCCAAAAAGCTACTCTTGAAACATGATAGTTCTCAAACTGAGAAAGACTGGAAGAAGCTGGCCATCCTATTTCATTTACTTTCTATTTAGATTACACATAATTTATTTCCTCAGAAATGTCCCATGTCAAAACAGGCTAGAATAAATAAAACATAGCTCAGTTGGTTTTGACAGCTACACTGATTTACATCTGCTGAGGATCTAGACCAGTAATTAACTCTTAAACAGTTGTTGGTCAAGCAAGGGGAGAGGGGAAGAACCATTTGCTCCTTCAGAGAGAAGAATTTTGATATACAGATTGCAATCCCTGTTGGTGTCACCAAATAATGTCAGAAATGGTGAGCACCTTCAGCTCCCTTACTGGTAAGGGTTCTGACAGGATGGAAGATGGCTTCAGTGATGCAGAACAGATGTGGAATCATTTTACAACCTTACAGCATGTTTAACTGCAACTCCAACATCACTGCACTTTTAATTGACCTTATATAACGGAAGTGCATGGCAAAATTTGAGGAGCTGGGAGAGGACCTAGAAAAGCAACTCCTACTCCTACAAACACTCCTCTTGCCTGAAACCTGACTAATTACGAAAAAGCTTTCCTAAGTTTGCTCACAACAGAAGAATACAATGCTCACAACTTCAGAGATTCCAACTGAACTGTCAACAGCAAAAGCTAAGTGGTGTCCTTTCAACACAAGCCAATCCATTCCTTCAGGTGAGACCAACAATTTGGAGATGGGGTTAAGATGAAGCTGGATGTACATCCTGAGTTTCAAACGGCGGCAGAGGTTCTCTCCAGTAGGTGAACTGGCTGTAGGTGTCAGAACAAGGGAAGTCTGAAGAATGACTTCTTTTCAGCAACGGGAAAATGTGATCTACCACTTCACAGAGTCTGACATAGCTAGAAAATAAAAAAAATATAAAAGAATGCTGCACCACTTCAGATCATTTCATTTTCAACTCTTCTAAAGTCCCCAGCCACTAAGGCATGACTACATTTACAAACAGACAAGGCAGACAAGTCACCCTCCTCAAAGGAATAAAACTGAATTTAATTTTGGTGCCCAGCTTCCAGAAAGGATTCACAGTTAGGATAAGAAATTCATTCTAATCCATTCATTCCAACAAATGATACTTACCTAGTGAGAAACAGATGCCATTTTACACCCAGATCATCTGCTAAAATATTCAAACACCATATTCTGCTTCTCCATTTCTGTCCATCTTGGCTCAAGCAGCTCCCTGCTCAACTGATTATTCATATTTTATAGACATATATCTCCCCTTCAATTAAGGGCACCAACACTTAACGTTACTAAAAGCCATTCCAGTGTTAGGGGCTACCAGTGCCTAAGCATCCTGCTGGGAGCACTTGACCCTCTCTTCAGATTGTTTTCTGGATCTTCTGGATAGGAGATCCAGGAAAAGGCACATGGCATCAGCAAACTAGTAAGTCCCATTTTTATACACACTAAATCATCCACTCCTAAATGTTTTGCATGATTAAAGTAGATGGAATATATTATACTAAATACAAAAATTTCTTTTTGTCAGTTTAACTGAAGGAAAGTGGAAAGTCAGTATTTTATTCTAAATCTTTTTTGTTCTGTTGTAAATATTTTAAGGAATCTTTAATTAATAAAATTGAATGGATCTTTGGGCAACTTGAGTCATAAGTTAGCACAGCAAATTAATTTAGTCCATAAAGTGTTAGGGATAAGAGATTACTTACGATGAGATGTTTGTCTTTGCATGCTCCTGTATAAGTTCTCCTTTGGGGTTAACTGTAAATATCCTGTTTAAAGAAACCCCAACTTGTTTGTATGAATAAACATCCTAAAAAGAATATAAAATAAGAAAAGTTGTGACTTGACCTTTGCAAAATCATGTGTAATCTTGCTATAATATATTACACAAAAGAACATATTTGCACAGAAGTGGTACTAAATTTACCTAGTTATTGTGTGCCTGAAATTCTCCATTATGTTCCAAATTAGGTCAATCTAATGAAATGTTCATGAAACAGACAATTTGCTGCTCAGTAAAAAGTTTGCCACTTCAGTTTAAACTGTTAATCAAAATCATGTTCATTTTTTCAGTAACTTCCCTTGACACAACAATAACATTCAGTAAAGAACTAATGACATTTGGTCTAAGAGCATTAGCACCTTCATTTTTCTTTCAGAGAATATTTAATGTCCTGTGTGCATTGTACCAAGTATGTTACAACAGTGTGCAGAGGTTAAAATGTAATTGACACATAAAACAGGAATTATTTTTTTAAGGACAAGGTCACAAAATTCATAATATGTCTATACTGAAGTCATCACTTAGCTCTTGAGTTCAGATTTGTGGCACACTCATATGTGATACTCCATGTCAGAGCAAGGAGAAAAGAAGGGAAAGCAAAAAATATATACCAAAACAGCAGCAGTGTGGCCCAGCAGGTAATGCAGCTACGATTATGGGAAGTACAATTAAAAGTCAGAATTAAGAATGCCTTCTAAGAAATTCAGATTGTTAAGGAAAATAATAAATAAATTTTGATCTGTTCTGAAGAAAAGCTTGACAAAACCAAAGTTGAAAATATCCCCCAGAAGATCAGAGCAAAACCAATTTCCATTTTGCCAATGTAAATCATGGTTTTAAAAGCCAAGATGGTGAAAAACTGAAATTTTAGTGAAGCCACAAAGTTTATTTTTATATCCATATTGTAAAGACTGTTCAAAAAATTAAGTAACTGAACAAAAATGAAGTCACTTCAAGAATCCAGCATCATGACAGTCCACTTACTGTCTACACCTGTAACACCCTTGTGTACAGAAATTTCCCTGAGTTTGTTCTTGGTAAAACCAAACCAAATAAAAAAACCAAACCAAAACCAGGAAACCCAGAGCAGAAGACTGAGAAAGCTGTGATCCTGAGCTATAGAAAGCGAGTGGCACAACACACACCTGAAGCCTTCACTCTGTCAGCAAGCATGGGATAAGCTACCAGCAATTACTTTAGAAACATTAACTTATTGTTTTACTTGAAATTTTATTACAATAAAATCATTATTTTAATGCATGTTTCCCTGAGGTTCAAAACAATGGAACTAGAGGTAGTTATTATCCATAATACAACATCACAGAAGTTTTAAAAATGTTATTTCTAAATTATATGTTTAAAGGTGCCTTGATAATGGCAACTAAGCTGCCTATATTATAACAATTCAATACAGCAGTGGGATAGTGAGGACCTCTGTCACCTCTGACATAATGCTTTTAAAGAAGGGATAATCACATGCCAGGGTTCCCTGCTCAGCCCAAGCCCATGAGACTGTTCCCTTTTCTAGATGCATAATACCATTCTCTGGTCCAGGACAGGAGCCCTCTATAGCCCAAATATCCAGTCTTCCAGTGGGTGACAGAGATCTGTCTTTCCTTTTCTATGTCAAATATATCACTTTCCATACAAAGTAGAACCTTTTGACTTCAATGGCACATTCAAGGTTTTTGAGTGCACTTGGAGTTTGAACTGTAAGTCCCACCAATATTAATATGAAATATTTTCTGTCTGCCCACAAGTATCTCACTGACACTCTGTGTGGATTAAAATGAGATCACTGTTTCTGCACAAGCTTAACTGCTAATTTATGCAGAGATAACATAGTTAATTTGCTGCTCTTCCATCTGTGAATCTATGATATTTTTGATGAAGAACCCTAATATTTTCCGCTGTATAGGACCCAATAAAATGTTCCTAATTCTCATTTAAAGCTTCTTGGTTCTAATACAACAGAACCATGAAATAACAGCAACATTTCTGTTCTCTGCAATACAAACAAATTCAGCTATTACTTACAGCAGGTCTGTTTCCAAAAGCAGCATAAAAGGGTTCTGTGTTAGGATAAAACAAATTTTTGATGTCAGTCAAACACTGAACTTTAAATTTTTCTGGCTTCTTCTCTATGACCTCTCTGAAATGATAAAAAAGGGAAGCTAAATAAGTACATATGAAATACACCACAAACCATTTTATCTTCTTTATTCAACATTTTTACCTAGTCAGATACTACTGCATAGCATCCACCCTTCTCCAATGAATCTTTTAGAAGTCAGATTGTCATGAAGACAAAACAGTATTCCCAAGCTTGCATAATGGGCACAGTAAATAAATCCACTGAAACAAGGTAACTTCTATTGAAACTTACATTACAATGATGGCTACTGAGCAAGGATAGCGGATTAGAGGGAGTGGCTGCTAAATCAATCCTTATGAGGCATAAACTCTTATCAAGTAAACGGCCTCCTGAGAACTGCAGAATGATTCATAAATTATGCTAGCTCTCACTGTTTATGGTGGGGTTTTTTAAGTTTTATTTTTAGAAGTACTGCAATCACCATATGTGCTAGAAGCACCTCAGCCTGTTGAGCCAGAATTACAGTCAGGTTCTCCACCACTGATAATGAGCAGAAGTTAAGGAATAAAGGGATCTTCTATTTCTCTTCAGCTGCTCCTTACAGAACAGAAAATTCATTAATGAACAGAGGAGTTATCTCATCTCTGGGCAAAAGCCCTTTCACAACAGCTTCTCTTGGCAAGAAGACTGAACAGGTGGCAGAGTCTGGAGTTCCCATAACATAGGAAGATGCCAGCATGACACAAAAGCACTTAAGAAGCTCAGAATCCAAGATCCTAGCACCAACACATATGTCAAGGAAGATGTGAATAGCACAGAAGCTTCATAGGAGTAAAGCAGCCCATTTGAACCACAGCTTCACATATAAATGCATGTCTGAGAACGTGCAAAAGATGAATAAAACCACCTTTCCTCAGTCTCACATACACCTGGATCTCAAACCTACAAAGATTAAATCTATGGATAAAAGTCACTTATTGCCCACACACCTCAGCAGCTACAAGAGTGTACATTGAAAGATTGGCATTCCTTAGTCTAAACAAGATACAAAAAGGAATATAATTTTAAATGTATTTCTAGATACAAGGAGCATAAGATAACAGTAACTACCTTTCACTGCATATATTACTTAATCAGTCTGAGAAGCACACTGTAATACCTCCGTGGCTTCTTATATTTAGAGCATGACTGGTAAGACAGCCTGTAGCATGTCACTCAATCAGGAGAACATCTGAACAACCTTCCATTAAAAATTCTAATGAAATATATGCTGTCACAGCAGCTTTTAACAGCTTAAAATATTTTCAGTAATCACTTGACATGCTTCGCTGAATTAGGCAGAAGGTACAATATTCATAATCTGTGCTGTTATTATTCACTCACCACAGTTCAACACCTAGAAAAGATAACATTGTCCTCACAGAATCCCACAGTGCAGTCAGGCATATTAAAATTTCATTTCATTTTCACATGAATTTCTTCAAAACCCACCAAGAAATAAACTTCCACAAAAATATACTTATGCCAGCTGGAACACCTTACAGGTAAAGACAAGAGTGGTTGCTATGAAAATGTCCACATTTCTCCCACAGCTAAATATGAACACATAATGTTACACACATGAAGTCACCAAGCAGTATCTACTGGTAAACAGTGAACATAGCAGTGCCTTATGTCCTAGAGTGACTTTATGATGCCTGTATCCCCAATCGTCTATTCTGTATATCGCTTTGTACCTTTAAGAAGATTCTTAGAGTGCAATTTGTTTTGAAAACTATGTTATCTCTCTCACATTCCTCTCCGGGACTCGGCTGTGCAGCTGCGGTGCTGCCTGGCTGTAGCTCCTATGCTCTAGTTCTTTTCTTTTTTTTAATTAGTTAGTTTTAGCTAGTTAGGGCAGAGAATTAGTGTTCTTTTTTTGTGTTTTTTCCCTCCTTTTTCTTCGGGACTGTTTGAAACTGCTCTAGACTGAAAAGCAGAGAAGAACTGAAAGATTTCCTTCCCCCCTCCTCCCCCTCTGGGGCCTAAAACAACAGAATTCTTCTCCAGCGCCGGAAGAACTGATAAATTAAGAAAAACGAACTAAATCTATGGCAAAAACTCTTCTCAATTTGCCACTTCACTTCAACTAAAGGTTTTATTGTTTCATATTGTTTTCTTTTATTAAATAAATAGTTTTTTCCACTTTTCTCTAAAGAGTGTCTTTCCAGACCAGTTGTAGGAAGAAGAGTTGTTTGAGTCCTATTCAAAGTTTCCCTCCCAAAATTTGCCCTAAACCGAAACACCTTAATATACATCTAAAATACAAACTAGGCAAAAAAAAAGATATTGAGTAAATACTGAATTTTGGTCTTTCTCTAATGAAATTTCTTCTGAATTAAATTTTGCACCAGTATGTAAAATAAAAAAATAAATTCTGAATTATTTCAAGCACCGCCATTTAAAAAACCTGGTAATTCAGCCTCCACCAACCTCAGAGTTTCCTCCTCTGTAAAAGCAAAACTGCATTACCTGTGAAGAGCTGAGAATAGGCTGCTTGGACTCAGCAAAACTGGACCCTGAGGTAGCACAGTTCCTCTTTCATTGACCCAGTGCAAGTATCCTCTGGTCATGCCTGCCATTCCAATAGCTCGTGCTGAGCAGTATAAAAATTTATATCCATTTCTGTGAGCAGATATAAAAGAAGAAACTACTGTAAAAATAAAGCAGGTGTTTAGATATTAGTAATTTTGGGGATTTACTTTTACATGAATCAAATCATTGCTGTTAAATAGTCTTATGTTAAACCCAGACTTAATTTAAAAGGAATAAAAACATTTATGCAAGAAGACTGGATAATTAAAACCCATCTAGCCCTGCTGCACTCAGTGATTACACCTAAAAAGGGCTCATTTATCTCTGCTCCTCTCAGGACTTATGACTCCTTATGGTTACCTTTCCACCCCTGTGTGGTGGAACCACTTATCCTTAGAATTAACTGAAAAGACGTGCAAAGAGGAGAACACTTGGCATAAAGCAGACAACGGTGTATTGGCCTTTGTTGTATTAACAGTGTTGCACCCCTGTCTCTTGGGTCTCTGCAAAAAAAAGATGTGCAGCAGTAACATATTTCCTCAAGCAGGAACAACTTGGAACTTCAAAACACAGTACAAGAAGTAATCTTTAACTTGACACTGAAATGAGAGTTTTGGCATAACTCACAGGTTGCCTTTGATTCTGTTCATGATAAAACAGAATCCTAGCTGATATTAGTTCAGCTTAATAGCACCTTACTTTCCAAATCCTATTAAAAAATGACTTTTCATAAAGTACAGAAATACTGTATTCAGTGCACGCATGGTCATTAGATCTAACCATTAGGCATTTATATGGTGTTCAGCTGTAATATCTAGCCTCGACATAATTAACTCAGTAATTTGAAAACCAACACAACTCAAATCTAATTTCTCCCCTATGCTTATGATCATCAAAGCCCTAACAACTGATAATGCTGGCAGGCACAGAAATAACAACTGCAATTAAAAAAATTAATTAACATTTTCACCAAATATAATGCAGAGGTTATACACAGAACTCAGCATGTGAATTCCTAGGCTGTCCTGTCTTTTCTGTGAACACGTATGTCTAATGCACAGACAGGTGCTTCTGGCATAATTAAGATTCCAGCATCCATAATTTATAATTCACCATCCATGTAAAACAAAAAAACAATAAACAAACCCTAGCATAACTAGTACACAGAAAAATCAGATTAACTAAGAGGAAAGTTGCAACATGTACAAAGGCTCCTCAAACATAAATATATAAGAAAAGTTGACACTCTTGCAATAAAAGAAAACAGCAATCACTAATCCTCCTTGTGAAAATTAAAATCAGATACTTCATCTGATCCCATTCAGACAACAATTCATTTTTCCTTATTTCCTTTTCTTCTCTTAATGAGTAATTACAAAAATCCCCATATTCTGTCCCTGATCTTCCGGTGTACACTATGGCTTGACTACATTGCAAAATGTATCCAGGGAACCAACAGTACACCTATACTATTGCACTAGCCTTGCTCACCTAGAGGCACTCCCTCACATCATCACACATGAGCTGGGTATGGTCTAATTGTTTCTCTCCAGTTCATACTCATCAGAGGAAACATTCCCATTGTTTTGAAATAAATTGCTCTGGGTCATACCTGGATCTAATGTTAATGACATGAACTGACCTAAAGCATAGCTGATATCCTGTTCCCTGATACTTCTTCAAGAGCTAATGGGAAAAACATTTTTTTTTCTAAACCTGGTTAGATCCTAGGTGTATTGAGCTACTGTTTGAAGATGCCCATCTTTCTCCAAAAATTACATAGGATGTAAAAGCCACAAGTAAACATGATGAATCCAAGTCCTTTACCTGCTCCAGTGGCATGGAAGGTATTTATTACTGTGGATCAAAAGACATCAGTGCAGGGCAGTTACCGGGCTAAAATACAGCAGGTAAAGCACCAACGTTGCCAAGTTAAAGCCTTTTCCTCAGGCCCTTCACAGCATGGTCCTTATTATCTTTCAATAAACTGAAATTGCATTTAAGCAACTTTTACTTATCACCTGCTCTCAGAATTAACCAATGACAAAAATACTTTAAAACTGATCCTTCCTAACCTTGCAATTTAACAATGTATTAGCAACACTTACATACAGAAATAAAATAAACTATACAATCAGCAGGAGATCACCAATATCTTTGAAGTTCATTATTTATACAACAAATAAAACTATAATAATATTAGCAGTGCATAATCAAAACAGATAGATTTCTAGTCAAGATAAGACATTGTGCTGTGCTGTAAGGCTGATATTTATCTTGCTTGACTTGAAGCCCAATGTTCAGACAGTTCAAATCAAAGCTGTATCATTGAACTGCCTCTCTACTCACCAGAAAGAAAGGGAACTCCCCAAACAGATTCATTCCATATGTTTTAGGTTCCATCCCTGCACAACTCCAGGTAAGTCGAGTTTGGCAAGAAGAATTTCAACTACAGTGACCACCCTGGGCCATGGAGTCTTTATGCATTTAACAGTCTCCTCAGTAAGTAGAGAAGGGAAGGTGTATTAGCATCTTATGAATTAATAATGCTTCAACTCCCAGTTTGCAATAATGTTCCACTTACCGCAACTGCATAACTCATTCAAATTACTGCAGTCTTGGGAACTGTCTGTACCTGTTTGGGATGGTTGGAAGAGCAATCCCCACTCACAGATTAGGGAGCTTTTTCTTTTGTTATCACAAAGCAGGTTTGGCTCCGGATATTGTGCAGGAGATGTTTACACTGTGTAAGCATCACTGAAGTGACAAGTCATTGATGAAATTGTTACCCTTATAGGTTAAAAAGAGCCTAGAGAAATTTAAATTTTTACATGAAAATGAATAAACAAAAAGAAGCTACAGATGTGTGAACAGCTTTACTGAATACTCACTGGCTCACTTTATGGTACAACTTCGCAATCCCTTGGTGTGTCCAGTCTTTGCCAAGAGTTGGTAAAATATGACCTAAAGTATCTGACCTGAATAAAGGAAAAATAATATAACTGAACTGAAAAAAAAACGTATTTGTGATAACAGTGTATTTATTACTAATCCCACTAACTTACTTGGGCCACTGCAAATGAAAATAAGGTATTCTGTAGGGGACTGATTGTCATCAGAAGAGAATTAGTTTATTCCCCTCTTTTTGAGATAGACTGACATGTTCATCCTTGGCCATGTTGATTAAATTACTCCTGTGCCCCAACATGGGTAAGTTTGTGCCCCAAAAGGCAATATAGAAGTCACAGCACACAGGCCATCAATCAGACCTCTAGCAGGTCACCAGTGCCAAGCACACTTTTTAGAGTTTACGTTGAATGTTTTCTAAATAAATCAAACCTACCCATAATGGAAGTTTATGGGAAATTGAAAGTATGAGATAAGTCCCATTCTATCTTACTTCAAACCCACTTCTCCACATTAAGCCAGGAGTTGGTCAGGTATAAACTAGTATGAAATACTCATTCTGGTTTCAATGTATTTCCTGCTTTATATGAGAGAAGATTATTTATACTATAATAATAAATAGTGAAAATGAGCGTCTTGCTTAACTAAGCATTGTACAGATAAACAGCAGGAAGTTCACACCCCGAATAACTTGCATCTTAGACAAAGAAATATTGGGCAGCGGCTTAGGATGGATTTGCATTGGCATTGTAAGGCAAAGTGCTTGACCTGGGCAGATCAATAGCAGAGACAATAGATGCCACTCACTTTACTGAAGCTTAAGAAAGCAACGTGGGGAGAGATGTTAATTCACATTGGCATGAAATGAGAGGTTTGACATACAATGGATAAATCACAAGGAAGAAGAGAGTTTCTCTTTAAATCAAGTATTTTAGTTTCCTTCAGATGGCTCTTGAAAATTATTTTTCCTTGTTTTTTTCCTAATTAGATATAACTAAGTATGATTTTGAAAGAAATTGGTTTCAAAAGAAATTAAAGATCTCACTTCAAAACACAATGCTTGTATTTTTATTTTATGCTTTCCCTTTTCCATACACAATAGGTTTCCCCAGTGTTACATACATTAAATAAATAGACACCAGCAAGTCAGTGAATCATTTTGGTCACTCCAAAATTATGAGTTTTACCCAAAGTGCTAATCTGAAACTTTCCATCAGATTCAAGTTCTGACATTGATTTTGGAGTCTAGTCTTCTAAGTACTAATGCCTATCACTGGAATGCCTCAGAAATGCCATTTAAAACAAAATTTATATGTTTCTTCATTTTAATTACTCCTTCATATTTAATTACTCCTTTTAATTACTACTTACTTCATAAGTGTGGTGCAACAAAAAGGTTAGGATTTTGCAGAAAGTCCTCCAATACTGCTGTAAATACCATCATGAAACACCAACAGGTGACAAATAATAGGCACATATGGAAGGTTTATATTAAATTAAGAATTCACCTAAAGATTGTTGTATAGTTTGAAAGGCAAATTTAAAAATAAATTTAAAAAAATAAAAACAAGAAACAAAACATCCCAAAACACTGGTGTATGAAGATTCTGTGATTAACATTCCCTGTTAATTATGTTTTCCTTTAAACTAAAGGGGAGAATCCTTGCATATAAAGTTGCTCCCCATTCATGAACTCACCGTGTGATTGTTCCATCAATATCAGAAATAACAACTTTATCATCCCAATTCCATAGGTAAATGGTGCCTTCACAGCGGCAAGTGCCTTGATATTGGGTTGTAACACTAAAGGTCACATCATTGGGGCCATTCTTGAGCTTTAAGCTTTTCTGCAAGACATTAGCAGCATGATCAACAAACAGCATGTGACACGGACACAGCGTAAAAGCTGCACAGGATCATTGCTTTGGATCATCAGGTGGGAAGGCTGGTGTGGATTTCTCCTCCCCTAAAGGCAAACCCATTTGGGGGATTGTTTTCACCCAAAGATGAGGGTGTACTTGAGGGGTAATGCAGAAGGATAGGAAGACCCAGTATGTGCCTCAGGAAGATTTAATCTTGGGGGGAAAATAATCTGTGGTGTAAACTGTTATGCTTGTAGGAAGCAAAGTAACAGGAATGACATGAACTCTTTTGAAAGGAGTAAGTGGAATGTGATGACTCAAGCCGGGCCAGTGTTGGTGCCAACAATCAGGTATGCTGCTTTCCTGTCCTGACCACCCCTCCTAAGGCAATGGAGCCCAAGTCAAAGATATGGAGGGATGGAGGAAGCCCATGACATGAGAAAGTAATACGTATCCTATGAAAGGATGGGATAGTAGTTAATGAAATGTATGTTTGGTATAGAGATTGTTTAATGTAGTTAAGTTGTATGTGTGTGTAAGGAGGGATTTCAGTAATGAGAAATACAATGGAACAGTTAGAAGATACATCAATTATGTGGGAACTGATTATGATACAAATGCTATGGAATAAGGGGTGGAAATTGTATAAGGTCTGGCTGAGCTGGAGTTCATTTCCTCACAGCAGCTCTCACAGTGCTGTGCTTTGCATTGGCAGCTGGAAAGGTGTTGGTAACACACCAGTGTTTTGGGTGCTGCTGAGAAGCACTGGCACAGCACCAGAGCTGTCTCTCCAACGTTCCTCCCCCATCAAGGGGCTGGGCAGGATCCTGGGTGGGGACACAACCAGGCCAGATGATCCAAATTATCCAAAGGGGTATTCCATACCATACGACATCTGCTTGGATATAAAAGTTAAGGAAAGGAGGAGGAATGGGGGGCAATTGTTATTTTACAATGTTTGTCTTCTGGAGCTGAAGCCCTGCTTTCTGGGAAGCGGCTGAGCATCCCTCACTGGTGAGAAGTAGAGAATACACTCGTTTTTCTCTTTGCTTATCCACCTTATGTTCTCTCCCCATCCCACTGAGAAGGGGAGTGACAGAGTAGCTTGGCTGGGCACCTGGCATCCAATCAGTCAACCCATATTGGTCACACTGAATTTTATTGCTTTCAGTAAAGGTATTCTAAATAACAACAGCAGAGGTTTACCCTGTGTGGTGTATATTAGGCATTGATTTATAGAACAGAAGAAAACAAATAAAAAAATTCTGTTTCACAATCGGGCAAATTAAAAAAAAAAATCCCCAAATGTTCACATAAACAGTAACAAATGATGGAATAGGGACCATCTATGGAAATTCCCCATTCTGAAAGACAGATACATACGCAGAGAGAAATATGAGTAACAAAAAGTTCCATAAACTGGAATTAAGACCTTTTCTAGGGGGGATTTGTGTTCTACAGTATTACATCTGTTGTACAATGATCGACTTCTCACACCACATGAACTATTATCCTTCACCCGACACTAACTATCCTTAAGTCTCCCATTTTGCTGCCCTTCACTGTCCCCTGTGCCACTTAGTGATACGTGGGACAGGAGGCTACTGATTTGATTCTATTTGTGAACCTAGCTGTTCATTTTCCCAAGACCTGTAGGTATTTAATACTCTTAGTGTATCTTTTCTTCATTATCTTTCATTGCAGCTTTCCAATTAGTTAAAACGTGAGAAGGAGGTGAGAACACAGAACTCATGGGTAACTGATGAATCTCACCCACTGTTTCATCAAGAAACCAATTTAAGAGCAGTTTTAACTTCAGCTAATTTCTGCAAGGTTTCTGAAACTGAAAAGTCACATTTTATTTGTGTAGCTCCTGCTTTCTCTTTGCAACAGAAAATAACCAACACATCTCATCCTTCTCTTGGGAAAAACTCTGCATTTCTTACAAATTATACAGGCAGTGTGTGATGAGCTGTTAAATGCTGTATGCCTTGTGTGGGTTTCCTTCAGAAAATTAATTATCTGTGCCTAAGATGACAAAAAGTATTTCCCTACAGTAGCCCATTTTTCCAGATCAAATTGAAATGTACAGGACACAAAACTGCAACAGTTTTGTCATCATTAGCCAAAACACCTTTGTCACAGAGGAAGAGAATTGGCTTCAAAGAAATTAATAAGCTCCAAAGAAATCAATAGCCAGGCCACATTATAAATTCACAAGCAGCTTTTTCAGAAGTTACTAACAGAAAACTGTATTTATGCAAAATATGACTATCTGCCTATAAATGAGAGAAAAGGAAAAGACAAGAAGGAGAAAGAAGATAGGCCTGTTAACATATATACATTTCACATACTACAAGAAAGGATGTGAATCCAATACACTTAACTCAGGTGACAAATACACACTTTGGAAATTAATTCTGATATTTTTCTAAATGAGGTCCCATCTCCAAACCCCAGTACTTGCTGCAATGAATAACATTCATGTTTAATTCAGAAAAGATAAGCTTTTTTGAAAAATATAAGAGAGAACTAAATGCAAGACATAAGAACTAATTAAGCTTTGAAGCCTTAACAACAGTAAAGGTTCATGTTAGATTAGAAATGACATTTCAGGGTAAGGATTTAAAATTAACTCACAAGCTGGTCAGAAGTGAGTCGAAGTGATTTTTTGTAACTGATTCCAGACAATAATGAGAGATGACTGGAGTTGGTTTGTAATGACCCGAGGTTTTGTTTGGCAGCTCTAGGGTCTTCATCGCTTGAAGAAGATTCATCTTTTATCCTGGAACATTGCACACACAGAAAATGATGTTATGTCTGTAAATGCATCTCAGTACCATTAAAAATGCATTAGCAGTGAGTCACTAAGTAAGTCATTGATTCTCTGCTACCAAGTACTGTCTCACAGGAGGTCATTCATATCATGAGTTTTAATATATCAATGAAGTACCAAACTTTCATTCACACATTCTCCATTATTCAGGCTTGGATTGTTACAGGAAAGTGAATGGCTACAACAACAGTTTTCATTACTTTAATGAATACAAATTAATGTACTGTATTAACTCAGAAATCTCATATGATAAAATAGTAATACCCATTAGATACTATAACTACAAAACAACCCTCTGTTCTCAAAAGAAGAAAGAGGCACTTGTTATGCTGGCTTTCTCTTTCCCTCTTCTCTCCTCCCCAAAAGAATTTCAAAGTTAATTTTTTAAAAATTGAGGTTATGGAAGTTTTATTGTACAAAATAACTCCTCCTTTTCTTTCAATGAGCAACTTCAGATAACTGGATTATTCTTTTCCAGGATTTGCAGGATTACCCTGTTCAGAATACAATGATGAAAAGTCCTAAAATCTGAGCTCCTTCACAATATTATGTTTAAATACATGTTGGAATAGTTACTTTTGTTCTGCTGCAGCCATTTTTAAGAAACTTGTTAAGGGTATTCCTCCTCAGAAAGAAAGTTTTCCTACAGTAAAAAAATCTAGGCGTAAGTTAAAAATCTTTCAGATCTTACAAATCTAATCTTTAAAACAATCTGTATTTGGCCTTTTATTTCAATTACACCTGGATGCTGTTTGATGTTAGGAAGTCTTGACCCAATATCAAGGTACTTACTGCATGTCAAGATTAGCAACATTTAAAAGCGTATCTATCGTCCTTTGTGACCTGTGATCTCAAAAGCTTTATTCAACATCCCACTTGTCACATTTTGCTTGCAAACAATAAATTTTTAATGAGAGATTGCTAAGGCCAGTTAAAATTTAAACAAAGAACACCAATTTCAGAATCTAGTCTGCTTGAACTCTTAATCCCACTTTAAAGCTTATCTTTAAACAACCATGTAAGAAACAGACCTGTATGTCACTTGTCATCCTTTAAAAGAAAATCAGCCTTTCCAATTTACTCTGGTTCTCAGTCTCAGAGAGGCAATGGAGACAACAGTTATTCTCCTACAGAAATGAGGAATCCTCCTTCCAACACACCTGCCTGGTCTGCAACTACTGACCACCATAAAGAATGGGAGCTTTTTGTTTCCAAAGGGTGACCCCTGAACCTCACTTAATGAGCATAAGCATATTTGAATCTGGCTCTTTTCAGCTGTACCTGCAGCCAGCACAAACAAGATGTCTTTACATTAAGATCTGTAAGGACAGAAAACGGACAAGGGAGGAGGATCTGTCCCTGGCTAACCCATCCCTCCAAAGCAAGCTTAAAACTCATGTTATGGAACTCTCCAAGGTGAGATTCTGGCTATACAGTGTGATTCATTAGGAGCACAAGAAGGAAGAGACTTCTGCAAACCCGGAAAGAAAGAACAGAAAACTGTAACTATTGCCTGTAAGAAACACTCTGGAAAGTCCCTTAACTTTCCAAAATATGCAGGAACCAATTAATTTGTCAGGCCATAAATACAAATAAATAAAAAATGTTAAGCAACTGGGATCTGACAACAGCTTGGGTTCATCTATGATGTTCCCTTAAAAACTCTAGAGAAATACACGTAGCTTTGGAGAACTGCTCCAATTACAGTTTGTTTCCATGGGCCTGGAATGTGTGTCCCAGAGCTGCCAGCCAAACCACAGAAATGCCAGAGTGCACTCACAAGGTCTGCAATCCTGCCATGTGTAGGGGCCTCCTATTTGCACTTATGTGGTGCAATGAGTAACAAAGCAGAACTATTTCACTGACACAGTATTTCCTTGTTCAAATAGTTGAGGTAACTTGCTTCAATTTTTAAATGGTAACTCTTGCTTGTTTCAGATGCAGATGATTTTGGGGGTACCTGTTTGCCCTGCTCATCTGTGAGGAGTCTTCTGTAAGTCCACTCTCACTCATACTTTGCTCTGGCTTTGTTTCCTGTAAAAATACAAGTATGAGTAGTTGTGCATCTCCTGTTGAGCCGAAAGTAGATGTTTTTAGAAAAATGTCTGAAAATCAAATTCTGCCTTGTACAGATTTGGTAAAAATCAACAGCATGTTTGTCTCCTCTGCTTGTAGGCAAAATAAAACCCTTAAAAAATAAAGGCAGTACAAAGAGCTAAAAACTGAACCTATAAAACTCAGAAGAATAATTAAAATTTAGTTTTGCAGGGAAGAAGCAGAGAAATACCAGGTTTAACATCTAGTACTGTTGAAGTTGTGATCAGCTCCATAGCTACTCAGTTCACACACCCCAAATAGCTAGATTCCACCTGAGAAAACAAAGTATGACTTGGGAGAAGGAAAAAAAAAACACAAATTACCTTTCCTAGAATCATTAAGATCTTTAATCCAGTAAAACTTTCTAAACTGCTTTTATCTTGAGTCTATCTTAACGCTATCAAAGTCATTCTACAAGACTTTTAAACAGTGAGTAGTTCTGCTTTAAGAGTTCCATTTAAAGTTGCCACAGCTCAAGAGATAACCAAATACTTCCACAGAAAATCCTAAAAACTTCAAACAACTATAAAACTAAAATCTTATGCCCTGAAATCCATACCCACAGATCAGTACAATGGTTATTTCATGCAAGGTTAAAGAAGTTCTTGACTGAGGCACAACCATAAAATTGTATTAGAAGTCATCTTCTCCCACCAAGTACTAATTCTTCAGTAGTATAAATTAATACGAGAAGGTTTTACTAGCCAAAAATATTTCATATAAAACTGGTTTTTTCAGTTTTCTAATGCTCACCCATGACTTTAAGATTTTTATCACAAACTTCTAATGCTCTGAAAAGAAACTCAAAAAGACTTTCAAACCAATATATACAGTCAGTTTGCCATCTTAGGTTTTGCTGAGTTTTACAGCTCACACTACTCATAAATATATCTGCTCGTTAACCATGAAAAGAAAGATGCAGAAAGGTAGGTAATCTGCTTGGAAACTTTAAATTAGTGGCACAACTCTTTGATTCTAGGTTTCCAAACAGAGACTTAATACATTAGATACTACTGCCTCAGATCTGTGTAATGAAAATAAATGTACAGCCAAAATTCTTCAGGCAAATGTTTCAGATGGGGTCTGATCCAAAGCTTTCTGAAGTCAAACAAACCAGACTGGACTGTGTTTAATGTGTATATCCTCAGTCAAACTGAGCACCAAGTTATCCTCTGAAGTTCTGAAAGATGAATATGCAGCCTTCCCACTGCAACTAGAAGGAAACTCTGCTTGCTTCTTCAACTTACCTCTTTAATAGTGCTGTTCCTCCCTCGCCATGAAAACCACCATCTTCCACCTTTCTTGGGCATCTTGTCCCTCATTATAGATTCCACAGTTGCCTGTGATAAATGTATGGTAACATAAAAAAGGCCCAAAGTAAAGGACAACCTGACATACGTAAATGAAGACGTGCCAAACACACAATTTTAACTGATAATAAATAGAATAAAAGTAAACATACTGTCTGTGGACCATAAATTCTACTAAAGCAAAATCTAATGGTATCCAGAGCTGCTCTGAAGTAACTTAAGCATGAATACTTATGGTATTTTTAAAAGGAAAATGAAAAAGAAAAGAAATCAAAGAAGAAAAAAGGCATAAAGAGATATTAGTATAATGTCTAGAATGGAGAACCTGCTGTTTCTAAGTTATTTAGTACAACTTATACATTAAAAAAAAAAGAAAAAAATATCACTTTTGGAAGGAGGCATCATGTAAAACAGTAACGAACTGACATGTAAGAGAGTGATTTACAAAGCTTTTATTTAATCACCAGCTTAGAAAAAAGAAGTTACTAGCTTTTATGAGTTTATGAATTATCATGCTATGAATTTGACTGAAAATACTAGAATTTTTTCTTTTACAAACCTTTTCCATTTTTCATTGGTTCTACACACTAGACACCAGTAGAAAAGTTTCTTTCAATATCCATAATGACTGGAGCCTTATGCATTGTAACAAGGGGAGCTGAACTCTTTCACTCAAGAGAGAAGCAGCAGATGGAATGGGAAAATATTATGGCAAAAATGGCCACAGAGTTTGATACACCCTAGAACAGCTTGGCCACTGTATTTCTCAGCTGATAGCTTCCACTGCAAGTAAGGTCACCAAAAGAAAGCTGTGATGTTGATTAATGATTTTTAAAAAAATATTCTAAGACCTCTTAGCAATCAAGAGGGGGCTGTGTTCAGATAATGTGTGACACAATGGATCCCTTTTCTCAGTTTTTCCATAGGTTTTCTTCACTATATCATCTAAAGTATACATGAAAAAAAAGAAATGAGAGAGGAATAAAGTTGAGGTTTTCAAACGAAGTAAGAAAACCAGGGAGCAGATGGAGCTACAGAGAATAGAATGCCACCATTGAGAACAATGGCTACAATCTAAGGAGATTCTCAAACATGTAAACAACTTCAAGCAGATGTCTACAGACTTTTAGTGGGGAATTCGCATGCTTACAATTAGATGTGCATTTAAGTGCATTTTACAGAGCATCACTGAATTGTTTTTGCAAAAACCTCCGTTTTCAAACACTTCATAAACTCTGTTTATTAATGAAGTATCTTAGTATTTCAATTCCTTAGCTTCACTACTACTAGAGCAAATCAGAACTCTTAAGTAACAAATCATGAAGAAAACCAGTAGGATAACTGGTAACATAAATGAATCATTTTAGTTTCAGAGGTACAGTAAACCAAGTAAACCTTTCCAATCATACAGATTGTTCCAACTATAAATACTGGCTTCTCCACTAAATTAAAATTATACTCTCTAGAAAGTTATCAGCACTCAGAATACAAATTAACCATTAAAAAACCCAAGCGCATTGAATTACACCCTCATAGAAGATTTTTCTCAACTGATAACCTATATGAATAATGACATAAGTATAAAGCTGTTGAAGGAATTGTCATCTCCTGTAACATGATGGAAAAATATTTCATAACACTTCTTTCCATTTACCCATCCTAGGCAAAACCCAAGATCTCTGTCTCAGGCTTTGAAGTGTTTAATTTAAAATGCAGTTCCTTACATTATTTTTATTGCCACTGAAGACCCAATAGGTACATATCAAGGTCTGAATCACACTGGGTGAGCATCCAACAAATAGAGTAGGATAACTATGCACCTTCTGTGGGCATTTGAGTTCCACGGGATGAATCCCACCTTTGATGATTACTAGAACATTTGCAGTTATACAGAAAACATCTGGATCTGTGACATCTTGAAATTCAAGCCATGTTTACCAGATAATTGGGATTTTTACCTTAGGCTCAATTTACTTTCTGCTGGTATGGTACCATGCAGTTGCACATGACTGCATATAGAGGTAAGGTAACACTAAGAAAGAAACACTGCAAGAATATTCTGGGGTTTTAAGACATTTTTAGTCCACAGTGATGGCAAGAGTGATAGCATTTGAATTCACACAGAACAATCCCAAAGATATGTGAAGTGCTGCAAACGGCAGGAGGGAAGTTTAGGTTCAAAAATGTATTAAATCCATGTCTAACAAGGACACAAGACAGTGGTAATGATGATACTAATTCTTTATATACATTTACAGTATTTCTGTCACGAGCACCTACATGGCACCAGGTCATGTGGCACTGAACTAACTTCTTCAGCCCATTTATATAAGCCAAAACACACAGTTGTCACAGTTATAGAGTTATCTGGTACTACCTACTTGGGTATGAACAACCAACTGAGAAACAAAAAGCTAGCATGCTGCAGGCCTTCCTCATCAGGTACATAAAGCTTATTCACAGAGTTTATTTATATTTATTTAATAATATATGCTGTATACATATAAAATGGAAAGCAAACACCAGGTATTCAGCTACAGCAAACACTTAATGGGTCAATATAATTTATGTTTGCAGTCTATATTAATGAAGTTAAAAAGTTTTCCTACTTCAAAATAGTTGTAATAACTTTAGCCTAGCAAACAAACAGTATTCACAGACCAGACTTAGTCCTTATTTAGGCCATAACATAGGATAGACAAATGGTTACGTGTGGGTAGATTTCACTGATGTGCAAACTCTCTTGTACAACAACCCATTTCCCTCCCTTAATCACTGGCATCATTTCAAAACTCCTCCTCTTACCAGCCTTCATGTTCAATCTCACCTTTGGCAAAGGTTTCTGGAATGCCTGCATTGCCAGCAGAAGGGGACCAGCTGTTGTCCAGTTGTAGTACCTGGGTATGCAAGGGAGACAATTACAGCATTTTGTAATCCCCAAGTCCCAATTCACAATCCACCTGGTATTCACCACCTGGCAGGTTAAAGCCATGAAGCACAGGTCAAATTCTGGCCTGCACTAGTAATAACAGATATATCTTATTACACAGAATGCTCACGGATAATTACCATATATATTTTTCAGGGTATGCAAGAGAAAGTAGGCCTTGAGTAGAAAGGGTATTTTTCACACATTACTCAAGTCATTATAAAATCACAGAATGGTTGGGTTGGAAGGGACCTTAAAGATCATCTAATTCCAACTCACCTGCCTTGGGCAGGGATACCTTCCACTAGATCAGGTTGCTCAGGGCCCCATCCAACCTGGCCTTAAGCNAGCACAGGTCAAACTCTGGCCTGCACTAGTAATAACAGATATATCTTATTACACAGAATGCTCACGGATAATTACCATATATATTTTTCAGGGTATGCAAGAGAAAGTAGGCCTTGAGTAGAAAGGGTATTTTTCACACATTACTCAAGTCATTATAAAATCACAGAATGGTTGGGTTGGAAGGGACCTTAAAGATCATCTAATTCCAACTCACCTGCCTTGGGCAGGGATACCTTCCACTAGATCAGGTTGCTCAGGGCCCCATCCAACCTGGCCTTAAGCACTTCCAGGGATGGCACATCCACCATTTCCCTGGACAACCTGTTTCAGTAACTCACCATCCTTACAGTAATAAAGTATTCCTCCTAACATCTAATCTAGACCTCTCCTTTTTTCATCTAAAACTGTTCCCCTGTATCTTATCGCTACTGCCATATAAAAAGTTGTTCTCTCTCTTTTTTCCAAGTCCCCTTTAACTATTAGAAAGCTGCAATGAAGTCTCCCCAGAGCCTTCTCTTTTCCTGAGGAGGAATGGCTGCAGGAGAAAGGCCACAATATGAGCATATATTCTAAATTGTAAGGTTGTGAATGTCCACTGTGAGTAACTTAGAAGGACAGAATAGCCTTGAGCACAGGTGTTATACAAAGGGAGGATGTGAAACAAGGGGCATAAGCAGAGATAAACGGGAACATTCACCACAAGAATGTAGCAGGAGGAGACCACAAGAATGCGAAAAGGGGCGTAGTTGACACTGAATAATTATCCAATAGTGAGCTTGCTTTTTGCACTATGTATGAGCTTAATTAACAATAGTATAAATTGTATCGCAATACTAAATAAAGCTGAGACTTGTGCATCAATCATATCGATTGACACTTTTCTCCCACTAGCTACGACATTTTCCAAGCTCAACCCCAACTCCCTCAGCCTGTCTTCATAGGAGAGGTGCTCCATCCCTCTGATCACCTTTATGTCCCTCCTCTGGACTTGCTCCAACAGCTCCATGTCTTTCCTGCGCTGGAAACCCCAGGGCTGAATGCAGCACTGTGGGTGAGGCCCCACCACGGCAGAGCAGAGGGTTAGAATCACCTCCCTCAAGGTGCTTTGGGCGCAGCTCAGGACATGTTTGCCGTTCTGGGCTGCAAACACACACTCTTGGCTCATGTCCAGATTTTCATTCACCAGAACCCCCAAGTCCTTCTTTACAGGGCTGCTCTTAATTAATTCATCTCCCAGAGTGTACTCATATCTGGGACTGCCCCAAACTAGATGCAGCACATTGCATTTAACTTGTTGAATTTCCTGAGTTTCTTGTGGGCCCCTTTGTCAAGTTTGTCCAGGTCCCTTTGGATAGTATCACTTCCTTCTGTTGATTCCATTGCATCACTTTGTGTCATGTGCTGCAAATATGCTGAGGGTGCACTCAGTCCCACTGACTGTGTTATTGACAAAAATATTGAAGAGCACCAGTCCCAAGACCCTCAGGGACACCACTCATCACCAGCTTCCATCTGGACAGAGCTGTTGACTTCAACTCTCTGGCTGCATCCATCCAGCTACAGTCACTATATTCCTCTATCACAGTATAAACCACAATTTTACAAGCTTTTTCACTGTTTTTCCATTAAGGAACTACGTAAAACTTAGGGGCTGTAGCCTGTAGGATGTCAAGCTCCTTCTATTATATGTCGAACATGGCTCAACTCTTGTTGCAGACAATAGGACAATTACAGTATCCATTGTCTAGGGAAGATGAAGCTCATACCACATTGAGAGAATATGACATTAAGATACTCACTAAGGTCTCCTCTCTTCCCAATATATTCAGTAGGCAGATAAATACTACCACCAGATTCAGAGAACAGTGAGGGAAGCAGTAAGTGACTCACCTCAGACACCAGAGAACTTCACCAGTTGTGAAGCTGCAACATACACAATACCAACTATCATCCGCCTTGCATGAGCCATGTCTATGACGAAGGGTAGCCAAACCTCTCTAGGCACAGCACAAAGCCATGATCTCTCCTCTAACACTGTTTGCAAGGTGCAAGGAACTCTCAAGTTAAAGAACCCCCTAAAAAGCTGCATCTGGCTTAGACCACAGCACTGCCCTGCTGCCAGCAACATAAACATACAAAGTAATGTCTTAGCCTTGCAGAAATGGAAGCCTCATACTCAGTGGGTGAAGTTTGACAAGTCTTGAAAAGCAGTACCTCCACAGAGGCATATTAGCAAAATACTCAGTATATACAAAAAAACTGCTTGGTACTGAGTGACTGCATGCAGACTGACATAACCCTGAAAATATTAATTATTCAAACTGGCTCAGGGGCAAGCCTTAGCAGGTTCACATCATATTATATTTTTACTCTGTCAATTGAAAGCGAATACTGTTAGCATTTAATAACATCTTGAAATTCCAACTGTGTCAGTTAGCTGTAACAGGTCATCTGAAAGTGCTCTTCACTTTCAATTCAAAGGAGGAAAGGTAACTAGAAGGACCTGAATTCACTAGGGAGTTGACTCTTTCTGGATGAATCCAAGCTACAAACATTCAAAACCTTGTTTTCAGCTACAGTTATACTGATATAGTACACTGAAGTGACAAAGAAGTGTTTTTGTTACAACAGTAATTTATTTTCTGAAATATACTTACTTATTTCCAATCTTAACCACAAGGTTAGGGTCATCAATGATAGCAGGATTGTCCACAAACTGCTGATATGTTACTGCATGTTCTAAGAATTCTTCTGTGGGGGAAAGAAGTACATTTGTAAAGCATGCATTTATAGATGCCTGGGATGGGCCAACCTAAACCTCTCAGCGCCTCTCAGACACATTGGTTTCATCTTCATTACGCGGGTGCTGATATTTAACTGCAAGATGTAAGCAAGTTGTTCAGAGACTCTCAGTCTCAGAAGGATGAGGGTTTCTTTGTTTCTGGGTGTCTTTCCTTTCAAAATACAACCTAAAGTGAAATCTCAGGGATGGAACTGTGAGGGAGGAAAAATCTCGTTTTAGAAAAATCATGTAATTTACAAGTGATTCAGATGACAGCATGACTCAAATAAATCACGGTGTATTTGAAACATTTCAATATGTAGCTTGTGAGCAACAGTCGGTGTAGCATCAGGCTCATATGATTTTATGATGCCACTTTACTGCAGAAAGTGCAAGTCTTAACACATTTATTTTCACATTATGCCACTGGAAGCTTAAGGCACAAAGTACTGTGATTTATCTAAAAGTTACACAAGAAACTGGAGGCAGGTCAGGAATCAGGTTAAACTTTTCAACTCCTTCTCCTCATGTCCCAATTTATGGAGCATCTTTTTCACTCCCAAATTCAACAGCTGTGAATTTCCTAGCTATATAGTGTACTATGTGGCAAAAGTAGCATTAACACCACTGTGTTACAAAACATAGCACTATCAGGAAGTAAAAATAGCAATAAAAATACTTCCAAAAACTTTTCATATATAGTGGATTGTTCAAATGTGTTAAAAATCATAAGAAGCTCCAGGAAGTTTATCATTACATGGCCAGTATTCATCTTCCAAACCCAGTGCTGAGCGCAGCCACAGGAGGGCTCTGCAGCCTCAGGCTGGGGAGCTCAAACCCAGCTGCCAGCACATGTCTGCAACTCACACAGTCATCCCGTACCTTTGGTTATCTCTTTGTTCTCAGTAAGGCCTCCGCAGAGAGAAATGGCAATGGCGGGCAATTCCCGACTTCCATCCGAGGTGCTTTCAGCCCCGCTGTCAACCCCTGAGCTCCCGACAGACTGTGGGGAGTGGCTGGCTGGCCGCGGCCCCATGTCGGCCGTGGTCCTGCTTTGGGCATTGTCCCCACTGGAAAAGAAAAATTAGGAATGCAGTCTTCATGTGTTCATTCCCAAATTCACTCCCTTTAACAAGCACTGTTTTTATCTGATACACACATAGGAAAAAAAGAAAAACGAAAAAAAAAGAAAAACCTTTGTTTAAATTTTACAGCACAACAAAACAAACTAATGTAGGCCTCAGGTGCCCTCCAACATTTGATTGCTTCCACTCACTTGCCTAAACTAGGCATGTATAATTATAGCTTCGTTTATTTGTAAGAGCTAGGAAAATAAGACAATAAACTGCATCATCTTAGTAGACAAAATAATGGTATGATAAGCAGAGTTTATACTAGTAGAAATATTCCCACAAAGGAATAAGAATAAGCATGTAAGTTTATTATTTAATTTATATTAACTATATAAACTGATAGCTAAACCAAAACAAATAACGTGTATGTTTGTATATTTATGTGTCATGTATATATAAAAAAAACACTCCACATATAAACTACTAGGATTAACATTTTCAGAAATAATAAATCATTATATCCACTTAAAATCTGATGAGGTCGTTACTATAAAGAGCAAGCTCATCAAAGCTCTGCTTTCCACTCCAGATTTATATGAATGCATTTGAGAAATTTTCAATCCAACATTTTCCCCATACAACTAATCCTTCTCAGTTTTATTGAAATGCTAATATTACAGCAGCTGAGTTTAAGCAAGCAAAAAAAGAAAAATAAAGTACATAAGCTACTTTAGTTGTTGCCCAATAACTTTCATCAAGTGACTAGAGTTTATGCTGAAAGAGAACTGTAAATGTTGCAAGAGGCTCCAATAAAGATCAGAACAAGCTGGAAATGGTACATTCTGGGTGCAGGATTTTCATGTGTGATTCTGTCATGCACCTTCCAAGAATTGTTTTCTCACATTCATATTTATAGGTGAATCAACCACAGTAAAGAAACATTAGAAACATTTTCTGCTAATATTGTTAACAGTAAGATATGTTCTTTATGATAGTAAGTCAGGACATGGGGATAAATACATCCCAAGGCCAACTGCTCTCCCAGGACATGTGAGTAACACTCACGAACACCAGTGTATATTACATAACCATCCACAACCAATATATGATGCTTAATTGACCAAAACAGAAAACCATCTGCAAGCACTTTTCTCACTCCCAAATGCAGCACCTTTAAAAGTTCTAATATTCATCTCCATAAAATTTTACTCTCCTTCTGCCCTCATCTCTGCTTGAATCCTGAAAAAGACATCTTATCTGGTTGGCAATGAATAGTTTGATCTAAATATGGAAGGTGAAAAGAGCTCTTCAAAAAGTAAAATTATAAGAAAAGGACTTATACTTTTTGGGGAAATAAAGTGCAGCAACTTCTGGATCCATGTCAGTGAGGTCATCTAAATAGACACCATCAGCACCAAGATGCCGGCTTCGTTTGTCTGTAAGGAACAGAACAAATAAGCCTATTAATTAATATTTTCCGAGTAACAATCCAGAGCTTTTATTACTGTTTAGCTATTCATTTTAAGACTGAGAAACCAGAAAATTATAACAGTTTGTGAACAAAACGATACTGCCAGAAATTTCAAAACAAGTTGTTCATATACATTGTTCAACTATGAATTAACGAAATGGGACAGCAGGGGACTAGTTTTGAGACATGCCAAAGACTCCCTATCCCAGACAAAACCACTGTGAATCAGAAGTCCGTGGTCACCAGAGGAAAACAGCAAAAGGAAAACCTAGTATTTGCATAGGCCTATTATCACAGTATAGCAGTCAGAACATTTAATCTTTGAGAAGTAATCTTCCATTTCTCCTTGAAAAAGGGAAAGAACAGACTACAATATAGTCACTAACACACTACAGCTGGCTTGTTCTGGAGACAACTCAGTTTTAAGCACATACAGCTGACATGTTGTGTGTGCACGTGCACCACCGTAGGGGACAACACACCCCTTCTAGGCCTGTCACTAGGACCAACACAGAGCCACCACCGTCCTGTTGTTGCCAGTACACCTAGATAAGTAACCACTGTAAGGCCAAAACCTAATCTGGAATTCATTCTAAAACCCACAACTTCTCATTGTCTCAATTTCCAAGACCAAGCATCAAAAAAGCAGTCAGAAAATCTATACAAGGACTGAACAGTTAGCAGAGAAACACATCATTTTTTGTTTTCAAAATGTGGAATGCATGGGGAAGAGGCCAAGAAACTTATGTGTTTACTGATCAAAATGCAGCTGCACAAACCAGGCTTATACAGAACTTACATAACTGTGGAATAATCAGTGGTCTAGAACAGAGCATTTTTAAGCAAATAAATTTCATGTGAAGACTGTAACACTTGTTCACTTGTTAAAAATACCATGGAAATAGAGCCCAGAAATTAGGATAGAAAAGCAGACAAAGTTGTATTTCACATATTCAGGATAGGACGTCTACCACACAAAACTGAAAAGCATGTAAAACAAAAGCATCTTATTTTATGGCAAAGCTGTTCATTGTGAAAAAGACATACTACAACTTTGCACTGGACCAGAGAGTTTCCACAATTACCAGCAACACATCACTCGCGTGAAGCAGCAGATCTACAGTTTGCCTATACATAGAAGTGAAATCCTTGAATCTGTCAAATGGAGCAAATTTTGTAGTCTTGCTCATACGCACAGAGCTGTGAAAAACTTCAGACCAAGAAGAATACACACCTCATGTGAACAGCTTGATGCACAACTCAGGTTTTGAAGGCTCATTCCAAAGCTCATTCCTTTTCTGATCTGAAAGTGCCTTCAGGGCATGGCTTAATTTATAGGGCAATAAGATGTTTTATCACCATGAAATTTGAAGATAAAATCATACATATAAACGTACAGGATCAACAGCTTTACCTTTCTTTCTAGAAGGGGAATCCGTCTTGCCAGTCGGTTGGGCTGAGCAAGCTGCAGCTTGCTTTATTTCTTCATTTGCAGGCAATGGGGGTTCAGCTGCTCCTGGCAGCTCGGTCTCTGGCTTATTTGTCTCAGCTGGTAAGGGCTCACTTTCATCAGCAGTTGCTGCATCTCCTTGTCCAAGGGCAGGCAGAGGAGACACTGTGTTAAACTCCTCTTCAGGAGAACTTTGGATGACCCGAAAGTGAGTGCTTTCAGAAGGATTTACATCTGCCACACTGGGCTCCTTTGCTTTGAGCAGAGAACTGGCCTGTGAAGAAAATTAAAGAGATCACTACAAAGAAAAGCTCTTAAATAAAAAGCCAGAGTTTAACCTGTTCTGCTCACTCCAATGAGATCAGACTGTCAAGATGACCAACTACAGCAGAAAGCCACCACAGAGACAGAGACTACAATATGCAAAAGACCCCTCTGCTGTGCGTTTGTGCAAAATTCATTTGCATCTTGGGAACCAGGAAAAATCTGTTCTGCAATGTGCTCTACAGTCTTCATTTTCCATTCACCAGCACATCCCACCTCCCATCCTGTCTTCCTCTCTTCCAGTGAAAATCCTGGCTTTCCCTCAGAAAGTAAACCTGACAAACAAGAGAAGGTGGTGCAGACTGGAGTCCTTACACAATCAAGAAGGTCTCAGGCACCAGGACACTGTCTAATCCCCAGATTTAGAATTTAAATCACTTTGTAGGAACAATTCCAGATGTTCTCTGAATGTGGGACAGGAAGTGTTCTTACAGAGGGACAGAGAAGGAGCTGAACTACAGCAGCAGCACCACAGCTGCTATAACCTTCATGTCATAGCAAACAAACAACTCTTACATGAAGTTCAACAGCAGCCAAAGTATGACTCCCAGTTCAGGTATGGCAAGATCAGATTAGCTTGGCTAGGGATATAGATAGGGACTGCAGAGAGAAAAGCTTCTGGAAGTAAGATCTGCAATACACACCAGGGTGTGTGACTGGGATAAAAAAGATGTGCCTAAGTTTCCTAGCAGGAAACCCTCCATTCTAGACTGCAAATGCCAATTTGGAACTCCTGCATGGACCTGGGCACTTAAATCAGTTCTCTTTGAGCAGAAAATAGCTCCTTAATTCCTTGTAATACACGCAGGGAGAAGAATAGTGCAGAGGTGATGAGATAGCTCACCACTGGCATATTAAAGAAGAGGCCAGAGCTCCTCTAAAGAAATTAGGAATTCTGGATTTCCACCCCTCCTTTTTTCACTAATTACCAACAGGGAATTAATTACAATAAATTACAATAGTGCTATTATAATTCTGGTGCCATTACCACAACACAGAAGTCTTTCTGAACAAGATGCCCACATCCCTGGCCTGCAAAGCAGCAATTTTTCCTTTTCATACTGTGTGTGGTGAGCCCATCTCTCCTGCAGTTCTTTCTGCAGAGAAGCCAGCCTTCAGCAGGACGTGCCAAACTCTGCAGTACCCCAGCCCCCAAAGTTGCAGTATCCCACTGAAACCTGATTACTCATACCCTGGTGCACGTGTAAACCCTAAGGCTCCCCTTTTCCCAGTGAATGCTGTGACTCCACAGGAGCTATCACAAGGAGCCAGCCAGCACCTGACAGCCTGCAGAGTGGGCAGCTGCCCACAGTCTCTGAGCAGCACTGGAAATAACGCTGCTGGCTGCAGGTCCCACACCAAAGTGGGACAAATGGCTCCAGGAGGAGACAGGCACCAAGCCAGTCCTATCAGCCAAGAGAACAGCATGTCTGCACATCCACAGATACAGAACTGCAGGTGTCTCTGGATGCTTTTGTATTGAAGCAGCCCATTATAGTTCTGTGAATCAGACTGCTAATACCAACCACCTGATTTCTGTTTAAAATAATTTATGAATTTCAGTGATTTACCAAAGGACAGTGGGTTTGATTTTTTTCCGGTTTTTAAGATTATAACTTTTACAAGACTGGGTCTCAGGTACTTCTTCATCTTCAACTGTATATTATCAGTATTGAGAATATCCATGCTATAGGTACTTTCCTATACCTCCTACGGAGTAAGATTCAATTCTCTTCTATAAAACACTGTAATTTTATGTAAAATCGGGATCCATTTCTTCTTCATTAGTCTGCAGTAGACTAAGCACATGTGCACTATTAAAGCACAAGAGATGCTAGCAGGAATTACATTAGATACCTTTGCAGCTTGAGGTAGCTCTCCCCAAGCCCAGTGCATGTGGGGTTTATCCTTCAGTCCACCTCTGTCCGTAGGTTTACTCACTAATTCTGAGTCACTCTGAGGAGTAGGAGGACGTGAATCTGATGGGCTAAAGAAAAACAAACAAAAAATGTTACAACAGCAAAAGTAACCACAATGCACTCAGCGCTTTCCAAACTCATGTCCACCAATACAAGTAATTGAAGACTGAAATAATCAAAAGCCAACTGAAAGTATGAAAGCATAGAAAAATAGTTTGAACAGTTCAGGATCCTCTTACACTGGCATTCAAAGATCTCTCCCCTTTTTCAGTAAGTGCTGTCAGAGAAGTGATGTTTAAGAAGCTGAAAGAGATAGAACAAGAACACTGGACCTGAACATTTCAGGAGGATTTTTGGTTTTCTGCATGGAAAAAAGAATGGGGATGGTACCAGCAGCAGATGAATAGATGTTAGTATTGTTATAATGTATGAAAAGTGCAGAAATTACTCTCATCAACAAGACACCTTATCCTAAGTAATACCTTAAGAAATCCAGTTGACTCCTTTCTAACTTGTTCAGTTTAACCATTGGATGGATGTTTGTAAGGAAAACAGCAGGAGAGCTACACAAAGAATTTGAGCCCTTTCAGTTGAAACATATTTAAAAGTTTGTTTTGATAATTACTTGATAATAAATATTTATAAAATAATTAGTAAATTATCAGCTTATAGCATATTCTTAATATGGTGAAGTCAAGAATGTGATGTCAAGTCAGTCATTAATAAAAAATGAATCACTAATATCAAGGACAGAAGGAAAAAATCAGATTATCTGCTCTGCCTTTCTGCATAACACAGATCATAGAATTTCCCCCAGAACCTCCTGAACAAAGCTTGCATTTTTTATCTGAGCCACAACATGTCTTGTTATACTCATCCAATCCTAATTTAAAAACTAAAAGCACAAAAGAATCCACAACATTCCTAAATCAAAGGTCCAAACTGAGTTATTCTCCTTCTCAAAAACAAAAGGCTTCCATCTCATGAAGTGCCTAACGCAGTAAGTTCAACAAGGCCAAGTGCATGGTGCTATGCCTGAGTCGAGGCAATCCCAACACAGGCTGGGCAGAGAAGACTTGACAGCAGCCCTGGGAAGAATTACTTGAGGGTGTTTGTGAACAAAAAGCTGAGAGGGTGGTGAGGAATTGGCACAGGTTGCCCAGAGCAGCTGTGAACTTCCCATCCCTGAAGACCAGACTGAATGGGGCTCTGGACAACCTGGCCTACTGGAAGATGTCCCCGCCCACAGCAGGAGGGTTGGAACGAGATAATCTTTAAGGTCCTTTCCAACCTAAATCATTCTGTGATTCTACAGGTCTATGAAAGAGCCAAACTGGTTTGGATATTCAGTTTATTCAGAAAAAGATAAAGAATAAATCAAACACGAAGAATTTGTATAGGGGTAGAATCATAGAATGGTTTGGGTAGGAAGGGATCATCTTGTCCAACCACCCTGCTACGAGACCATGTTGCTCAAAGCCCTATCCAGCCTGGCCTTGAACACCTCCTGGGATGACGTATCCACAACTTTTCATAGCAACCTGTTCCAGTGTCTCAACACCTTCACAGTGAAGAATTTCTTGCCAAAAGTCCAAGCTTTCAGTTCAAAGCCATTGCTCCTTGTCCTGTCACTCACTACATGCCCCTGTGAAAAGTCCCTCACCCTTTTAGCTACTGGAACGTGTTGTAAAGTCTCCCCTTTTCAATATTCTGTAGCTGGTAGGGAATTCACTGATCACAGCAAAATAATTACTTCACATTCACATCTGAAATAACAGCAACCTAATTATCTACGTTATTCAGAGTTTTCAACTACGCAGTAAAATACACTTTGAACATGGACAGACACTAGGACTTTTTAGCTACAGATATTTATGTTACTTAATTAAATAATAAAATTTATAAGCCATCTTTTTAGGGCCTAAGAATTTCAGGTTTTTATCAGTCCCTAAGGTATAACCTATAATTTGACAGATGAAGGAATCAATACAGTGCAATTTTAAAACTATTTTCTAGCTCCAAGGATTCAAAAAATGCCTAGTGGGTTTTTCAGCAACTTCCAAATCTCCCACTGGAAAGTTTGTAGGATTTGCAGTATTAGAGGCCACTGAAACCTTGGAAATCAGTAGCTTGAGCACTTCAGAAAATCACAGTAGGCAATAATGCTCCTCCTGATGCTTTAAGCCTAAAGTATCTAGATTTAAGGAAGCCTTGTCACTTCAAGTCTTACTTACCCTGTGCACTACAGACATTAACGTCCAAGATACCTATTGTTTACTTAGAAAAATCTCCAATCTGTCTTTGTCCAGCCCAAGTTCACTTACTCAGACACTCTGCAAGAATAGAGGTATTGCTTCAGCTTGGGTAGAACCTCCTCATTTTGCAGTAAGAAAACAGATTCGGGGTGGAGAGGAACATGGTCTTCCCCATAATTTTCCCTGAAAATACAGTTCCCTTGTACACACAGCTAAATGGGGAAGAGACCGAGCTGTTATTCAGCACCATGATTTATATTCTCAGAAACACGATCCAAGTACTGGAAATATGGCACTCACAAACATATGTATATTAAAGCAGGCAGAGTTCTGCTCTGTGAAGGTTCTTGCTGCAACTGCTGCCCCGTGAACTGGGTTTGCCTTGGGCTGAACTATGTCTGCAATTCCTGTGTCCTTGAGATATGTACTGACTCAGCCCAGCTGAAATTTCCTTGCCTCGCACAGATTGCTGAGATACTGCAAATCAAACCAGAGCCACCCACCCTGTCAGCAGTACACAAGAAGGAAGGGAAACTTCAGGAACTTAGATCAGCCTCTGATTCACATCCCATAGATGCTGAATATTTGTGTCACAGTCCTATGTATTCCTTAACAGCTATGATTGCACTTAGTCTAATCTAATGACAAAGAACAAGGAACTTTGCCGGTAGTTGGCAGTAACAGACTACAATGATCTTTGCAGTGTTTTCCGCTGGAAGCAAAGAGATCCCTGAAAAAGCAGCAATGTGACCTGAAAAAAAGCCCTGTCTTGTGTGATGAAAAATGCCTGTGATCAAGATGATCAGAAGGAAAGAGGTCTACATCACGCACATGTCACCGCAATGACTGAGCTCCTCTTAGGTGGCCATAATAGCACTCCTTATTTCACACAGAGGGAAAAAAGACTGCTGAAAGACCCACCAAGCATTTCTTATTTCAACAGCTGCAAACACAGAGCCTCACTCAGACAAGTTGGTACAGCACTTTAAATAGACATCTAGTCTGTAAAACAGGCGAACTCCAGAGCAAAGTTCATAGAGTCACCCAGAGTATATCAGTGTTCCATCCCAACCTGTGCTCCTGCCCTTCCATGCCATGAGAACATCCTAAGGAGAACAGTTCGACTATCCCAGGATCTTGCTTTGACTTGACGTCTCAACATGGTCAGGTTAAAGAGGGCAGACCCAGAAGCCAGGAAAACCTCAAGATTACCAGTTTTGATACGGCTTTAGGCACCAAGTATGGCAACTATGTTGATACAAGCAATGAGTAATTTAGCCTGATTACTCAAAGCTTTCCAAGCATTAATTGAGAATTGTAGAGGTCATATTCTACTACTTTAAATCTTTTAATGTCTGTGACCTCTCTCCACTGACTTACTGGAGTGAAAGAGCTTGACTGCAGAATTGAGGCTTTTTGAATTTAAGGTAACACAGAAAGTGTCTGTATCCACTTTTACCTCTGTGGAAAAGAAGAATCCTACACTACCACAAAGGCTTAGTCTCAGTCTCCTGAACCTTAATCAAGATGCCTTATCTACTGTTTCATCTTTACTCTGCAAGGTTTTCCCCCTTGTTGCAATCCAACATACAGAAAGGCTTTCCTCCCCTCCCATGGAACAAAGGAGAGAAGTTTTCTTTTGGCACTGGGCTCCTCCCATTACAAGATCTGCATTTTTTTCTTTTGCCCACTTGATCTCTGAGGTTTTTGTTTTGCTTTTATTTTAGCAATCTATGCACAAGTAAATAACTCAGGAAAACCATAGGATAAAAATGTCATTAAAATATATACTAATTGTAAAAAGCTATGTGGAAATGTCAGTCTTCAGAGGAATGAATTCACTAGCTAAGTTCTTCCTTTTGGGGAATTTTATCATCTTAATGAACTTGATTTTTAACCCAAGCTTTCATCTTCACGATTTTACATCAGCCATCCTCTTTCAACGGATGATTCATCAAGGTAACTTGCCTCTACTCAATGCACACAAAGAAGCAAGCAGAGAAAAGTGTCTGGGTTAGCAATAAATACAGTTATAAATTCAACAGCAGTTCACATAGTCTTAATGTGTTAAAGATGTTATAAAGTGTTAAAAGGATTAAAAAGCAGTCCAGGAAAGAGGGAGGACAACTGCTCTACCTGTCTGGAAGAGAAAAGTGAGAAGATTGTTGAGGACAAGAGTTAGATAAGCCTCCATCTGCTGGAACAGTGAGGAGAGTGGTTTTCCCTGTACAGTCTATAGCCTTACTGGGCAGTAGAGCATGTTGGGAGAAAGAAGGACAGGGTGTCATTATATTCACAAGTGCTGATTAACATAAACTCTTTGTGCATTAGTTACATAAACGCTGAATTTACATTTAGAGTTTTCAAAATCCAGGATACTGCAATCAAGAAACAAACAGAACACACAGTTCCAAAAGCCATTGAAAGGGCAGGATATTGACAAATGCTATCAGCACCCTGGTGAAGCCAATCACATTAAGCTTTACAGGCGCTGGGGAACATTTCTTCCAGAATGCAATTCAAAACAGTTCAATTTAGCCATTGCCCTGAAATAATCTCCTCACACTCCCCTCCTCTGCCCCTCAACTACAGAGGCAGCATATTGAGATACGACTTCTTAGGACAAGATCTTGTGAATATTGCTGCACTCCAGCAGTCTGCATGGAGCACATGCGCATGGGGCTCACACACACACAGACCTAGCTGGAATTATAGTGCAATGCATTAAGCAAAGAATTGTCCCTTTTTGACAGACACAAAAAGGGAGGTCCAAACTGCTCTGTTGTTTCATGAAAGGTATACACATGCACACAAATAAACATACAAGAAAAAAGTAAGCAAAATACTGTATGTGTTCTTTTCACACAGTAAATATATCTATATTGAAAGCAACATGAAAAGCTCATATCCGTTTTTATTTTATTTTTATTAAAAGTCTTATTTTAATATATTAACTCCTATCTGGGAAACTCTTAAAAGGATTACACTCAAAATACTGAAGACTACATTCACTGAAGCCTTTACAGGGTATGTGTATCAGGCAAATATTCAGATTTCACAAAACATTCCTCCTCTCTACAGTATTTATATGCAAACAGTGACATTAACAGCTAAAAATATTCTCCAGCATTTGCAGACCTGCATTTGTATGCATGCATTTGCTGCATCAAGGACAAAGCCAACGTGATGTTTTGGTACGCTATCTTATTGCAAATAAAAAAGCATCCATCTAATAATGGTCACTGACCATGTTTGATATCAAAATCTTTAATAAGACTTCATATAGTACTTGTATAGAAGATGCTAATGGAAAAATTAAAATTAGGATGCTATCTGGAACTGTACTATCAGAAAAAGTACCTTTGAAGAGGTGACCATTCTCCATCTGAATGAGGATAAGGTGCAGACTGAGAAAGCATAGAAACTGCAGGAGCCTTTATGTCAGATACATCATCAACAAACACATCTGGAACAGGGATCCTAAAGAGGGGGAAAGAAGTGACATTTAAAAAACCTACTTGATTACTGAATTTTCATATACCTCAGCTAACAAACCCTACTGCAAAGAAGAATTAGTATAACCTGAGCTAAAGAAATGTTATCTGATTCAAACCATCTAGTTCACACCACCACAGAGGATTCTTATGTTTTTAATGTCATTTTCATTACTTTAATTACTAACATTCCCCATAGCTTTCTAGCCTAAAGCTTTATTTTTGAAGTAACACCTTCATCAGCCATATGTTCTGACTTAGAAATCACTGCTAGAAGACATGGACTGGAACATTAACCCAGGTTTTCATTACATATCTCAATACCACTATGATACCTTGAATTGTCCAATGGCTCTTTTTCTTCCTCTGAGCTAATCTCTATGGGAAACATGTCTTCATCTTCTGATGTGTCTCCATGTGTGTCTTCTCTTTTTAAGCTGTCTACTTTATGAGTTGACTTCCTCCTCTTCTTCCTCCTTTTTTTCACGGAGCTACAGACTGTAGATGTTTCAGTAGAAGGCTGGGATCCATGGCCTTGGGGTGGGACTTGTGAGGATGCACTGGTGTCCAGGTTTCGTATCCTGTCTATGGAATTCCTCTTCAGCTGGGATTCCATTAAGGCAGTCCCCTCCGACAGAATGGGAGACGTGGAGAGATGACAAGGAATTACCTCCTGGAAAAGAAAGAATTCAAACCATAAAACATGTTAGCTCTTTCACCAGTCATACCACGGGTTCTAAGACCTATGCAAAAATTACCAAAATCTAAGTTATTTATTCCTCAGTAAATAACAAGGATTAGACATCTGGATGCTTATTATGCTCCTATGGCATAATAGGAACATAATGATTTTTCTATAGCTGCATCTCCTTAGACAAACCAGGGACAATACTCTAAATACAGCATCCTCTGAGCACCCAATAATGGCCAGGTTATGGTGTAAGTCTCTGTCTACCTCATGTAAGATACAGAGCAGGAACAAAATCTTAGTTTAGAACCTGAATATTTTGTAAAATATAGTTCCACTTCACAACACAGATGGCAGATAGTAGTCAGATAGGTCAATGCTTTGTAATTAGGTCACACAAACACCCTACTATTCAATCATATATACACATCTCTAAACATTCATGGAAGTATTTCGAGCAGTTTTCAGTCACCAAATAACCTTTACCACACAAAATTTTAAAATTAAGATATAGAGACGCAGATTCACAAAGCTCTCACCTGAAACTGGTAATATCATACTCAACACAGGAATCTGAACACTCATCCTACTCTGGACAGTGATAAAAATTGCTGGGGATATCTGAAGTGAAATGCCCGCAAAAATTCTCTTATAATACATTATGTGTGGACTACTCAAAGTTACTGTGATCATAACTTACTTGGACCAGTATTTAACCACAGCTCAACAGCAGACATTCTTATTTAAATACAGCCCCACGTGAAAAATAGTTGTGGCATTATGTTTATGAGGAGCACCAGAATTAATGTATGCACAGATGTCTAGAGAGCATGTGCACTTTTACTGGCAGTCTGGTGCATATGTTCAAATTAAAGATTTCTGCAAAAAACTAGTCCCTGTACATTAACCTCTTGCACACAACTTTAAGGCATATGAACTCTGTAGTTGCCATTTCTGTTCACACTGAAATGTTCTGGCATGCACACGATTTTTCACTCAAGTGATAATCTTCAGCTTTTTCAAATCTCTGCAATTCAAAAAACAAAGTAACAACACAGCAGCAAATAGTCCAGAAACTTTCAAAACTATAAAATAGACAAAATTATATTTCTTAACACGATTCCTAAACTCAAAACTGACTCTGAAGAGCAGGCATCGGATTTGTAATGAACTAAGTGTAGTTTTTACTCTTACCTGATCATTATCCATCTCCTGCACAAAAAAGGCCTCCCCATTGTCTCCTAGTTTCATGTGCAAATCTATAGCCTCTCCATTAATTTCTATGTCAACCTGGAAGGAAACAAATATAGTCTCATATGAAAAGAAAGTCCTTCTGCTGGCACTGGGCAAGTGCTTCTCAGGGAAGTGCAGGAAATCTAATAATAAATGGGAAATAGTGACCTACTCTGTCTCTTTCAGGACCCCTTCACAAAGCAGTCAATTTCAAAAATGTTTTTCAAGCTTGTTCAGCTCACTGATACCTTGCTCCTCTACTCAGAAAGATTTATAGTTATTACATAAAGTTCTGAATCTTTTTAAATATAACTCTGAATGATTCACTTGCCACACAAATCTACTTGCTCTTTTAATTCATAGCCTATTTTTAATTGTGCTAGAAGTACTTCCAAATGCAAACTCTTAATATGCTGTCTTTCAAATTCATTAAAGAGACTTCTCTTTACACTATGAGAAGCACAAATGAGAAAAATAATTTTACATTCAATTCTGGTGTCTATTCCTTCCACACGTTTATCGTATCACAGCACAGCCCAAACTATCTCCATTTCTTCTCAGGCGGATCTCTCTCTCTTTGACTATAACCACGCTTGTTACCAACTCCATTTTCACTGTAAAATTTTTGGAGACTTGCACAGGTCTACATTTATGTTGTATTTCAGGACACAGTACACCATTGGCACAGTAATATTTTTCAACTTCTACTGATTCTAAGTATTAGAATTTCTTTCTGATCTGAGTAAGAATTGAAAGGATCTTTCTGCTGAAAATTCTAGCTACATTAGAACCTAGACTATATGGAGTTACAAATAACGTCCTAAAATAATCTGCCACACTGGTAACTTCACATCTGATACACTGCCAGGTCACTCAGCCTAGTTACACTTATTTCACTATTTTTTCTAGCTTGAATTAACCTCAAGGTTCTATTATCTGAATATATTACTTCACTAATATCTCCCTTTTTGGAATATCATTGAACTTGTCAAAGAAAGGGGTTTTAATGAGTCACTAATGAAATCTAGTATAGGTTCAAATTAGCCCATTTGAAATTTTGCTTTATTGAACGTAAATGTAACAAATTTCATGGCCAGTTTCGTTCTGTATTATAGTCAATGTTTTGCAAGTTGTGCTCCGAACTGTAAGAATCAGTAACAACCATTTTAACTGAAGCTTGCCTTAATTCAGGCTCGTTATAAGGGGTGTCTAAAGAAAACCTCAACTAGCAGAGCAACGTAAACATTCAGTAACTTCCATGCTATTACAGTTAACTCACAGACAGGACAGATAAAAAGTGTCACATTTGCTTACCACTTTCTCCCTGGAACGCAGAACTCCCATTTTCCCAAAGCGAACATGGAAAGGGGAACACTGAAGATTTCCATCTGGCTGACGTACAACAATTATATCTATACATCCTGACAGTGTGGCTGGGTTTAGTCCCTTATAGAGCTCCTTCACAGTTACAAACACTTGCCCTGCTAACTGTCCAACGTAATTCATGGTTTGGACCTGAAAGGCAAAAAGTGGAACAAATGGGATTTTGATCCCTGCTTTGTATTTTAGAGACATTTGAGAGATGGCAAATCCTGCAGCGGGGTATTCTCCTGCTTCACAAATTAACAGTTTTGCACAAAATCAGGATTTCCCACCTAATTTATTTACAGCATGTTTGTAGAGAGCTATTAAAAGACCAAAGGGACCTTGTAAGTCAGAAAATTGTAATAATTTTCAAAAATTCATTAAAATCAGTTGAATTCAAAACCACTGTCAGACTCTGAGACTCTGAAGCTCATAAATGTCTCCAATTATCTCCATAGAGAAAAGCATTATTTCCAGAATAACATCTCCTCCTATCATTTATTGTGCCCTCAACATCAGAAATACTTTTCTTGTGTATTTCCACAGGCTTTTAAGGGCAGAGCAAGTGAATAGCTTTGAGCATATCTAGTTTTACAGCACACTAAAGGCAAAGGCTATTTTCCCGTCTTACAGCAATTTCTCCCATTAAAAGATTATTATAATGCATTCAGACAATAGAGATGCATTAAGGTTGGACAAGCAACCTTCAGCCCAGAGCATCCAAACATTGTTTCCTAATGCAACTTTACTGTTCTTGTTTCAAACAGCCTTTTCAAACAGTGTCTGCAGTTTTATTAAAAATTACACCTATGTTGACAGTTGAAGTGATTTGCTTTATTTCTCCTGCTCCTGCATTTATTTAGTATTTAGCATTTAGTTTACTGCTTCCACATTATTAATACACGTCCTGTTTAATATATTTAGTCCCCCAGAAATGACTAACATGCATATTTAGACATGGTTAAAACACGAGAAAGTCCTTCAAGACAAGAAAGTCTTCTCAAAATATGAGTGAATTTAAGCAGATACCTTCCTGAAGAGTATAGGTTTTAAAGACTTCCAGTGTCTGTTGTTTTCACTATTTTTCCAGCACCTCTTGCAGATATCAAGATATTGGTTTCATCAAAGCCCTCGTGCACTCAGGATAGAGCATAAGACTCACATACAAGTTCTTTGCTAGGCTGTACTACACCACCTGGACATTAATAAAAGAAACAATTGCAGGGCAGGCAATCCTGAAACTCCCATTAATGATGACAAGAACAGAACTGAGCTCAGAGCCTGAGACAGTCACAGCACAGCAGCAGCATCTGCTACAACAGAGACTCTTTCAGCTGTGTTCTTTCATAAAAAACAAAAAGATGCATGAGATGCTGTAAAACGGCTCCAAATTTAAACTGTGATTTACAGTTATAAACAAAAGAGTATTTAAAGAATACCATGAAAGCACTAGAGTAAAAAAATCAGGGAGCTAGGAAATGCTATAATTACGGCAGTTTTCTTCCATGCATTCCTGTTCAAATTAACTAATGTTCACCTGTGGTTTTTTTCAAAAGTCCCTCCACATTGTGTGGACTGAGGTTTTGCCTTCTTCTCTGTTTCTGTTGCAGTACATGGGTCAGGACAGAAACTGTATTCTGAATGAAGAATTATTTATGGTAGCCTTCACTACATTGTCCCTGAAAAGCAATCATGGTTTCCCCATCTGACAACCAGGGAGCAAATCCCAAAAAGATTAAGACTAAAACTAGGCACTAACTTAAAAAAAAAAAAATTGTTTGATTTTCAAAGTATTCAACATACAAGACACCATCATGGTTTAACCCCAGCCTGCAACAAAGCACTGCACAGTCACTCGCTCACAACCAATTTCCCATCCTAAACAGGATGGGTGAGGAAATCAGAAAAGTGAAGTGATAAACTTCATGGGCTGAAAAAAAGACAGTTTAATGGGACAGAAAGGGGAGAAAGTAATAATAACTATAATAATGAATTATAATAAAAATAAAAGAATTTCAACATACAAAACATACAAAGTGATGCCCAGTGCAATTGCTCACCACCCACCAAGCAATTCCCAGCCATTTCACAAGCAGCAGCCCATGACCAGTTTCCCCCCCCCAATTTATATTCTGAGCATGATGGTCTATGCTATGGAATATCACTGTGGTCAGTTGGGAGCAGCTGCCCTGTCTGTGTCCTCATAACTTCTTATGCTCCTCCAGCCCTGTCACTGGTAGGGCATAAGCCACAAAAAAATTCTTGACATAATTAAGCACTACTCAGCAACATCTAAACCAGCAGTGTGTTACCAACACTATTCTCATCCTAAACACAGCACTATACCAGCTACTAGGAAGAAACCTCTATCTCAGCCAAAACCAGGACAGATGTTAACTAATGGAAGAATAACCCCTAAATAGTGTTTGGAGAAGCCTTTCTGCACAGCCCCTCAATTCAGGCATCCAGAAAGTGCCACCTACTGAAAAACCAACACACAAAAACTTCATGTCGTTTATATTTCTTTCTCCAGCATTGAACTGGCATCAGGACTGGTGGGCTCCTACTGTATACTAGAAACATTGCCTTCCTGAATGCAAATCGAGTGGCAAGCTATTTCATAGGGAACAGCATGGAAACTCATGCCACACCCTACACTGTGTCACACAACAACTGGTTGGAACAGACCTCTAAAGGTCACCTGGGTCCAAATGTCTACCCAAAGGAGGGACAGCTTGGACAAAGCTTCCCTCAACCTTGGTCCTGCAGAGTTTCAGCCTCTTCAAGGATGGAGATTTCTCAGCCTTCCTGCTCTCCCAATCCTAGGTATCCCTGTCCTCCCAGAGGAAATTTTCTTCACGATACCCAATCTGAATTTCCCTTGTGCCACCGCCTCTTGTCCTACCACTGTGCACTTCTAATATTCCAGCTGTTTCCTCTATATCCCCCAAAAAGTAACTGAGTATTCTGAAGAATAAATAAAACTAGTTTTCTTGACCTCTGTTTCTGTCATAAAGTCTTAGCCCCCTAATTATCTTGGGGGCCACCATCTAAACTCTTAAAAAAGCTGGCATGACACAGGCACAAATATAAGTTCAGAAGTCAGCCTCCAGGGCGGCAGATATAAGCAAAGTTTTTAAACTGCCTCTTTGCTGTGGAAAAATACTTCAGTTTTTAACTGGGAATTTCTCCAACCTAAAGCACAAAAACAAACATTCTTATTGAGCTAAATTAAATGCAAATACAGTGACAGTTAGGGTCAAAATTACACAGTATAGTTCACCCCAGTTAATGCTTGGCCTGCTGAAGTAACAAAATTTCTAGGTGCAAAACAGCACTGACTTCCTTGGTGGAGAAAGAGCTGCTGATCTAGTATATGAACCCCACTGTTTGGGAGAGTTCTGGCCAGACAATCCAAATATGAGGACTCACACATCCTCTTTACCAGTTACACCAGCTGGGCTCCTAAAATCCTCAACAGAGAATTTTGCAACTATTCTTGCTCACAACAAATTATAGCTACTCTGCCTGCCCTGTGTTTGGACACAGAGATTATTTTTATATCCACCAATTTAAAAAGTTGGACACCATCCTCAAGCTCTGAGGCCAAACAGCTCAGCACAGCTTGCTCCCATACAGTAGAAATCTCTTATACCTTAAAAAAAGAGTCGCATTCAAACTGTGAGCTGGTGATGGACACTCCTCTCAAGCTGAGCTGAATCTGGCATGTGCAACAGTCATGGTGGAATTACAAGACAGACTGGCAGACTGATCACATAAATGCCACATCCCAAAGAAAATGACAAAAAGGGGTTTATTTTTCAAATGTAGGGAGCAAAAGATGCTGTAGTTAATATGGGGAAGTGTTCAGAAATTAGACTCTTGATGGTTGTAGGCCCTCTATCCTACCTTTTATACATGCCAACCAAAGCTGAGATTGTTTGGAGTCTGAGGTTTGTAAGTTTGTACTCTGAACATAAAGTTGGTCCATGCCATGTCAGCACTCCAGGAAACCAACATTCCTCAAACCCCAGAGGGACTGGATGTTGTTTCGGAGCAACACTTCACTCTGGCCACTCCAGTAAGTCTTTCACTTCAGGCAGCAGCAACTTCAGCAGTAAACAGGAGCTTACATCATAGGTTAAACCCCCAGTGCCTGCCTGTTCATTATACTCAGTTTATTAAAATTCTTGTTCTCATACCATGCTAGTGGACACAGCACAGAATACTTTTTTTTTGTGCTGGGAAAATTCAGAATCCTTTGATCTCAGCATGCAAGTGAGAACAGTCTGTACTGCTTCTGTCAGGATTCTCAAACGGTTTGAATTTTGTTCTTTGCCAGAAGACATTTCACAGCTCTATATTTTGCATCTATTATAAAACTAAAGGTATTTTCTAGTATCATTTTTAATGTAACTCTAACTAGCATCACCTTCCAGAAAGCATAGAAAATTTCCAACTCTTTTGATTGTTAAAGACAGCAGCCATTTTTCAGAATTTATCATCATATGGAAAAATAAGTCAAAAATAAATAGCTAGGTGATCTCCCTTATTACTTAACTGACTTATTCGCTTAGCAAAGTTTGACCTAACAAAATTAATTCTTTAAAGTCCCACTCCACTGGATGCCACAGTAAGATCAAACACACTATCATCTAGATAATCCACTTCTTTCATGGTGCACCAGACTATGTCCTAATTCCATTGGAAAAGCCAGTAATTGTACCCCTTGTAGCACGGTTTTGGTTGTTTTCCTGGGGATTTTTTTACAGCTCAGTTCCTCCCCTTACCATTTCATCTTTCTTTACTGCATTTTTCAAAATGAAATACTGAAAAGGAACTAAGGGCCTTTTTTCCTTTTGCAATACCTGGCGTCTCGTCAGGTGCCACAACATTAATGAGTAAAAGATTAGATACCCACACATATCCAAATTACTAAGGGATGCAAGTACTATTCAATATGCTCTACAAACAGCTGATTTAGGTGGCATGCTGTAAGGGTAATTAAAAAGTGGAACACACTTCCTCTGAAAGGACAAACATTTGCTGGTACTGGTTTAAGAACAAGCAACTACAACCTTTAGGAAAGACATTGTTGCTGTGCCTGTGCCCAACACAGCAAATCAATCCAGAACCCATCACATACCCAACCATTACAATCTGGACATCTCTAGTGAATCTATTTAAATTTCAAAATCTGCTTCTGGTAAATTTCAAAATCTGCTTCCTTTAGGCACAGGCCCATGAGCACTCTCCCAGTAACTCCAAGGCACAGCTAAGGAGCTAAGATGGACTGGGCACTACTCCCATTGCCAGTTTAGAAGCAGTTACCTTCTTTTAAAGCTTAACAGAGCTCCATAGTGCTAGCTGGTCTCATCTCCAAGAATGAGCTTGGGCAACATTTAGGTCTCTTTCAGCCCCTTTTCTAAGGCTCTATGGTTGTGATTGTGCACTGGCTTTGCAGGCCAGGAGAGGAAGATTTGCAGCAATGGTAAACATAACACAAACAAAACAAAATCCACGCAAACAAACAAAAACCACAAAAATACAGACCCGTATTTCAGTTACACTTTTAATACCTGATATGATGATAAGACCCTGGTCCATGGCTGAAGTGATAGGCATAAGCACAAAACAAATCAACTTTCCTCCTAAGAACTTCCATACATGTTGTGAAATGGTGAAGGGAAGATAAAAATTGATGGGCCGGTGTCCAGTTAAAATACATCACTGCAGCTCTGCTGCTGACACTGAAACTACAACAATTTTACAGACCTGGTCCACCTGGTCCCCTGACCTGCCCTTGGTTTCTATTTTGAAGATGTAAAGCTTGAGAGAGATCAGACTATATTTGGGAATCAGACTGTGGTCCCTTCGAGAAAATTATTCCTCACTTAAAAAAAAAATAAGTAAATGATAATACTTCAAAGTCAGTGCTTATTAACACTCTTTTACTCCATATCAAATAGCTATTTTCTTGACACTGAAACAATTTAGTTTTGTCTGCAGACCTGAACACTTAATCCCTCTACTGCAACTAACGGAATTTTACTATTGACATACTCTTTACCATAAAAAACAACTGTTTTCAGAGGTTATGTTCTAAAAAAGATTCACGATTAAAAGGTAGGGGAGATAAGAAAATATTTCACATGAAGATTCTCCAGATGAATAGTTCCTCATATTTCCTATTAAGCTTAGCTCTTCATGTCTATGCGACCACTAGAGTAATGTTGACTTCTTAACTATAAAAGCTCTTAATAACTTTCATTCTATTATTTTTAAATATGTATTTTTGTTTATTAGCAAGCTCTCCACACACTGTAAAGTCACTAATGCTGTTTGATCATCACATTCAAAGCCCTTAGTATTTTAAGCCACTTCAGGTAGGAAACTGAAAATCACTGCGAACTCTCAAAAGCCTTTTTCTTAACTATTTCTGAGTTCCTACATCAATCCAACCTAAAGTCACTGCCACAAATTCCCACCCTACTTTTTTAAGTAAATGCCCAAGCAGAACCCCAAAGTTGTGCATTTTTCAGAGCAAAATCAGAGCCCGATTTACTTTCTCTAGAGAAGCCATGAAGACATTGCACAGGACTTTGGAAGACTTCAGTTTAAAGTTCTACTTTCCAACAAGATCCCCCCATAATTTTGGGCAAGTTACTGAGCTTTTATCTCAGAGGGTTTAACTCCCATTGGTTTAAAGCAGGGTCTACCACTGTGGCTATATCCCAATTGCAGCAGGCCATGCTCACCCAAGTGAGACACAGACAAGCAGTCTCCTTACCTATTCTGTTTTCCTGGGAAAGGAAACCTGGACACATGACCTGAAAGGGAGCCATGAGCAGCCATGACTCCAGTTTGGACAAGCTGCTGAAGGAGAACTCCAGAGCACTCTGCTCAGCAGCGTGAGTTTGTTTGTTCTGTAAATAGGAGGGCAAACTCTGTCCAAGTCTCTGATTATACTCACATTTGTTCCAGCCTTCCCTACAGTCACAGCTGCATGGGACAGACCACATTCCTGCAGGTGATCTGACAGTACGTCTGGTCAGTTGGGAGACAGGTGCAGCTCACTTGTATGTCCCACATCAGAAAGCGAAATTCAGCCTGCGGCTGGCTCTACACCAGAGTAAGAGCATTGTGCTTCCTGCCAGTCAAACCTCCAGAAATATTTCAGGGTTAGGATTATTCTGGGCTTAATTCTATTAGGAACTATTTGACTTCTATTCCAAGTTACCCAAGGCCAGTGCCAAAAATTGCATCTTCTTACAACAGGCAGAGTCAAATGGATCAAATGTCAAACTTATCTTCCAAGCTGCTTGTCCCACCAAGAACCCACCCACGCAGACTCACTGACAGTCAGGGATTTTGATTATGAGATGACTATTCCTCTGGTTCTGATATTGCACTGTATTTCAAATAGTTAAAACTTTACTTGGTGCAAGTCCCCGTAAAGAACAAAATATTTTCTTGAGAGCAGCTAAAATCAAAAATTCAAATTGAAGATTCAAAACTTGCCTGCAATGAATCCCCATGTTCAAACAAAGGGAGCACTGCCCCATAGCCTCACCGTCAGGGTATCAAACTGGTACCCAAGAGTCCAGGAGAATTTCAAGGCCAGCTGAAGGGTACAACTACATTCCTCATATCAACCTCCCAGCTGCATATTCCCCACTCTTGCCCTTGCATCAGCACTGAAAAGTAACACCACTAAAGACAGAAAAAATAATTTCCAGCTAGATCAGTGGGATGATCTGACTCTCCATATACCCATACAATTGCTACTATCAAAGACAGAAACAAAGAGTCATTGGTGCATAGTACAAGGGACACCTCTACTGCAATTCCAGGCAGTCCTGAAACCACATCTCAAGACTTAGCGACTCCTTTCCCAGAGATTTCTTGGGAGATCTTCCACACTGCCCTTGGTCTCGTTGTACCTGAACTTCCCAACTGCACAGTGCTTCCCTCCTCATGGAGACTCTTTGAGGGAATGTACAGAATGACTGAGACCCCTTGGGACTGATCCTGCATAAAGGAGTTCAAACTTTATGACAAATTGAAAAGTACAAACTGATGCCTGAAAACAAGAACTCCTGCAGTAGCTGAAGAATTTGTAGTAAGTCATGTACTGTGCTGCCCTGTGCTACTGTTCTGATGTCAATGAGGGAACATAAATCAGAGTGGAAAAACAGCAGTAGTTCTCTATACAGACACCTCACGTGACTTGGCATGCTTTCTCTCAGCAGAACTGAAAAACAAATTTGTTCATTAGAATATTTTCTGCATTTTTAGAGTTCAAAGTAAGCTTTTACTGTACTTCAACAGGTTTTGATGACTGCTGTGTGTATATATGTTCACAGATAAACAAGTCTGTACATCTGCACATTTCCAGGTATGGAAAAGGGTCAAAGACTAAAACTTGCCCAACTCCCTTACAAACAGGCCCCGCTGCATCAGGTAAGCAGATATTATTGTGTAGTCTGTATCTGCATTAGTGACCTGGAGCAATAAAAAAAGTAGAAAGTATCTAAAACCATTAGAAGCTATTTCCATGGTTTTATGCCTAAAATCATAACATATTTATGTTGAGCATTTTCCATCTGATTTCCTTCACTGTTTCCCCAGTTTTCTTCCAGTTCTCTTCAGGGAAGTAGGCTCATTTTACTGTAATAGGAGTTCACCTAACTTCTAACCATGCACTGATGACAACAAAACCTTATGTACGTAAACTAAGCATTTACCAGTGTTTCCTTCCTGAGACAGCAGAAGCAGGGACACAGATAAAGTTATCCAGAAAATAAACCATTTCAAAACATCCTCCAGGCTAGAAGCCAAATTAGAAGTCAAAAGATCTATCAAGACTGATGACTTTACATGGGAAAAGGAAAATTATCTACAAGATGGCTTGTAACATCAAGGCTGGGATACTACCTCTACACAATTCCTCTATTTGCTAGGGATAGCAATATTGCAGCGTTTTGTCTCCTCCCCACATTCCCCTTTAGTTTTGCCTCTTGAAGGTAGAGGAAATATCAACAGAAAAGTAATAGGGGAAGAGGGGGTGTAACATAAAAGAAATACAAAATATCTGAGAGTTTAGTTTCCTGTGCAGCCATTGCACTACTGCTAGACAGGCTCTGCTATGTCACTAAATCTCTCTGTCCTGTTACTGCTGTCATTTTTCCAGCTCAGGGAAAGTATTAGTGGGGCAGCGGCATAATGCAGCGATTTGCATCGGCAGCTGCCAGGCAAAGGGAAGCAAAACGCCCAAAGTCAAAGGGGAAGCGACAGCAGCACACGGAGGGGCGCTGGGCACCACCAGCTCACACAGCTCGGCGGGGGCGGACCGCACAGCCAGACCCCCGCGCAGGCTGCGCCCTCGGAGGGGACACCCGGAAAGCATCGCATCTTCCCTCTAACCCCGCGCACAAAGCAGCGTCCCAGCAACCCGGGCNCCCGGGAGGGCGCGGCGGGGCGGGGGCACAGCGCGGGGCCGGGCCCGGGCCGTGGCGCGGCGGTGTGGGGTGATCCCTCGGCCGAGCGTGAGTCAGGCTCCTAGCTGGGAAAAACGGAGAGTGGGAAAGGGACTCGATCCGGCCAGGCTGACCAAAGGGAGG
>WBMY01006136.1:760510-889980 GCA_013397315.1 Donacobius atricapilla | reverse complement strand
AAAAAAAAAAAAGTCATCGTTGAAGCACTCTGCTTCAATAGTTTTAGGCTTGAAAAGAAGTTTCTGAGAACTGGATTTCCTGCATCTCCGTGTTGTAGTCCCCAAAATGTACATGCAGCTGAAGCCTGGGAGGAGTACCTTGCTGAGTAATTAGTGCTTAAGCCTTCCATTTTTGTTAAATTTCTGGTTGCACTCCAAAACAATCTTAGCGGAATCTTCTCTAGGTCATCACCCAATTGGAATCCTTCAAATTGTTTTTTTGCGACACATCTTCCTCCTATAGCTTTATTAGTTCTCTCTCCATATTGGCCAGTCTTTGTACAGCTCGCAGCTAAGACAGGGCCACTGATAGGACCCGGTGCAAACTCATAGAGTCCAATCCCTACCTCTTGTTCTCTTCTGCATTCCTGGTTACACAGCTGCACTAATGAGTACACCACAGTTTTAGAACAGAAAAATAAGTGAAGACAGCTTCTGCCCAGGCATGACAAACAAGAGTGTAAACTCAGTCCCAGAGAGAAAGTAATACACAACTGCAATTTCATTTCCCAGGCGTTTAATATCTAATCTCTTGCCAGTGGGCAGTCAGTAGGCAATGAGAAATGTTGGTAAATAATCCCTTGCCTGTTAATAAAAGAAGCTTTATCTGTGTTGACTGTGGATCCTACCAGTGCTCTGCCCACCACATTTGTGTGGAATACAATCCCATATTGTGTTCCTTCTGAGAGAGTGGTAACCTCCACCCATCACCATCCATGTTAGGTGGGAGGACTCCTCTTACCTATTGGCCCACTATAGTCTTCTACTACTATGTGCTAAAGTCAAAACATGATCATAACATACTGAATCAAAAACACTGTCTTTCCACAGTCTCAACAACCACCCTTTCATGCTTCTTTCAGAAATACAGAAGCTAGGTTCACATTTTTGGAAGTACTATGTTGTGTTTACCTACTTATCATGTCCAACCATCTGCTGCTTGATGTAAAATAGCCCACAGAATAATGCTCTACATTTTAAATGATTCCATGTGCAAGGTCATGTTTTCTCTTCCTACAGAGCAGAGTAAATACAGCCACAATACACACAGGATGCTGTAGGAAGTGCCAAATGCTTGCACAGCAATGGTGAGCTTCCCTTAACAACAGGGCACCATCCTTCTGTGATTTTTCACTCTATTCTTATTCATGGTGTGACCAGAGTGGTGTTCCTTGGATCACTTCCCCTCTGTCTAGAGGACGAAGCACTAGTATGTACTTTGATATTGTCCAAGCCTTAGTATGGTCATGGCTGAGGATTTGACTCAGCCCAATGCAGGGTTTGGAGTATAATATGGTCAGGGATGGCTCCTAAAAATTAATCTGGAGTTACCCACAGACTAGCTGGCAGAGGGAGTGTGCCCTAGCAAGAGGAAAGTCCCTGACAGTGTCACTTCCAAAACATACTCCAGAATGATGAAGTTCTAAAGTATTATTGTTTTCTTCCTGAAAGGTTTCCCCTTTGACAGATTTCTTCCTGGAGGCATTGTGTTAGTCAACAGATGTTTGTTTACCAAGGTTTGATCTAAAGCTGTCCACAAAATTTTGAAGGACCTGCTCATAGATGGTTTTCTTTCCATTCCGTTGATGGTCAATTTACATTAATTCATTATTACCTAACTCTGATTCTTGCTTCAAAAACCTTATAAGTTACGTATTCACTCTGTGTTTGTACAGTTCTGGCACAGTGGAGTTCTAGCCTGTGATCTGGGCTCATAGTTACTATGAAAATACCCTTAAGAGGGAAGTTGAGTTGGGTAGTCTTTTGTAAATTAATAAAACTGGATTTAAAAAGAGTTGACAAGCACAGGAAAAAAAAGCCTTCAATTCTATCTTAGGACACTAGATTTTCCTAGCAAAGATGTTGCCAGTGAGCAAAATAACCATTCAAACCATGTGCATTAGCAGTAATGTCTGGCTTCCCCCACTAAAATTAGGGTTGATGTTCAGACACACAGGACCTGGGTTATGAAAGACTGCAATTGTTAATGCATGCCCAATGTGCAGGTAAAAAATATTCAGTAAATGGAAAAGATGAGCTTTTAGCTTTTCGTTTATACTTAACCCATGAGCAAAGATGGCTCTGGAGTCCTGCTGACGTTCTTTATGTAAGTAATAAACTCAGAGTAGCTCACACACTGTAAATTAAGAGTTGATCTAGTTTTAGTCCAGTGTAAATGTCAAAAAACAGTTTTTGACTGGCTCTGTAATTACCTGATTGAACATCCCACCATCCTAACAAAGGAATTTCTCTCCTTACATGAGTAGATATATTTATACAGTACCTACCGCTGCCTCTGATAATCTACTGAATTCTTTGTCTGGTTCAGGTTTTTTTCACCCTTTCTTTTTCTCTTCCTTTTTCCTTCAAGTACAATTATCTAGTACTTCATTTCATCCTTCATTTGAAGGCACAGTAGTGCAGGGTGTTGTAGCATGTAAATACTGGCATTTAACTTGACTTTAACTTGTTGCCAGTTTTGACTGCGCTGCTGCTTTTGCTTTGTATCTGTCCCCCTGAGATCCTTGCAGTTTGACAGCTTTAGCTTGGGGATTTTGCTCTGCGTATCATCACAGTTCCTGAGTATTGTAATCATTTGCTGGTAGTTGCACATGCCAGCCAATACACTTCTGACATCATCTCTTATCTTTCTTCTTTGATCTCTGTGTTCAGAGGTGAGATTATGACATCATCCTCGGGAGGACTGTGATGTCATCAAAAGTAGTATAAAGTTTCAGTCAACAATGAGGCATGGCAGAGACCAGTGAAAAGCAAAGTGGAGAGGATTATTTTGTCAAATGATCAAATGTGGAACTGCAATTTTCCAGGAACAGTTGCAGCTGGAATTAGAAGCAGGGCAGGAAGCATTGATCATGTACCAAAATGCTCACCTCTTATGATAACATCTCTCCTGGCATCAGTGTGTGCATTGCATAACCAAACCTGATTTTGAACCAAGTACTTTTGGATTTGGTTTTGTGACAGATACACCTTTTCCTCCCCGCAACAGGAAAAAAAGAAAAAAAAAAAAAAAAGCCGGGGGGGAAGGGGATCTCTAGCAAATGGAACCACAAGAAAAGTCTTTTTTTGCTTCTCAGAATATAACAAATCTTGATGATCAAGGTTCTCAGAAGAGTCTTGCTTTTTTCTCTAGATCCACATCCAACCACACAAACCCATAAGAACCTCAATGCTTTCTTTATATCCTAGCAGCTCCAGTCAAAAGTCATTTCTCTGCTACAAAGTACTTGGCTACTGAGAGACAGAGACTTCTATTGACTCCTGTGATCCAAATATCATCAAAGCCAAAGAGTGTAGGAGTATTTAAGTTAGGAACAAGAGAGGCTAAATATATCAACCATGCTGGAGGTACAATTGTACCAGCTCAATCTCATCAGAAAGCAATTTAGCTCCAAATCTGTAAATAGCCACAGCTGAGCTCTCTAAATATAATCTTAAAAAGCTCAGAAAAGCTTGAGCCCTGATAAAGCAAAGCAATCGTAATGTGAGATTAAGGCTATAACAGTGAAATCATCAACATGTTCTTTCTTTAGCCAAGACCACAATTCCTGCAAATGCTTGTTCTAACACAGACCTTTATCCTGCTCAGGTAAAATGCATACTGGTGTCTTAAGTGCACACACATACAAGAAATGAGAGATCATACACAGCTCCTCCATCCTGACATGGACAGAAATGCTTTCCAACCCCAAATCCAGCATTTTATCAGTCCAATACATCTGTGCATGTAAAGCTTCTGCTCAGAATACTGTTTTCAAAGCACAGCAAATCAAAATCATTGCTATTATTTGTTCAGAACAAAATAGCACAAAGCCTGCTTTGAGAACTTCAAACAAAGCTGGTCTGTTACCCAGGGTATAATCTTTTCTTCACAGTACCTGCAATGCTTGGAAATTAAAATGGCAATCCCAAAGAGGAAAAAGATATTTGGAAACCAGCTCCTTCTGTTGAGAAGTTTGTTGCTTTTCTCTCGGTCTCAGTCTGAAATTTCCAGTTTAGAGTGCCTTCCCATATCAAATTATCTTTGCAAATAGGTTCTGAAAGTTTTTGCTTGGGGATTGCAAAACTGAATATCTTCATTAGTTCATTGTGTGGTTTCCACCTTACCAGGCAAACTGTAGGTAGCAAAGATGTAACAGTTGCACTTTTGATAATAAGATGATTAATAAATATTGCATTTCTTCTGGTAGGCTAAGAATTAATTGCTAATTTAGGTCATTTTGAAGTTCATTCTGTAACTCCAAGGAGAGAATGAAGTATCTAAAATGTATTTTATAATACAAGTAGCAATATTTGGTGCTTCTCTCTGTGACAGAAAAATTCTTCACTTCTGTGCAGACCTGGGCAAAGGGGGGGCTGTGCTATGTGTGGCTCCTGGTGAATGCAGGGGCACTCTGTCCCTGGCTTGGCCTTATAAGAAGCAGGTTTGCTTGGCTTTGAAGTGAGATAATTCTGTACTCTCCCAGGTACAGTAATTAGTTCTGGCTGTCATATAAACTGGATGAAAAGGGTTTTAATCTCCTTTCAAGAAAGAGGCAGATGGAGGATTGTGAGCAGCCTGTCAGGAGGAGAGGCAGACTGTGGCTAGTGTCTCCCTCACCAGTGAACTGATGGGGGAGGTTTCTGCAGGTACTGCCCAAAAGTTCACATCTTCATCCCTTCATCCAAAGTAAAGAAAGGTTTATTACTTTTGCTGTTAAAAAAAGTGAGGTAATGCAACCCCTTTTAGTGTTTTCCTCTCTCACTAATGCTCAATTTTCTTGAATATTTAAAGTGACAGAATATAACCAGGTTAGAGCAGCTGGGTTTTCTTTTTTAACAAGTGTATGTAACATTTAAAAGGGTATTTTTCCCCATTCTGCCTCTGCAGCAGGTGTAGGTCCTGTGCCTCCACCTGAACAACTCCTGCTTTCCCTTCTCAGGGCGTTCTGTAACAGTGAGGCACGAAGGAGCTCTGACCCTAAGATCTTCCCACACTGTCCTCTCATTCCTTCCTCTGCCAGACTTGAAGACACCTTAATCTGGCAGCACAGATTCCAGATCTCCCTGATTTTAAACCTCAAGGCTCTGTATCAGGTGCATCAAGGGGGAGAGGTGAGATACTGGTTTAGGATAATCTCTTTTAGCAGTGTTTTCCTTTTAATTCCATTATTGGAGATTTTAGTGATTACAGTTTGAGCCAAGGACTGTACTTGTTTTGAATTCAAAGTACAATCATCCATTGAATTCTTGTGATAAATTTTTATCAGGCAAAACTTGAGCTAAACAGAACAATGACAATGTTTAAAAAGATATTTTGCTTAAGCAAATAATCTTTTCAGTCTTGGTTGCTGTAAAAGCTGACAATCTTGTTGTTGTCGGCTCTTTTGTTCTTAAAAATACATTGTTGTAGATAAAGTTAATGATCAAAATTGTGTGGAAATCCTAGGAACAAGCTGAGGCACAGAATTAAATCCTGCACATCACGAGACATTAAATTCTCTTTCATTATTTGCATTAATCCTGGGCAATTAATCAGTAAATACTGCATTTCTTCTCTTTTCTAAGCAGTTCATTCTCCTGATTTAGGCTGAGAACTTGTATAAAACTCTAACTGGAACCGCTAAGTCAGTTGTGTTAAAGCAGGAACACTGTTATTTATGTCTGTTTTTTAGCTGCTGTAATTCTTTACATCTTCTGTAAGGACTTGCATAACTATTATCTGAGAAATTAGCTTAAGTTTTATGACTTCTACAACTGGAATGCTAATACCATTAATAGGTGTGATTGAGTTTGCAAAATCCTGAAAATGGTACTTTACATCAGTTTCATGTTCAAATTTCTATGAGTGGCAGAAATGTCCCAGGTAAGTCAGTAAATCCTTCCCTCAAAATGCTCTCAGTGTCAAAATGAGTGTAGTCTCTCCAGAAGTGTTATAGCCCTAAAATCCCTGAACATAATAGTGAATGTTATTTTAGAACTATAATTAAACAACATTTCTTCTTCATCAGTCTAAAAATAATTATTTGGAAAACTAAATTTAGATTTGCAGTGACAAAGGGTATATTAACCAGTGGAGGAACTGTAGTCTGTGGTTTGAAAGAAAGCATCATTTTTCTCTGATTTCTGCCATTATGTTGAAAGCTGATCAAAAATTAAAATTTTACTCTAATGAAAACTTCAGTACAAAAGAGTCTTGAAGTCTAAAATGTGGGACAGTTTTGCAAGTGAAACACACCTGTCTTAAAGAGGGGTTTATTATATCTATATAATCTGGTCACAAAGTATGATGTGTTTGAATGGCTCTCAGGTGGCAGTGATCCATCAGAAGGAAATGTAATTCAGTGTTGAATTGAGAAAGTTGAAACAATTTTAATTAGTCCACTATTAAGATACTATAAATGAATGTATTATCAACCCTGCCTGCTCTACATATAGCTCTTTAAAACCTGCCCTTACATAAATGGGTCAATTCTGTCTCCATGTATTCCTGTTCACTATTTGAAAAAAGCTTACCAGCACTTGTGCATACATGCAAGAATTGTTTAAAAACATTATGTTTTGGAGTTGTTTTGAGAAAATAGGTGCATTCAAGAATTAACATACTGCGAAAACATTTTATCCTTGTTCCATAAATGCAGCAGAAGTGTGTGTTAAGACAAGCACTTTGTGTAAATCTATGGAAATAATATACTTTGGTGAAATTAGGGAAATCCATTTCATTAGGTCCAGCATGTGCTGGAACAGAAAGCCTTTGTTCTTGTGGCCTGTATGCTTTACATATTCCATTATGTGAGAATTCATCAGGTACTTTGCCTCATTCCTACTACCCTCATTCCATATCTACTTCAGACAAATCTACATACCATGCACAGTCTCTCAAAGCCAGCAGCTTCTGCCCACAAAAACATCAGCTTGTTTTAGTATTACTCACATGTCAGGCACATTGTGTTGGTCGTATCATGCACAAAGAGAATTCCCATCCCAGTGAGTTTAGAGTCTGAAAGTATCAGGCCTTGTGTTCAGTTCACACAGAGCAATATAATCCCTTTCAAGCCAGAGAACTCTGTATTATACAAGCAAAGAGCTTGCTTATTGTTTCGAACAGGTGCAGATTTAAANAAAAAAAAAAAAAAAGGCAAGACTAGGAACAGGAAAGCAGTGTTTGGTATCATGCTCTGCCATAGTATAAGAAGAGACAAAAAGAGAAAAAGAAAAAAATCCTATTTCATAGAATAAAAAGCAAAGTCATACCCACAGGTAGTTCAGAGTCATGTCAAGGTACATGTCTGCTTCTGATGTGAATTCTTCAGACACCGTTTCCCCCATTCCAATCCCCAGACTGCAGTTTGGGCACTAACAAAAAAACCTTCCTGTGCAGTCATCCCAGTCATATCAGATGTCACTCACCTGCAGTGCTAGATGACAGCCCAGTTCATTCACCCTGCATGTTTTTCATGTTGCTTGCATGGGGTCGGGATCATGCGTATTGCTTATCTACCTTGTCCAGGTCGGATGTTATTTGTTCTGTGTAATTCTGCTTCCTGTGGCGGATTCAGCCTGATATGTTTTTCTCACTTTCTGTTTGATACTGCTAACTTCTCTCTGCAGATATTGGCACAGCTTAGTGCAAACACCTCTTTTATTTGTACAGTCTTAGAGATTACAAGATTTTTTATCATTAGTGGTTAGCTGGTTTCCCACAATCTTCTTCTGTAGAGTAGCATATCCACTTTACAGAATTCTTCCTCCTCCTCTTCTTCATGTATTTCTGTACTAGGTTATAAGAATTTTAGGGCAAAAATCATAGTTCTGATACATTAAAATAATTCAAAATTTTGCCAAATAACCCATAACCTGATCCTTCTTTAAGTATAATCTTACTGCAAATATGTATTATCCTCCATTCTTTCAAAGTTACAGCACAAGTTCACATGGCCTGTTTTGGTTACCCAGCAGATGTTTTTGTAAGTTTCAGAATCTCACCTGAATGCCAATCTGAATGATCCCAAAGTTTGGAATGAAAAGGTCACATCTGCAGTATCGCTTCACATGGATTCAATTTTCACATTTTATGCTGTCCTTTGCTAATTGGAGTTCCTTCCCTGTGTATTTTACTGGCATTTTGAATTCCCAGATACCCTTCTGTCTGCAAAGCATAGCTACTGAATTGCACGTCCAAACCCAACCCCTGCCAACAGCAACCAACCCCATCCTCATTTCAGACTGCCTGTTTGGCTTATCTAGCTGTCCAGTTTATGTGTCACTGCTAATATCAAGCTCAACATGAGGGTTAGATCCTCAATTTGTTGAAGCTGATATACCCTTCCTACATCTGCCATACCCATCTGAGAGGCTGCCAGGCTCTGCCAACCAGCTCCCACACCAACAAGCTACAAGCAAGTCTCCACAGGCTCCCGGATTAGGAAGGCTCCTCTGGAAACCATAGAGAATATCCTACACTGCACTGTGTAGTTTGTCTGGAACCGCCAGAGCAGAATTTACATGAGATGACAGTGTAGCTATGCTAACATCACACTCCACCCAGGCTAATGCATCTGTGAAGAACTGGACAGTGGTTCCAATAGCTCAGCTAAGTGGATGTGATGGAGCAGCTCTGCTTGGTGCTGGGTAGAAATGCTGTGGACTTACCTGTGATTTCAATCAAGTCAGCCTCTAAATACTCTGCCCCACCATCACTGTAAGAGTAGGTCACACTGAGGAATAGAGTCCCGAGCCACTAAGACAAGCATCAGGTTGTCCCTGGATCTGCCTCTTTTGCCTCCTCTGCCAGTCATTCAGCACTGGCAGTTCTATAACTGGTGTGGCAAGTGCCGTTCTCCCCCTCTCATTCCTTCTCCTGAGGGGTTCTTCTGCCAATCCATGGCTGTGTCCCAAAACCATTACCTCAGAGATGTGCTCTCTGCCTTTCAGGAGAGCAGCAGCAAGGATGTCTGGGCATGTTTTTCCTGGCTTGGACATGTTTTGCAATCTCACATTTGCCACAGGTTTGCTCACTCTGTGCTTATTTCCCAGGTCAAGTGCCAAATTTCCAAATTTTTATGTTGTTTCCATCGTTATCCTGCTAGTACTGGCCACATATGAAGGCCACCAGTTTCACAGAGCCACCCAGCCTTTCACAGGAATATCACATTATAGTGGTGACATATACTAACACAGTGTCCAAAGAGTGACACTGTCTGCACTGGGTACCAGGAAGTGGGCAAGAATTAACCACTTCTCATCCTGCTTTACCTAAAACCACTGGGCTTCAAGCTGGGACTGCTCTAAGGCACTGGATTTAAAAAGCAAATAAACAATAAATTCCTACATTTAGATTGCGTGTCCAGACATCTTTCATCAACGGAATCTGAAAGACACAAAACATAATGAAAAATGTAGTTAATTAACCATACACAGAAGTTAATATATACAGGCCTCAATCAGGCCTTGAAACCCAGCTTCAACAAATACCTCTCCTAAGATTCCTTTGTAAGCCGCATGGCCTTTGTGTCATCCTCACTTTTTATCTGGACTGAGAAATGTTCTCAATTCTCTCTTTCCACCACCTCAGTTTGCAGGGGTTTTGCAGAAGGATTTAGTCCCCTGCTAGTAGGATCTGTATCATCAGCTGGAGATAACTTGGAAGGTGGCAAATTCTGTGAGCTCTGAAGAGGCATAGACAACAGTCTCTGTTTATTCTTTTGCAGGATGGGGATGCCAAAGATCTTCTCATATGGCATCATCCCTAGATGTGTTCATGGTACAGGAAGACTCTAGTACCCAGTAGGACAGGAAATGCAATTCAGTAGAACAAGAACACACTTCAGCCCCTTTGAAGCAACCTGGTGCTCAGTCTGCATAGCAGAGGCATGAGTAATTCCTCTGCACACTGGCAGCACAGGAGCCTCAGCAGAGTGATTGTACTTCCAAAGACAGAGCTCGAAGCTGAGGTGACAATTACTGTGACAACTCCTTTATGAATGCACAGAAGTAGGAGTGAATGGTGATTTCATTTTTAAAGAAGCCAGAGTTGCAAGACATATTGACATTTATCAATACCCACTAAGTAGAGTAAGCTTTCAGTGTTGCTGGAGATGAAGGGACACATATAAATAAAAGGAAAAGTTATTGAAGAGAAATTCTGAACTGCATTTTATAATACTTCTTATTCTGTAGTGAAATCTCGTACTGAAAGGGCTAACTCTACAGGATCAATAAATATGATGATGATGATGACGATGATGATGATGGTGATATAAACAAATAATTTGAAATATTTCCCTTTCTTGCCTAGAAAAGTTATGGCCAGATTTGCTGGTGGTGTGTTCTCAAAATAGCCATATTCCCTCATATTCAAATCTCAACAGTTTTTAAGCACAAATGCTCACTAAGAAAAAAGAAAAAACAATATGCTCTCCATCATTCTCAAGTTATATGGCACTCAGAATACTCTGTGGAATTTTACTGAGCAAATACAAAAGGCATGAAATGGTCCTTTTTCTGAACTTTCTCCCATTTGAATAAAGACCATGAAACCATTACAAATAGGGAGCAGTCAGAAATAGCAATACAAGCACTACGGAAATAAATTCACCTGCTTCTGGTAGGTCCAGTTCTTAGGGTTCCATTACTGTTAATTACACTGGTAATTACACTGATACATTCTGGTACATGTATAATTAGAATATCATTTCATGTGTGAGATGTGACAAGTAAGTTTGAGGTGGCACAATCAGAGGAAGACAGAGGTCTGGCACATAGGCCTTCTCTGTTCACAACAATACCTTGCACTTGGAACATTCCACTAAGGATTGCACCACAGTATTCAAACAGAGTTTACCAAGTCTCTCAACAACCATATGGACCAGAAGATATTGTAAATTCCATTTACCAAATTAAGAAATTGAAATAAACTCTCATTAAATTACTTATTGTGCATTACAAAGTAATTCTAGCATCTGAATTAGGAACTCTCCCTACATCTGTTTCAACATGGTCCATTTTAACAAATGTTCTATCTTTTCTATTCTCAGAAGCATAATAAAAATACTGGCACTCTTACAGCAATAATTAAATGATCAGAAATATTCTTGCTGGCTAAATTAATAATTGAAATACAGATGTTGTATGCAAATGCTGAATTCAATATAATTTCATATTCCTGTTGCCTGTTTAAGAGGTGTCATAGAGTGGTTTGGGTTGGAAAGAACCTGAAAGCCCATCTGGTCCAAGCCCCCCTGCCATGGGCAGGGATACCTTTAATGAGACTAGTGTGCTCAAAGCCCCATCCAGCCTTCCAGGGATAAACACTTCCAGAGATGAAGCACTCACAACTTCTCTGGACAACCTGTTCCAGAACCTCACCATCCCCACAGTAAAGAATTTCTTCCTAATATCTAATCTAAGCCTTCCTTCTTTCAGTTAAAAGATGTTCACCCTTGTCCTACAAGCCCTCATAAAAAGTCCCTCTCCAACTCTCTTCTGCCCCTTTTGGTACTGGAAGATGCCATAAGGTCTCCCCAGAGCCTTCTCCAAGTTGAACAACCCCAATTCTCAGCCTGTCTGCAGAGGGGAGGTGCTTCATTCTTACTTAAAAACAATCTCAATTCCATGAGCCAAGAAATAAATCTCAGAAAGATAGTAACAGGAACTGCCACAGGAAAACAGTGTATTTCATTAGGAGAAAAGTCAAGTGTGTTGCAACAGAGTTAGTAATTTTACAAAAATGCTACTGCCTGTGCATTCAGTTGCTCTGAAAAACAGTGATCAGAGACAGTCCTGTTAAACATTCTTTGTGTTCTCGTGCAACAACCACGCGACTCTCCAGGATCCCTGCCAACATTTTGAAAGTACAGTTAATGTTGCAGTTAAGAATTTGATCTTTTGAGTTGTCTAATCTCTGTTCCTGCTCCAATTGAAAAACAGCCCTAAGGAGCTTTCATTCAGACCTGCAATTAAAGGAAAATTTTAGTCTTTAATGAATTACATTTTGTCCATTTTTTGAGTGGCTGTTGTAAATCAACTGTCTGCCTTTCCTATTTAGTAAGCTTGAAAATGCAAACTGACATGAGCAAAAATTATTTTAAAGCAGACACAATGCATTAAATCTTTCTTTTAGCTGTGCAGCCTCAGCAAGCACCCTGATAACCTTAGAGAATAAGCTAATGTGGGGAAAAGATGACCTTGCATTTAAGCTAGTGAAATAGGACACAAGTGCTCTCTGCCTGTTCAAGACAATCAGAGTGAAGGCACAGGCAGAGGCACTGGGACATTGTGGCCTGTGCCCTGCTGCTGGAAAAACAGCACTTGGCACGGGTGCTGCCACAGCCAGCTGGCAGCTCCTAGCTTGGGAATGAGCACAGAGCATTTCCAACAGGCCTCTCAAGGAGGCCAACTGGTTCTGAGTGCTGATGGAGCTTAATAGCAGGAGGTGACTGGATCATGCCAGGTAGCATCAAAGCCAGAGAATGGGCACTGTCACTGTTTAGTTTACTACCACCAGTGTAGCCAAGAGGTCAAAATCTCCTCTGGAGCTACCTGATCTTTTTTCCTTCCAGGAGTCTGGGCATATCACAAGCATTATTGCACAGTTCTCCTGATGTCTAAAATAAATAATATACTCCTAAACTTTCTGGGGAAATTCAATAATATTTTAAAGAAATCTTTAATTTGTGGTGCAAAGCAAATCATTAGTCTTTATGCCCTAAAAGGGGCATAAAGTCATTATGACCCTATATTGCCCAGTCTGTTAGCATTAAGCCAAACTGTACTTTTCCTAACTGAACATGGAATGTTTAAGAATTACGATTTTTTTTTTTTAGCTGATAGAAGGTGAAGTGAAACAGAAGACTGGAGAAAACAGATATGGCCTGATATCTGAAGAAAACCAGATTAGTCTATATTTCATACTCTCACTTAGAGGGAATAATATATCTTATATAAGAATATTGCAAGTGAAAAATAGCAGTTGTAAGTGTAATCCATGCAGTGAGCTTGAAATGAAACAGGAAATATTTAGACATTAGGAAAACTTTATAATAGTAGGAGCATCCAAGCTCTGGTATTGCCGGAAGAGGCTGAGATCTTTCAGAGCAAGCTGAACACGCATTTGACAGAAATGTTTTAATTATAGTTGAATTTGTCTCTAGGCATAGAGATGAACCAGATGATCTCTGAGTCTCTTCCAGCCTTGTATTCTATTAGTCTGTGATAAAGTGACATGGCAGAAAGAGAGTCCATTTTCAGGTGCTCTTTCCTAGCAAGGAAATCCCACAGTGGGAAGAAAATTCAGAAACTGGTGATGAAAACACTGTTACATGAAATGCTTTGAATTTAAAAAACCATAGTGCAAAAACAAGTTATAGGGAAGCACAGCAGAGTAGCCAAAGGATGGGCAGGGTTACCTAAGCAGCTCTTCTGTCTCAAACTTCTGACTCAGTCTCACAGTATCACCTGACTGGTGTTTAGCTCATCACATTGATGCAACAGGTGTTGTAAACAAAGTTATTCCTTAGTGAAGTAATTCAAATCAGGTTCCTACAGTAATCATTCCTCTAAATGTAGTTAAGTACACACTGAGTGCTTTATTTCTGCTAATACCAGATAGAAACAACCTATTAATTCCCTTGAGGAGCATCTGATGCCCAGAGTGAGTTATATTTTCCCTGTAGTGTGGGTGCTTAGTCCAAAGCAGCTGGTCTGTTCTTCCACAGAGAACCAGAGTAGGTACCTTTTGTGAGGAGATGCTATCTTCACCACAGAGTAATTTTAAGCAACAAAGAGGAAGGAGAGGCACCTTCTTTCAAGGTAAGATGGTAATCCAAGTGCCACATGACCATATTAATTTTCTGAGTGACCTAAGGTAAGAAAACCATTTCCTAGCTTCTCAAATAAGTCAGGTTTGACTGACAACTTTAATTTTCCCGGAGAGGTTGCTACTAGTCAGACAAAGCTTGGGACATCAGTAAATGTGGAAAAAAAATCTAACTACCAAGAGTTCTGTCAGAAACTTCAGTAGTGAGTTCCTAGTTAAATGACTTAATGTTCTAACAAACAGAAAAACCCTTACCTATATTTATCTTCTATAAGAAGGCTACCAAAATAAAGCCACTGGTCTGTAGGAGGCAACATAGGAGATGCTGCCCATGGACATGACCATAGAACAGTTTAAGTACTTTGCAACAGGGAAGCCAGAGTAAAGTTTTATCATATGATGCAGAGGAAGCACAACAAGAAACCAGTTCTGTTTTATCACCTCACTCAAACCTAGCCCAAAGTCAAAGGAGCCATTATGCTCAGAGCCCTGGTAGCTCCAGGGTCCCAAGGCATCACATGGAGACAGAGGAACAGGTGTAGGGTGGGAAGATCACAGCAGTTTGGAGTCTTCTTGCTTGCCCAGCCCTCACAGCCTCTATTTCTCTGGAGACAGCATGGGTGCCAGGGCAGCTCTTGCAGTATGAGCAGTGTTTTCCCTGTCCCTTCCTTCCTCAAAATATGGATACCTGCATTGTAGTCATAGGTTGGCTTGGGTTGGAAGGGACCTTAAAGACCATCTAGTTCTAACCCCCCACCACCATGGGGAGGGATGCCACACAGTACACCATGTTGCTCAAATTCCCATCCAACCTGGTCTTGTATGCTTCCAAGGATAGAACATCCACAACTTCTCTGGGGACCTGTGCCAGTTCCTCACTCCTTAAAGCACAGATTTTTTTTTCCCTAAAATATAATAGAAATCTCTCCACTTCTGGTTTAAAACTCTTCCCCCTTATCTGATCACTGCCTGCTTATGTAAAAAGTTGTTCTCCCTCTTTTTTATAGTCCCTTTCAAGTACTGGAAGGCAAATCTAAGGTCTCATCAGAACCTCCTCTTCTCCAGGCTGAACAATCTCAACTCTCTCAGCCTGTCCTCATAGGAGAGGTGTTCCAGCATTTTGGTGTTCCTCCTCTAGACTTGCTCCAACAGGTCCATGTCTTTCCTGCACTGAGGACCCCAGATCTGGATGCAGCACTGCAGGCAGGGTCTCACCAGGGCTCCTTTTGATGGAGCCCAGGATACATTTGACTATCTGGGCTGAGGGTGCACATTGCCAGTTCCTGTCCCACTCTTCATCCACCAGAACCCCCCAAGTCCTGCTCTGCAGAGCTGCTCTCAATGAGTTCATCTCCCAGTATACTGCATCGAGTTCCTAAATTATTTTGAAATCCAGATGTAAGCTGAATGCTTTGTAATAAGCCAGCCTATAAATTAAAAAAAAAAGTCAGAATATCCATGGCATTTCTGTCCTGGAGCTGCTGCAAATTGCACCAGGGCTCAGGCATGGTGGTTTGCTCACCACGCTTTGAAGTGAGTTTGAAATAAAAATAAAATTAAGGGCTGAAGTTAAGACACCATGAAGCTGCTCATTTAGCCAGAAACCTGAGTACATCTCAGGACTGGGTTAACACTGGGGACTCTGGTCTTTGAAATACACGCCTCATACGAGGTCTGTATTCTTCCTGCTGAGCTCCTCCCTTTTCTTAACCTCACCCTAGTCACTCACAGAGAGAATTATCAGCTGCGCTTGTCTAACATCTTGCAACACATGCTGATAAGGGCTGTTTTGTCATCTTCCACAGACTATTCAGCAGGGTGGAGCATGTTTGCCTGCCACTACCATTGGCAGAGGTGGTGGCCCCACCACCACACGGGCACTTGCTTTTGTCGGATGTTTTAATGGCTGCAGTTAACATTGCACCTGGGAATATTTCTCTTAGCAATCACCCCAGGCTACCAAAAGGTATTTCATGAGGTGATGTATCCACCTCACCTGATGTTCGCCCCACCCTCCCTCATGGCATCAGCCTTTCCAGACCCAGAGGCCTCTCTGAGCAACTTCCCCATCAACCCTGGACATGGCAGCTGCTACCCACAGCTTCTCCAGACCACGGAAGAGGGCAACACATGCCCGTCACCAGAGAAGGGTGAAAACAGCTGCTCCTCCTCACAGCCAGGGGCAGAAAGCTGGTGGGCAGTCGAGCTTCTCGGCTGTAGTATTGACACTGCCCATGGCCTTGCCCGATAAGCTTAGGCTTGTGAGGCCAGACCCTCATTGTTAAGTACAAGGCAAAGGAGTTCAGAGCTATATACGGCCCTATGTAGGATCTGCAACCATGAAGAATCTGTAGATTTTAGGTTTTCCTGATCCAGAGCAAACAAAACTGACCTGGCCCACTGATGTTCAGTTTGTGACGCAAGATATGTGCTGAGTCATGTAAACAGAGGACCCTCCAAAGAGAAAAATGGAAAGCACTATCTTGATTTAGTTCAGAGGGATTCTGGTTAAACAGGTATGGCAGTGGAGCTGAACTGGCAGCAGGCTTGTTTTAAGACTTGAGAAACTGGGTTTGTGCCACATGCTGGATCCCCAGGCTCCCCAGCAGTACACAGAGCAGAGCTGCCACTGCTGCTGTACTGCACCTGCTCTTCAAATATTACCAGGCACAGACTGTGTTTTTGTTTGCTAGCAAACTTTGCCATGGGTCATGTACAAATACCTTGTACAAATGCCTTACAGAAACTTGTGGGGAGCCTTCAGAAAGGGGCATTTTCCTGATCCCATTTGTTTTCTGTGCAAATTTAGGCATGAATTTCAGGAGTGGGGATGAGATTAGGAAGATGACAGCAAAAAACTGGATGCTGTACACTGAAAAACTGGATAAGCCTTACATGAATTGAACCCTTTGTCCATTTGCCTATGGCAGCTGCCTCCATAGAGGCGTAAAGGTCATGGCAAGTGGGAGGTAATGGCCACATCTGGGACTGATCTCTAAAACCTAGCTGGGCTTTTTATTCTCTCTGTTTATTTACTTTGTTTGCTTGTAGACTTACTCAGAGGTCTTCCCTATGGATATCAGAGCTATTTTAGGCTGCCAGAGATGCTTCCCATCCCCTGTCTATTGGTGTGTGGAAAGCCTCCCATCAGAATGCAATTTATTCAAAGAATATTAAATAGGTACTACTTACTGATAGGTAAGTACTTGCACATAAGTCATTGTCCAGAGTCATCAAGGGCACCGACAGTGATGAGCACAACAGATTTTAATGTATGGCTTCATGACAGGCTTGATGGAGTCATAACAAGCCTCCATTAAAGTGTGAGTGAATTAAAATATACATGGGTTTTTTCCACTTTGTCCATCTAGTAAAAAAAAATAAAAGGTAGGTTTGCTGTCTTCTGAAACTCTTCAAGCATTCAAATCTTAAAGCCTCACATGCACATTCCTAACAGCAAAAGAAAATTGTATTGTGTGTAGTTTTTATTGGGATTTTTTAAGGGATTTGCTAGCCACAGCTTTTTAGGGAGTAAGTTTATGTCATTTTGTGGAACATAGGTATGTTTGTAATATAAAGAGACATTGTGTCCCAAGATCCCATTTCTGGACTGGAACAACAGAAGAGGAAAAACAATCCTTTGTCTGAGGGATAGGTCAGGAAGTTTGGAAACTTCCATTGTGGCTGGCACTATTGCAGGCTGTGTGTGCTCTGCTGCACAACCCAGCTAACCTCACTCGGCTTCTGGATTTTTAATATAAAATAGAGAAACATTATCAACTCAGACTACTGTTATGAAAGTGAATTTCTCAATTTTCACAGTTTCTGACTTCATTGGGTCAGTACACAGGGCTCACATGTGGTAAAGACTACGTGTATGCAAAAGTAAACACATGTTCATAAATAGACTTTGGAAACAGCTCCCTACTGGCTCTTGTCCAGAAAGGCAGAAAATAAGGAGGAGGGGAGTATGCCTTTTCATTGCAAGTGATTTGTTTTTCTTGTTAATGCTACACAGTGTTCAGGACTATTTCTAGGAAGAAGGTAGTCATAAAATCCAATCAATATATGCTGCAACTTTGCTGACTAGAAGAAAAACAGCATGTGCAGAACAAGAGGAAGTCTTTGAATAAAATTCTTGGAAAGAAACATCTCAGAATGCAGTGGGCCAGGAACATTTTTTCTGTGGTGCACATTTAGTATTTGTTCACACAGAAAGGTTGAAAATATTTAGAAATATTTTTTAAATGTTAATAATCCCTTGGGTTTAACTGGGCTTTAATTAATACTAAAATAACTTAATTGACTTTGAAAATCTTTCACTATGTCACAAGGTCATTCTTGTAGAAGTTCTCTACCTCTCCTCCTACTTTCTTCCGTCTTTTGCCTAAACAAGGCTCTGTGGCCTGGCAGCCATCAGTCCCTTTGTTAAATGTCATATAGTTTTTCTCCTGGCAGGGCAGTGCCATGGGTGAAGCTTTACAGATCCCTGGCTGTAGAGAATGAAGTTTGTCATCAGTGGATGCTCCACTAAGGGCTGGATGACTCAAGAGTAGAGCAACCCCAAGTGTTTATTTTACACTCCTGAAGATGCCACTGCAGCTAGGCTGGTGGTGAAGCAGCACTGGATTGATAGAACACAACCAGCTGCCCTCAGGAATGCTTTGGGACTTGTTTGGGACTTGACTGAGCCGAGGCCATCAGAGATCCACCTGCGTCAGTGGAGGATCCCAAATGCTGTTTCTGTTACCTACACCAGAATGATTTTCCCAGAAGTAAAATCAAGGGAACATTCAAAGCTCCATTTTGTGAATAATCATTTATTGACTGCTTTGGACTTTAAAGGTACTCCTGACTTCAATGGATGAAGGATTGTTCTGTGAGAAATTAACACCTCCTGATACTCCAGACTGGCAGGATTCATTTTTAAACTAACTTCACAGATTAAGTAGTCAGCAAAAAGAAAAATGGGGGCAAGAAATAATCTGTTCACTGTAGCAGGCTCCTGCATATTTCCTTGTTTTCACTTCGTTATGTAATGCCCATAATGTAATTATTCTTATGTGAAAGGATTCCTGCACAGGGCAAGCATATAGATCCTGCTGTTCTTATTTCATTTGAGGTGCCAACACAATAGTTTACCTTTTCAGAGCCTTTCTCACCAGGCCACAGTCTTCATTATGTGCCATCAGTTGAATAGAAAGATATCCTTTCTCTGGGCTGGACTGTTAGTGCTTGTGTTAGTGAGATAGCACTGGGTTTACAGTCTCCATGGTATCAAATCCAAAGATATTTAATATAAGAATCCTACTATATTCAGCCTAGATGTACCTGTCTGACTTTAGGGTGAGAGAATAGTTCCCCTTAACTTCAAGGCCGCCTTTTTTAGGTGGGATTAGATCCTGGGACTTCCCCTTTTATCTTAAATATTAATAAGAAAGATGGTTACACCTGGATTCCCTTTCTAATCCACAGTGTTGCACTGTTAGAACATGATCCATTTACATTTAAGCTTCCTTAGCATGGCATGACATAGAGTCATTTACAAACTTTCTTCTCTAAATGTACCTCTGACCTGTCTTGGAAAGATCATTTTCATAACCGTCTGCTATTCTTTTCCCATTAAATTTTCCATCCTTTTTCCCCACAGGATAGATCTGCTTTTGTATCTCACCTAGAGCATACCACTACCATCCAAGTCAACTTCTCTTCAGCAAAGGTCTCATAGTCAATGGAAAAGTGAAAACAAGTACACATAAACACTGAAAATCAGTTTAGCAGTCAAAAGAACTTCCTTTGTTGCAGCATTAAATTATCCCAGAGTTTGTAAAGAAAGTATCAAATTATCCTAGTAATAGGATAATAATTTTTCATAGTTCTGCATCCATTGCAGAAACTTCCTTCTCCTACCCAGCTGCCCAGAGCTGCCAAGAAAGCTGAGGAAACTTGACCATTGCCACTCCTACTACAAAAGCCTCCCACCCCTCAGGCACAGGCTGCCTGCAGGAAATTAGACACCTGCTCTGGTCTTCTTGCAGTCATGAAGTGTTGGTATAGTATGTCTGCCAAATCACTATTAATAAACCACCTTTTTGTCTGTCACAGTGTTAATGCCAAGATAAAATACCATTCCTTCTACCATCCATCTTCTTCTTGTTTCACAGGTCCTGGCAGAGCTGTCTTTTCTGTGGTATTTCCTGATCTATTGAGATTTGGGCAGCGCTTACCAAGGGAGAAAGAAGATAAAATTAGTAGATAAGTCAAAGTAATAAGAGTTAAAAGAAACTTCTTGTTCTCAATTATACCATTAGGGCCTGACTATCCACAACCTGCCATCCTAGGGGGGAAAAATAGACAAAGTGTATTAATTTTGAGGAAAAAATGAACTTTCTAGCATGGATTATATACCCAGGTGTTGCTGTGGTCTGTGCCTATCTTCATGGGCTTGTCCTTTACAAGTCTACTACAGCTACTGGAGGGAAGCAGAAGAGGAATTTGATGAAAAATAGGACTTAAGTCTTCTTTCATTTAAACTCCTTTCACTTAGTGTTACTTTTCACATAGAAGAGGAAAAGAGTTTTATTGTGTTTGTACTCTGTTTATTAACTGCATTACCCTGCTCACAAACAGCACAGCCTGATGGATGTTGCAATACATTGCAAAAGGTGTTATTAACATAATCTGCTTTCAACAGATGGAGCAGCTGAGAAAGTTGCAGAGGGTTATTGAAACTCATCCAGCAGTGTGAGGGAAAATAGCTTTGTCATCCTGTCTCAGGCCAGCACTGTGCTGACCAGGTTAAGAGCCACAGCTCATTTCTCAGTCTTAGCTGAGAGTCAAGTCTTCCTTGACTTATATTCAAGTTTTGGCCTCTATTGCACAGACAACATCAAATTTCTAGGAGAAGGGATTTAGGAGCACCCAAATGTTTTTTATCAAAGGCCATGTCTGTAACTGCTTTAAGTTAGCTCACTTGCAATGCCTGTTGCATTTCCACTGACCTTACAAAAGCACCAGGACTCATACAGTTAATCCAATTTAGCTAAGGAAATAGAGATGAAGGGCATTTAAATACCCATTGGGAAAACTCTCCTACAGATTTAATCTGGTTTTTTGGCGTTTTTTATTCTTTAATAAGGCTAGAACATACTAAGGAAACTGTTGTTTTTCAAAAGAATTTTCATATAAAATATTTATTGCACATTATTTATTATTAAAGAGTATATTTCCATTGAATTTCCAAAGTGGCCCTCTGAAGGAATGCTGTCCCTCAGATGCTTTGGACTCATAAAAACCTCTAAGCAAAACTGGCAAAGTGGAGGGGCTCAGAAAATTATAATGAAAGAAAATCCTTGAACTCTAGGGATTTCTCAGAGATATTTACTGAGATAGAGATCCCACAAAGCCTCCATTTATACCTCTTCCTGATCCTTCTCTACCTTAAAATATCCAAGAAATAATGAGTCCATGGGATCCTAGGATACTTAGAAAAAGATAGGGTAATCCATCATAATTTCAGATTTTAAAGGAAAACTAATGATTTTATTAGCAAAGTTATGCTGAATTCCTAATTGCTTGTGTAAGTAAAAATTACCCTTGAGTTGTCTGATGATATATTGTTTGCTTTTAAAAGGTCACCTCTGTCCTGTAGCAGATTGCAATATGGATGGTGTTGGAGTCAAACCTGTACCACATGCAGAGGGTGAGCAGAGAGAATACCCCAGCCAGGTGCAGGAAAAACCATTCCTGAGATGAAAAAAATTGAAAGTGAATAAATTAAAAGCTTTCAAACTGGTTAGCAGGTATACAAAATATCTCAATATAAGGATACATCCGGATTAACTGACCTTTTTTTTTAAAGGGTGCATCCAATTTAATTGGTATTACTTGCTACAAGCTGTTAAATATCATGTGGCCTCATTTCTAAGAAGGGAAAGATAAGTATCAGATGTCAGCCAAAAATAATATGTGGGACCACTGGAGGGCACTTTTGATTTAAAAATCCCTCACTTTAAAAGCCTTTTGGCAGCAATACAACTTCTGCCAAAACAGGAGAGAGCAGAACTGGGGCTTGCCACTTGTTCATGAAAATTCACTGGAAAATATTTATTTCATTTTAAGATATTTTGTCACCCAGAAGAGCTTGAGGAAATTCTGGCAAATAACCTTTGTGAAACATCTCAATTTTTTTTTTTTTTTTTTTTTTTTATTACAGATTTCTGCAATGTGGGTGTTTTGTCCTGGATCATGTAACATAAATGAATCAATTAATTGAAACAACAACTATAGATTGGGTTAGAATGAAAAAGACTCTTATTTTTTTGTCTGTGTTGCTATGCAGACACATAACTGGCTCTGCATTTAAAAGAAGAATATGCTAAAACTATTCACCTGATACATGGATCAGATATCTGCTGCTTGATTCAGGGGCTCCAAGTTCCTGAAGGAAAGGCTCCAAGTTGACTGAAGGAGTAAAGAAGGAGCAAAAAAAAGAATCAATTCTCTGCGTACTGGATTCATTTCTAGACTAATCCTGCAAACTTACTCCTCTCAGCAGTCTTCCTTAGATGATTAATACCGTTCACTTTAGGGGGAGAGGTTGCCTGAATAAAAAAAAAGATTTACTAGACCAGCTGCCAGTGTTCAGTCTGTCCTTTTGCAGTTTTTTTCCTTGTTGACTTAGGCCTTCATGAAGGGGGGCTGCTTCCTGGCCTCCCTCACTTGGGAGCAGCCATGCAATTCCTCGTCCCTGTTTCTGTTGGGCAAAGTGCAATTTGCTCATCCATTATAGCAAAGCATTTCTCTGCAAAGCCACCAAACCGGCATTACTACCAAGATCAGACCAAGGTTTTTGTGAGATGCCGAAGACAGAAGGAAAAAAACGAAAAGAGGGCAAGAAAAAACGCAAAACACATAAATGCCTTCATCAGGTATTTTCTTCTTGTCTTTTCTGAATGGAGGATGAAGAATTTATTGTGAGCAGGCATGTCTTCATTGCCTGGTAACAGTGCCTGTAATATAGAATCTGCTGTGTTTGAGTAAATGATTGCCTTTTTGTGCTGTGGTCTGTGGTTTTGATGATGAACTTCCTGAGGGATTGTGAAGATAAAAATCAGAGTTTGGTACGTGTTGAAGATTTTAAGAGCTGTAACTTCTAAATGGTACTACTGAGGGATAAACAGCCTTGTGCCTCCTGCCCCTGAGCACAGTGGTGGGGTCACAGGAAGCTGAACCTGAACAAAACTCTCACTGAAGCCCACAAAATTCATCCCTACAAGACAGAGCACAAAGAGGCTATGCAAAGCTGAGTGAAGGCTCTCCTTTGCTGTCAGCTTTCACCAGCAGGCAGCAGCACAGGTGTAAAGAACTCAGGGATGGTGGTGAAGTTACAGCAGAAACTACCAGCTCCATTTGGAACAATACAGATCATAGATTAAAGCGGAAACAGTTTCAGGAACTTTTTCTCTTTGCATTAATATATATGATGTTATACTGGTAAATTCTCATAAAATTAGTGGCTGATTTTCCTACGAGTGTGGCTAATAGTACCAAAAGAGACAAAATTGATTCTATGGTCTTGGGGTTACTTCCATTCCTCATTTCAAGAACTGCAATCCCAGGTGGCATTTACCTCAGATCTAATACACAGTGCATCTGACCTGAGAGCGTGGGGCAGTGTGAGGCAGTGTACCCTGGCAGGATGGCCACGCACGAGGCTTTGAGTAAAACATGTCCTTCTCTTCTCATTGCCGCTTTGCTCCACAGGCAAGCGCTGCTTTGCTTTCTGCTCCCATGCTCACTCTCACGCCTGTCTTTAGCCTTCTCCATATGCAGCTTCATTTGCAATTTCTAAATTATTTCTAGCTCTGTAAAAGCAATAATATCCCCAACCTCACTTGGTCCCATTTCCTTAACATAGTTCCCCACCCCAAATATATAATTTCAAGCAAAGTAAAAGACAGTTCTGTATTTTATGGACCATTTTGCCATGCAGGCTTTTCAATGATCTCCCCAGCTTGTGTGCATTAAAAACAAAGGAGACACATTCTGAGGTGCCAAAACCATGGTCCCTTTTTGTCCACTCCCTGTTATAGCATCCATGGCCTCATGGCTCCCTGGGTGATGTCCGTGGGAAGTGCTCGGTTGATGACAGCCCAGCTCTTATCTGCTCATTGATTTTGAGCAGAAGCTCTTAGGGAAGATGGAGTGGAAGTGTCAGACTTGTGCTGCTTTTCAGGAAGCTTTTTCTGACCTCCCAGAGACAGGGGATTTAAATTGAAAAGAGTTTGAACCTTTGCCATGACTGGTAACAGCTTGATAAGTTTTTAAATGCAGACATCTAAAAGCCAGTAGCAGGAAACAAGTATGTTTCACTGCTTTCAATAATCTCAGGTTTTAAGACAGCTCTGGTTCTTCAGGATGTGTTTGTGCTTTCTGTCTGTTTGGATTGGGTTTTCTTATCTGGTCCACTTTTCTGAATGTTTTACACTTTCAGCCTAGACCTCAGTAGGTTTTGTTTAGCTGCTCAGTTGCTGAAGCTCAGCCTTGGGCTGATCAGTCCTTGGACTGTGGCCTTGACAAGGTGCAAACTCCTACTCCAAGTGAGACTGAGTTGTCACAGACCACTTCAAAGAGTAGGAGAGTCAGAAACAGAGATGTTGACACTGTGCTTGCATTTATGGCAGTATTAGATAAATAAGTGTTATTAAAGGATTAGTCATAATGCAAATTAAGATTATGGTGCAAAGGCAGTGGAGGTGACAGGAGCTGGGGGACGAAGCAGCTGGCAGCCACTCATGACCCTCACAAGCCTTTCATCCCTGTAGACCAAGCTGAACTTTCAGATCTATATTAAGACAGGGCAGGCTCTCTGAGACATGATCTCCAGATACAGAATGATCGCTGACCTCCCGCAACCTGCCCTAAATAAAATGAAAAAGGACTTCGTCTGCAGTCAGCTCCCCAAAGAGTGAACACAGGGAAGGGTCTGGGTTCAACTTACTGTTTGTTTTTCAGTGTGTGGGAAGGCAGCACACGTGCTTGCTGCTGGAGGAAAGAAGATCTGCAGTGAATACCGTTGAGACTTATTTACCCTTGCAAAAATACATCCTCCACTCTCTGAAGGGTCAGCCCTCCCAAACGGGAGCAAGGAGCTGCAATGAGGCAGCACCTGCTCCCCTGGCTGCTGCTGCCAACCTGCCGGGCACGGCGGGGTAAGGCCACTGTGGGGGAGAGATGCTCCTGCCCCTGAGAAGTCTGGAGTCTGCTCAGGAGACGGCTGCAAAAGGGCCACCAAAATACAACAGAAGGAGAGCTGACACCGTGGCCCCTGTGCCCGGGGCAATAGTCGATCCCTGTGCCCGAAGCGGTACAGACCAGCCTCGGGTCAGAAAGCAGGGGGGGATCAGGCCCCATGGGAGAGACCCTTCCCCGGCAAAGGTCCTCGGGACGGAGCAGTGCCGGAGCCCGGAGCATCGCCATCTGCAGGGACAGCCGGGAGCAGCCCTGCTGCCCGGGGAGCTGTGCGTGTCCTTGCTAGCAGTAACGTGCGGGCAAATGTGCTCTGCCTCTGGCCGCCCTGAGCCGGCATTTGGCTCAGAGCCTCCCTGCTCTTGCTGACTTAACCAGGACGGCTGTTCAGGGCAGTAAAAGTCTCACAGTGAGAAACATGCACGAGTTCTAACATTTCCCAAGAAATTGATGCTTCTTAAACTGCTACCCCCACTGGAACTGGTAAAGCCGGGACTGCCTGCAGCCGCAGAGGAGTGGCAGTGCTTTGTCACGACCAGAGGGTTGGCAGTGACAGGGAAGGGAATGATGGAAGCTCGCCCTGAGGAGCCGGCCCGTCCCTTTCCCCGGCAGCGCCAGCCGCGGCGCCGGCGCGGGCGGCAATGCAGCAGCGGGTCGCGTTTCTGGGGGGCTTCTCCCGAAGGATCTCAAACACAACGAAAGATTCAGGCTAAATCAACCTAAAAACTATCTGTGGGGGAGGAAAATGAAGGTTACAGTTTTCAAATGTGCCTGTTTAATTTGAGTACCCCGTGAAAGTGGCTCAGGGAGTGTTTTTACAAATGCTCCTTGTGGTAAAGGTGAAAGAATTTCTTCTGAACATGAAGGTCTCAAGCAGAGATCTTGGAGCACAGCTACCTAATAATTTGAAACACTAGCAAATAAAACCTGAGTTTTGCCTAGGACAGTACAGGACAGTTTGTATTTCATGCAGGAATTTGCACAGTTCTCCTTGATGTCTGCTGTGTTTCGACAGGCCCAGTTTTGACCACCATCCCCACGCGTTATATCAGCTTCTCTCAGTGATGCTAAATTTATTTGTTATTTTTTATTTATTCCTCCTCTGGAAAGGACATAAGTGTACAGTCTCAGTCATAACCCTACAGAAAGCAAATGTCTGTATGACATGATATTTGTTTGGTCCTCTTGCAACATCATGATAAATCAGAGGAAGTTTGAAGCCTAATGCTTACAAAAACAATTTTTTTGCTTCTGAAAGCATGTAAGTTTTTAATCACATGCTGCATTTCAAAGCCTGTGGCTCATGTTTTTATTTGCATACCTAGGGAATCTTTATATCGAGGAGTTCTTTGTGATGAGCTTTTAATATTCTCAAATATATGTATTCTGTCATCCTCTCCAAGGACCAAAATTTTCTCTGTACTGTACAACATAGTGATAGGCTGAACCACTTCACTAGATCTATGGAAGTAAGTGGTTCTTCTTTTCTGATGTCCCCAGCAGAAGCCCAAAGTCAGCAGGTCCTAAAGGCCAATAGCAATACTTTCAAATTATATTTAGCACATCCATTTCTATCAGAAATCTGATATTCTTTATATGCTGAAAAACACTGTCCATTTAACTTGTAATGAAACTTATACATTCACTGCAAAACAGATTGTTCAAAGGAGCAGTGGGATGCATGACTTTCCTTGGCAATTTAAGAGACTTATATGTGGCAGAAATTTTTAGAAGGAAACTAAAGCTAAAGTGCACATCATACAAATGCAATAGTTAAAATGTTGTGTAGGATATCTTAATTTTTAATAAAAGTGAAAGTCAGTTCAATGATTTGAAGTTTAAAGAAAAAAATAAAATCCATGAGTTCTTTGTTCCTTCTCAGTTTGGTTTATATTGAATATAGTCTTGATATTCCTTAGTGCTCCAACCATCAGTGAATTAGTAATTCCTATCTCTCCCCACCTAGCCTCCATTCTGCTCAGTCTGTAGGAAATTTTCAGTGGAAATAGAAAGTTGCCACCTATGTTTAATTTAGAAATCAACACCCATAAATTATCTTCCTATCTGTCAAAAGCAGACATCTACCAACACACAAATACCAGGAAACTTGTGTCCTGATAGAACAACTGGTGCTCATTTTCACCCTCCCTGCATGCTCCTCCAAAGATGAGACTACTTTAAATCCATGTTCCTATCATCAGTTAAACCAATTTATTCTATGCATTCTACCTTCAAAATGCAGAAGTCTCAGATAATTCCTTGGGTACCTGCAGGACATATCAGTTTTTGACATATCACACACATTCATGCCTGACCACATTTAGAAACCATTGCAAATATTGTCATTCCCTGAAAAATCATAGATATGTGTGTCTATAAAAAGATATGAAAACCATATATGAAACCATAAATATTAATTCCAAAGCATATAATTGTTTTTAACCACTCTAATGCTTTTTAAAATGTATTTGAAAGCCTTGGCTATAACCCATCCTGACTTTTCCTGAAACTTAATGAATTGCCAGATGATTCAGTAGAGCTGTTCCTGTTTCTACCCAAAGTCCCCCTCAGAGGGAATTCGTCCTCTGCCTTTCTGCAAGAAACCTGTACTGACCCACATCATCTCCAGCACCATTAGGCATCAGCCCAGACCTTGAAACACAGGACCATACAGCCACTTATTAGGGGGGCATCAGTGCTGATTGTATTTCATTAAGGCAGCTTCAGTCTTACAGAGAAAAAAATGGCAGGACATTTCTGTATTTCACTGGCTCTTTTATTAATGCAGACCTCCAGAGCAAATGTTAACACTGTTCTTTACGTCCTTTTCCCTCTATTATACCTAAAAGCTAGCTTTCAACAGTGTAGTTTTGCACAGCCAGTAAGACAGCAAAGCAAACAGTACACAGTCAGGTTTCCTTGTAGAACCTGACATACACAGGGGAAGCAAAAGGTTTTCCCCATTCAATTCGTCTTTTAAAAGTCCACAGGCTGAACTAGATGAGACAACTAAACCGTCAATGAAACAGACTTCAATAGGAGACTAACAATGCTGCTGATATTCAGTACTATTGAGGGTCACACAGCACAACTTGTTACTTTTTTCTAAAGCTTTAAGTGTTATTAATGCCACCTTAGGGCACAGTGTCTTACCCAAGACCAAGGGGAGCCAATGGGGGTCTCTGTGTGATCTTCCTCCTCAGATGACATCCTGGGCTGGTAGTTTTTCCCTGTTCTTCACATACACCACTAAAGCCACTTTTGGTTTCTGCCATATACAAAAACACTGCCTTCAGATGTTCGCTGTAGACAACAAAGCTCCAGAGAATATAATTTCGCAGTGATCATGTTCTTGCTAATTTTACCTGCCGAAGTTCTTGGAAGCAGAGTCAGAGCAAGAAACCTGAGCTCGGTAAACCAGAGCACACTTTCCTTGCAACTGACTCCTCAAGTGCTCTAGTTCAATCAGAAGGTTCAGTGAAGAATTAGAGTCTGAGAAACACAAATTCACTTCCAGTCAGTATCCTAACTTTCATATAAAATTCTATGGTCAGATATTTTACTGAGTTATAAATTCCAGGAACAGAACACAAGGAATTTTCACTGCAAACATTTTATTACCATCATTAAGTGTATTTTGTATGGATTTTAATAGTTTAGGTTTTTTTTCAAGACAGATTCTTAATGCCAAAATCAAATCCTGCCTTTCTGCACAACTGCACAACTGCACAGCTCCACAACCGTAACTGTATGAGTGAGAAGGCAGCACAGCTTTCCTGTTCCTCTGTGCAATAATATTTGAGAAAAGGATCATTTTCATTTCCATTTGTTCCATTTGGTCTTCTGCTTGTACCTAGTTTGGTACCAGTATGTAGAATCCATGCAGATCCATACAGATTGCACCCTATTTATTTATCAGATAAACTTGCCCTGAATCTTTTGAGAGTTCTGGCTCTGTCTGAGGGGACGGACAACTGGGTCACCCAAGATACAGCCTGAGGTTTTGTGTTCAAACAGACCACCAGCTCACAGCTATGATACACTTTCACATTCACAACCTGTGGCTTGAATTTTGTTATGTATCATCCCTCTGCTTATAAGGCAGCCAGCTGCAGAAGCTGGTGAAATAATGTTGCTATCAAAACCCCTGAACCCTTCTGTTGCGTGTCTGACTTTGGGCAAAGGCTTCTAAATCTTTCCGCAGTTATGTAATGAAATGGGTTATTTATAGCACCCCACTGCAGGAGAGTCCTAGCATTTACTATGAGCTGATAACAGTTATCAAATGAACAAATATGCCCAGCTATGCTTCACATTTAACCCTAGGCTATACACAAATTCAGTGAGTAGGAAAATAATCAATCAATGGAAAAACTCTGGAAATAAGGCATAGAGAAATAGCCTGTTGCCAGCATGTGGTCTCTCACCATTGTGAGTGTCACTAAGAAGGCAGCATGTAAAGATAGAGAGGACTAGAAAGTGACAGCCCTCTGTGACAGCTGGCAGCCCACCAGGCATTGTCAGCTGGAGGAATAGGGTATCACAGGCCATGGCTGGACAATGTGTTGTTTTCAACAGCAGCATCAGCATCAACTGTGCTTGCTTCTGTCACTCTTTTTATCCCAAAATACATGCAGGACTGCTTAAAGTCTGAAATACTTTCCTAAAACAATTTATTCTGGGGTCTCAAGAAGAGCTGTGGCATTCCAGCTGAGAGTTAAATTCACTGCTGCCAGGAGTTGCCTTTAAGCTTTGAGAATGAGTGTTATTCCTGTTTATCAACCAAAACTAACAGTTACCAAACTGCTCTGAATGCCTGACATGGCAAAGGAAGTGCCAGTCTGTATCACAGGACAAGCAGTAGATGCAGGCAACCTGCTCTGAGCCCACTTCAGTTGCTCTCTGGGCTATGGGATCCTGCTGGGCTCCCTCAGCATCTCTCCTGCACTGTCACACAGCCTCCTGCTGCGGGCCCTGACCTGCTCCTTCTCCTGAAACCCTGGCACTCTGGCCCACTGCAGCCAGGCCCTGATGGGCTGATTTTCCACCTTGTGTCTTAGGTGTCTTAGGATGACAGGACACTGACGTGGAAGGCATCTGGAAGAGATCTAATCATCAGAAAAATGATGCTTGCTTAGATTCTTTCACACTTCACATTAGAAACTCTGAATCTGAAGTGGCCCAAGCTGCCCTCAAGTTGTAGAGGAACTCTTCCAAGAGAAAATAGCACAGCACTTAAGTTACCAAGATGCTCAGGTTACCCATTTCTGTGGTACACCAAATGTTAAGACTGTAAGCACAGAAACCCATTTATTAGCTACCTGACAAATCACATTTGCCTTCTGGAAACAATTTTGGGGAAGGAAATTCAATACAATTCCTCTCATTTCAGATAAACAGGGAAATGCCACTCCTAATGAATTTCAATGGCATTCCTGCCCCTGCTGAAAGGTCTATTCACCAAATTTAAAAGATAGGAACCATTTTTTGTTGGAGTAATTTTCCACTGTTCCACCCATTTCTTCTGATAAATTTTCTTTCAAGCTGTAATGGGTAAGTATAACAATATATCAGAATTAGCATTTAAATCATTGTAATATGTTGCATACTGTATATTTATCAAATTCTTCAAGAAGTGGGCGTGCATCTTTCCCAGCACACCATATTCCTGAAGCCTTCATCATTTTCTGTACCATCTGATTTCAGGCATTTTCTGCTTTCAGCAGGAAGCAGTAACAAGTGTGGGCATTTCTCCTGGGCAACACAGATGTATCCAGTGACTGCTGTTCCTAGATCAATGCTTGCGGTATCCATGTCCAAGGGTGACCATCACCAAACATTTCTGATCAATAAACCCATAAATGGAATAATAACTAGATGTAAAAGGACCTTTCTCCACAATTTTAATAAATTATGACAGTGTTTCCCATACTTTTCCCAAGGTTCTCATCCCCAGTACCTGCTCTCCATCCCACTTTCTTGCTGTCACACCCACACAGCCAGGCCATAGTTTCTTTGCCTTCTTCCCAGTGTTCCCCAACCACCTCAGCAGCTGCTTTTCCCTCACTCCCTTCCCATTTTTGCACTCTCAGGACTTCACAACTTCGTTGTTACTTCCCCAGTTGGTGTTGTCAACCAAAAGCAAATGTGGAATAGTAGCTGACACAAAATTCACAGAAAGTGTTCTCAGACTCACAGTTCATGTAGTCTTCACATCAGTTTTTAGGTTCTTCTTCAATCCATAGCCTCCACATCCTCTAGCAACAAGTTTCACTGGATAATTATGCACTATAAACAAGTTTTCATGCCAGTTTTAAACAGTGTCCTGTGATTTCACTACATGACACAGGTTAAAGAGGAGTCAGTTGCTTTTACAAAGAGCATTTGCAAGTGCTGTGTCATGAGAAGGAAAAGAAATTGTAATCCCTCCAGAATATTTAAATATAGAAATATTAGCTCATGGTAGCCTCTATGTGAACTTTATTTTGCTGAACTGGTAACTGTCATCTTATTTTTAATAGGATATTTTTTCAACTTAAAGATTAATTTAAGGTATTTTTAAATAAAATCACGTATCTACTGTACTGGAACAGCATCACTCTCCTAAAATAGTTGCTTTTCACATTACAGTAGTTTCCATGGACAAATCTTATGGAGCTGCTCTCTCTATTTTCTTTCTGTAAAGGCTTTTGTCTCATAAACACCTATGGAAATTTATAAAACTATGTATATTAAGAAAGCTATATTTAGAAAGCAAAACAGAAAATCTACCTAACAGAGATGATGAGTCATAACTCTCCTGTTTCACATCTCCTGCAGAGGTAAAGTTCAAGGTGCTACAGACCAAACATGATTCTAGTGGAGGACTTAAGAAGGGTACACAGGGTTGCCAGCCTGCCCCACCACAGGTGCCATCTTGTCTGGGAGAGAACTTTGAGATTTATGGCTGATAGAGAAACAGTATTTACAAGAATAATTTAAGGTCTAGGAGAGAAATATCACACCATCAACATAAAAGAAAAAGTTCTGTTCATGTTTGCAAAAGTCCATATATAAAAGCATATCTTATGATGCAGAATCAACCTTGTGATTATTGCAATAACCTTTGAGCCAATATCTGTTCTCCAAGCTGTTGATTGTTTTGATAGGTAGCAACAAGTAAAAACGCACTTTCCTGTCAGTCCTGTTGTCTATAAGTATAAAGAATACTGTTTAATTATTGTTAATGATGCCAGTCATCATTTTCCAAACCAGAACAGCTCACATTGACAGAATAATACTCTGTAGTATGTTCAGTGTTTAAGTGCATAATCAACACATTGGTCATGTAACAAATATGGAGAAATTTCTTTCTGTTTATATGCCTATGTAATTCTAAATCAAAAATTTCTGTTTCCTTGAGGATTTTGATCAAAACCACATTTATGTAGGAAGCTGCTTTATGAGGTCTTCGTTAAAATCATGGCAGTTGATTCCCAATGCCTTTTTCTCACAGCACAGGAGTCTCACTGTTATATCTGACACCTCATCACTTCTTAGCCAAATACTATGTCAGCAATGGACAATGTCAGCATTTTGACTATTGCCTCAAAACTGCCAGAGATGTGTCTTCCACAATCATCAATGATTATTTTGGGAGCTCTCAAAACAGGACTGGAGATGTTATAAAAGCATTTGCAAACTACCAGAACCACTGAGTATTTATTCAAAGTGTAGACTGGAGCAAGGATAAGGGACAGAACAGAGTCACCAGGCAGAGGAGCTATGGGACTAGTTTTGCTTTTCACTGAAGAGCTGTACCCTTAAGGTAGTAGGAAAAAGGGAAGAATATGGATTTTTTTTTCACACCAGTAAGTCCAACTTATTTCAGCGGTAGCTGATGAATTATTAAGACTGGTTGCTCAGGGGATGATATGGGAGAGGAGGACTGTGGCAGGAAGGTGAAAACGCAGCATGGCAGCTGGGTGTTTTGTGTGTGGTGTGAGAGGCTGTGCCATGGGGCTGTGGGTGCCCAGCAGTGTGCAGGGCTGTGCTGTCTGGGCAAGCCAGGCATGGCAGAGGGATGTGAGCAGAGGTTGGGCTTTACAATAATTGGAATTCTTTACCAGCCTGAGAAACAGCTCTGACACAGTCATTTCTGGCACAGGCACTGTGGTTCTGGCTGGGGGACGGACCCCAGGAAGGAGGGATGTCTCACAGTCCTCACTCACCCTCACAGCCAGACCAGCAGCCTGTGGCAGATGGCTGGATCCTGTTGAGCTGGGTGCTCATGACACCCACATGAATTCCAATTTCCATGGCATCCAGATACTTTCACACTGCACACAGTCACTGCCCAGGGTCCTTGTGCCCCTACAAACACTTCCTACTGCAGCCATGAGCTCTACTTGCCTCCCAACTTCTTCCTTGCTGCTGGATCCATTCATGGCTTCCACTTCACTCTTCAGTTTCTACCCTGTAGAGCTGTCCCTTGATCCATCCTTTGTTGTACCTCTTTTTGTGTGAGTGACACCTTTCACCACAGCATGTCAGATACAGCCTTTGAAAAGCAACCCCCTCACAAGCAATGTTTAGCAACTGCCTTTAGATGCAGAGTGGGAGCTGAGACTTCTACATTCCCTATCACCACAACAGGAGGTGCTTGCTAGGGAGGGATAAAATCCCTTACATCCCCTAGTGATTAGATACCAGACTAGATTAGTGCTTAAGTGCTTGTGAAGAGCTCTTTAATAGAGAAGAGAGGATGGTAAGAAGGAAAATAATGTCACCTTTCCAATAGCCTTCTCTATATTTGGACTCTGTCCTTTGCAGAAGCTGAATCATAAACTAATTCCCTCTCTGACAGACAAATCAGAACATGCTAATAATACTATCTGCAGGTGATAATAGTAGATTACTAAATCAGAAAGCATGGAAGGTGCTAGAGAAGAAGGCAGAGGCTATAAAAAGTTTGTTTGCTATCACATTTTCAAGTGAATCTGTGGGATGCAGAGTTCTGCTTTCTTGCCGCATCCAAAACCAGAAAGGAAATACTTAAAAAGATTTGTGTGCATTATGGGCATGGGCCAGGTTTTCTTACAAAAGTCACTGGGACTGAAAGCCAGTGATTCCTTCTCACAAAAGAAAGACAAGAGAAGTGTGCAGCTGGGACCTGGGTTCTCAGCCCTACATGTGCACATTTGGTAAAGAACCATAGCATCAAGGGTTGCAGTAGAGTATGCCTGTCCCCTCCAAACAGATTTACTTAAATTTATCATTATTATTGATGTGTGTTACTTTATCATCTCAGAGTGCCAGTTGGACACAAAACCTACATTGCTCTTTCCATGAAAGCTTACACTTTAGGAGGGCTTAGCTAGGTCAGGGATGAAGAAACTTTTGGATGGAGCTCTAGAGGCTGTCTCTCCCTGAGTCATCCACCATCATTTTTTGGCTTCCTGTGAGCAAAATGCTGTGTTTTCCTACCATGTGGGTGCATAGATGCTCCCACAGCATGACGGGAAGTACCTGCATTTTAATCAGAGTAAGGGCATATCTCGTCTTGTGCTCTCCAAGACAATAGGCTGTGCATGCAACTTTCATCACATACAATTCCTCATAAATATAGTCCATGATGGAGAGTGATTGCACTTGGTCACACAATGGACACAGGTCTGCTGAGGCCAGGCCCTGGCACTCCTATCCTGTACACAGGATATAGTACGTAGGTAACTCATGGAGAAAAAGGGTAACATGAAACAATGCTCAGGAGTATGATGGCTTCAGGTCACTATCAGCTGTATTTGTCAAAGTTTTGGAAACTTTGTGGCAAAAGAGAATGCTAAGAAAGGATGTGATTTATTATTTTATTATTATTATTATTTTGTACTTTAGGCCTTTTTTAGTTTCTTGGAGAAAATGGATGTCTAAAGATTGACAAAGCAAATCTCAGACCTAAAGCAGAAAAAAGTTAACAGACACTTGGTATAAGTTGTATAAATATTTGGTTACAGGAAAGGAAATTTCAACTCACTGTCTTTCCATCTGAGTTCTTGAAAAAACTCTTATACCTTTGAGGCTGTGTTATGTTGTAGGCCAGTAAGCAGTCCTGTATTTTCTCTTGATCAGTTCAAGTCATTCTTTTATTATTTTAACTCCTTTCAGCCAATGCTTTTCCTTTATTTTTCCACTACAAAAGTGTGTATACTTATTGGTCCAGTACATCACCAAGACAGATGTCCATGCAGCATGAACTTTATTTATAAAGGATGGATTAGACATAAATGTCACACTTCCTTAAAAAAAGTTTAAATTAACTAATCAACTGGTGAAAACTGAACAGTAATACTATTTACACAGGACAATGCTCACCTTCCTTCACAAAACTTAAAGTGAATTCTCACTCTGAAACATGCACAATGAAATATAGAAGCACACCAATTGTTACTGGTTTCCTTGTAGATAGCAATCCACATCTCTTACAGAATTCACAACTTATAGGACTTCTGTTTTCTCTGTAAATTAACCTCAATTAGCTCTTTGGCATAGTCATACTGATGCCTGCACTTCAAGGCCAGTACTGTAACAGGCTCAGCCACCCAATGGCATTTCATCTGTATAAAGTGAATGATCCCCCATTGGTGTATCCAGCAAGAAAGGCCTGCCCAAATACTAGATATCCTCTGACAATGTCTATACTCATCCTCCCTACACCTTAGCTGAGTGACATTAACACTGATTCTACAAAGACAAATGGGAAGCTTGCAACTTAGACGGCATTTCCAAACACTGAGACAGGCAGTGACCACTGATTTAACATTTAAAGCATATGAAATATCACAATGCTCGGTGCTGTTCTAGAACACATTTTTAGATTTTCACCTGAATTTCTTAGCAATGTAATCTCCATTTTCTCACTCCTTTGAAGCACCTTGGCAAGAAAATATCCCCAGAAATTGTATTGAGAGTGTTTTAGAACCACATAATCTGCTTTCCTGAGTGCACTTGCCTCAGCTTGAAGTCTACATCCAGTCTACAATTCAGTCACAAAACATCACTGTGCTAGAAATAAATCACTTGCTGGTCAGTCCCACTATTTGATCTCTTCAGTTATTCAAGTTAATATCAGTTTCAGGTTTAAATGTTCAGATCTCATTTTACCATCTACCTTGTTAACTTTCTTCCATATGCTAATAAAACCAGACATATAATTAGGCTTCTAGTCCAACAGTCCTGCATGATAAAACTATCCAGTGTGGCAGTTATTCCAAAAATTAAAGCTTTAACTGAGTCCCTACTATTAAAGAAATATTCTTTACAAATTATCCTATAAAAAGCCTACCTGGATCAACCAGAAGCAGTATACTACAGAACTGTACCAACATCTGTTGCCCTATGCCAACTGTTTGATAAATACATCTTGTAAACCAGAATCTGCTCCTAAATTTACTTTTCCTGTTTCTGGAATGTGCAAAAAGTTTCCTAACCCTTTTCTTTATGAACTTGCATGTGGTCTTCTTTGTCACAGAAGAATTGCACCTATTGACCTCTCTTCTTATATGAAATGCTTTCCACCATGTAAGCCTCTGTGTCTCTGCCAGGAATTAGGGATGACTTCCATCAGAACATTAAACTAGAAAAGTCACTTCAGTGTTTGTAAATATGATCTTAAACTGTCTGACTATATATCATTCTAAAAAACAACAGAAAACAGTCCTGTTTCTGTTCAGAAAGCAGAGCCTCTCAAAAGTAATTTCATGAGACGGTGGCAATTAGTGTCCTGTGTCATTCAGGAAATGTGTCTATATTCAATTAAATATGTCGTCCAGTCAGGAAGAAAAGTGGTCTGTCCTCTTTGGCGTTGGCAGTCTGGAATTCATCCCGCAGTCGGAACTGCCACTCGTCTTCCAGCTCCAACCGGACAACAGTCTGGCGGAGAGAATTGCGGTCTTGGCAGATCACACACAGGGTGGCACCTAAGCAAATAGTTCGAAAGAAACTCGTGAGTATCCCCTTTGTTATCAGATCACCTGCCTCCCACCACCCTTTGGCATGGAGAACTCCACTCCTGTCACATCAGGAGTTACAAATGGGCTTGGGAGAAGATTGAACCACTCAGGTACGACTTGAGGAGAGCTATGTTCAGTGACCTATTTGTCAGGATCTTCTTGTGTAACTTGAGGTACCTCATAATCATCTAGTAAAGAGGACTAGCAGCACTTTCCATGATCCTTAGGGTAGGAAATGTAAAACTGGCAGGTGTAAGGAGGTCATGATGGGTCCTGACAGCAAACCAGATATGGCCCTACATCCATTCCTATTGTAGCCCTTCTGATCATTACCTTTGTTGCATGAAACCCTCACTCAGCAAAACCTGAGCTGACTATGCTCTTTGTGCTTTGCTGCCCAGAATGGTCAAAACATGTCTTTAAAACTAATCACAAATTTTAGTGGGTTTTGGATTGGTAAACTCATATGCTGGCAAGAAAGAATCTGGTCCATGCGGCTACAGACACAAGCAAAACCAGAATGCCAAAGTAAAAAAAAATCATACTTCAGTAACCAATGCCAACTGTCCTGTCTGACATGCTGCTAACCACTTTAACTTGCATGCATGGGTTCCTGGCTTCTGAGAAAAGTCCTCCTTTAAGAGAAAATAATTACCTCACCAGCATTCAGTAATCTAAATGAGAGATGGTGAGGTAAGTGGTAATGACTAGGACAAAAAAAAAAACCAAACCCTGTGAATATAATAAAAAGAAACAACACAGACAGTCACACGGTATTTAATTCTCATGTGACAGGTTGGAGACTGCCAGGGGAGATGGAAAAATACCAAAGCAAACACATTTTGTGCTACATGATATAAAAATTGGCTGGTTTATGCAAAACAAGAGTGACTGGTAGCCTCTGTTTTAGCTGCAACAAAGAACACAGCAGTTTATAACAACCCTGCCAGTTTCAAGAGGCACTAACCATGGTGCTCTTCTCCCAGTGACAGTTAGTGGAAGTTAGTTGTCTCCACTGCTACACACCATCATAAGGTTTACATGGAGAAACTGGGTATTAGGAATAAATTTCAGATGAACCAGTTTCTATTTCTAAAAATAGAAAAGAGATTTTTTGATAGAGGCTTTTCAATCACCCATTTTCTATCGAAATTTAGAAAAACTCCAAGAACACAGTAGGTAAATGTTTCATGCATAAATCTTCAATAGTCAGTTTTCAAACAGAGTAAGGAGTTGTGAACATACTCTAGGAATGATGATATGGATCCAGCATTCCTTCCCACTTAGAAATCTGCCAAACTTATAGCACTGCCATATACCAGTTTACTACAGTGCAGAGCCAGCATTATCAAGTATCAAAGTTGGGTGGGACATATAAAGAATAATATAAATACATGCATATATACATATATGCACATATTTTAAATAAATACATTTAAAACACAGATAAATTAGATTTTCCCACATTCTCACAGACCATGTCACCTAATTCTTTGTAATAAAATTTTTGCAGCTCACCTTTAAGAAAATGAAACTTCTTCAAAAAGCTAGCTACAACAAAGGAGTCACAGAGGTAGAGCAGGAGACCACTGAATGTCAAACCAGAGGAACTGATATTCAGAGAATGAGGCCGGGAACTCACGTAGCAAACCGCAATCTGATTGGAAGAGAGTGGAAAAAAATTAACATCTTTCAAACTTCTATGTGAAGCTTCCAGTATTTGCAGCTGATTTAAATTCAGACTTGCTTTCCAGCTCCAAATATTGTGAGTTTATAGTTCCTTCCAAAACATCACACTACTTATTAACAATATACATAAAGCACAGTTCATAACTATGTATTGTTACTACTCAATATTATTATCATGAGGCTTAGATGTGATAGAGTTTGAAAGCTGCAGTAACAATAATTCCCTACAACCATAATGCTGTGACCTGCCTAGCATATTTTACTTATATGTGAGTAAATACAATAACTCTACAGTAAGACATGAAAAGAACCCTTAGAATTTCCAAATTTCATTTACATTATGATAGGATTACTCAAGTCAGTAGGGTTGTGCATATACATGAATTTGTGAGGTTTCCTCTTGCCTAGTTAGTTTTTATGGCTACTCCTGAAATCCACAAGGAATGGGAATATTTACAGCACTCTTCCAGGATTTATAAATTCAGATTTCCATACAAGGCTTTGTTTCAAAAGTGGCACTGTACTACTTAGCTGGGATACATACTCATCTGTCATGGATCAGCATGACTGAGTGGAGGAAAGCTGAACCACAGCAACTAAGACTCTGTACCAGTATGCCTATTCCATTTTCCTTCATTCCTATTGTATCATATTCCAGCACAAGCATCAATTCCAGAATGAAATTGAAATAATTTCATGTGCTGAATGGGTTAGAGCTGAAAAGATGCAATGGATGAAGACAGCAACAGTACAGTGCTGTCCCACAGAGCTCGTTTTTCCAAACATGGTGGAAACAAAAGCCTAAGAACTCAAAATATTCTGGGAGCAGCATACATGGAAAGGTTATTATACAGCTCTTTGGAATTGAAGTTCAGTAAACACAGAAACACTGAATTTCATTTAGTGTTCAGTGAAGAGATAAAAACAGTCCCTCTCTCCTGAACCACACCACCACAGTACCAAATTTCTATTGGCATATTTGAGTTGAAGCACAACCATGGCTTTAGATTCAAACTCATCAGAGAGAACCAACAGCTCCTGAGACCTAATGTAAGCTTCTTCCATTCCAACTGGTTGTCTAGTGTAATCTAGTATTTGATTCTCTGCCTCAGCTTATCAGTCTGAAGTGAACTAAAACATCTGTATATTTGAAGTGCTTTCTAAGGGTTATCTAGTATTTGTAAAACCCTCTTGTGGAAGAAATTCTCTGTAGGAAGAGCCAAATTATAGCAGATTGAGAAAACACTTCACAGACTATATTAGTATTTAGGACAATTCTGGGACTTCTTTCCATGTACTTTAGTTGAAGCCTCTGACAATATGGGACTAAGAATTCAATTTTAACATTATAGGGATGTGCCTCATTCTTCAAAGGCTGCGTAACTATTATTAAGGAATACATCAAATAACCCATCCAAAACAGAGCCTACACATTTCTAGAGCTACTTGGAGATTGTTTTGTTCAGTACCTGTGGTCCTAAGTTAAGGTAACAGTCCACAGATAGCACTGGATGGCTATAATTCTTCAGTGAGAGAGGGAAGAAGCGATGGCTGTGATACTGGAGATACTTTTCAAGGAGCAACTGAGCAGGTGCTGCCAAGAAGGTGTGCTTGCTGTCAGGAGCACAAATGTACTGAGCAGGGGAGATTGAAACTGGAGTGTCAGACACCTGCGAAGGAAAAATATTTCGCATACAGATCAATCTTGATCAATCAAGTTGTACTTACGTAATTGTGGTTTGTATAAAATACATCTCTACCCTCAAAATCTAAGCTTTACATAAGAACAAAAGTTACTCAGCCAAAAATATCTTCTACCAAAACTGTTTCAGTTTCATAAAATTATATTTGTGTTTATAGTCTTTGAGGTTTCTTCTTTGAACTCAAAGTACTCCTACCAATGAAGTCACATGCAGATGAGCAATTCTATAGCTGTAGATAAAATCCACATAGTAAATGGTTACTTGGATTGCAAAGAGATACTTTACATGTTTTTCAAAGTTTTAAAGGAAAGCTATTAAGGAAAGTTGTATTTATGACAAGGACATTGTGGATTTCAGAAATAAATAACTAAAAAAATCCCCACATGGCAGACATACCCCATTATGTGCAACAGATGATGTACAAAAATATCTCAGTTCTCCTGGTTAAATAAGACAAAAACAGAAAACAGAATTTTCACAGCAGTGCAACAAAGGTCTCAGTTCCCACCTTGGACTTTATGTGGAAGGATCGCTGTCCTCCTACTGCAATTTGCTTTTTCATTACATTGAAGTGGTTGAACCGACAGATGAGAAGGCCAGCACTGTGGACACGCAGGTTGAAGTCAACATCATCACATGTAAATCTGGAAAGAAAAAGGTCATAGCGGGAATGTTTCTCATCACACACTGACAAATATAAGCACTCAGAGCCTCTGATCAGCACCATAAAAAGGACAAGTATCAAACATACTGACCCTCCGCCAGTGCTATCAGTCAGGGAAAGGGGCTTCAGCTTTCTAAAAATAAACTAGGCTAGAATCAGTTTCAGAAGGGAATGAAGGAAGAAAGCACATAGGAAGGGAAAGGATCAAAAGCATAAAGTGAAAAGGCAGTAAATTGCTGAGGAAAATACCCAGGAGTTAAAACATTTGCTTTGCCTTTTACTACAATAATGGAGGCATAAGAAATTGCTACAAATATTACTACCCCAAATACGGTCAAGGAAATTAATTCCTTTGACTTCTAAGGAAGTGGATGAGGCCCTACATTTGATTTATCAAATGCGCAGAAGTATCTGACTGCTAGTTTTTCCCTCAAAATATGAATATCTAGCAATTTTTTCAATGTTCCTCTACAGGACTAATGTCATTTTATTTTAGAAAACTGTTTGAAGGCAGGGAGTTTTTATACATGAGAACTGCCAAGACACAGAATAAGATTAAGCAGAATGAGGCCAAACATCCCTGAGCTAAATTTGACCCATTCAAAAAATATGATGGAACAGAATAAATGGTAAACTGCTAAAGCTGACTAAATTCAAATGCTCTGATTGCTGGGAAATTCAGACTCAGTTCTCCATTTTGAATATATTTATTACAAAGGAAACAGGACGATGTGCAGAACCACTGGATTAACATCCAGGGCTTGAATTTAAGTGAACTGAGCAATCAGTGCAACAGTCAATATCAATGAGAAACACAGCATTCAATTACAGGCTTTAAAAGTTTTGTCTTTAATCTTAGCAATATCTACATGGTTACTTGAAATCCCTTACTGTCACTATGTTTTAAAATGTACCTTTTTCCTTGCCCAGGCTTGGAATGCCATACAATACTTCATACTCAGCAGTACCCACACAGGATTACCATGAGCCTCATGTGGTTCAAAGACAGAGGCAGGAAATGGGTGGTGTGATGTGGCACTCCTGACCTTTTAACATTGTTGCTTTTATTCCTATCTTTTTGTTTTATTGTCATTGTCTCCATTTGCCCTTCATACATAATGCTTCACAAGGTAACACACTTAGGCAGCCTGGGAGCACAGTTCTCTACTAGGAGATGCACTGGGACAAATTTGTTCTTTTAAGATATCAGGCTGGTGACAATAGAAATATAGATCGTCTGTTTATTCAGATAATAATGAAAGCAGAATGCTTCCCTACAGTTATAAGTAAGCTTGAGCTTCAAAAGATATCTTCCTGAGTTAGCAGAGTTCTTCTGAGAAGCACAGTGACTGATGTTCAGTTAGGTAAGTGTAGCTGTGTAGCCATTTTAATTACCGGGGCTGTCCCACCCAGCTTACAGAAAACCACACATTTCATGTCATACCTGCCAGCCCCACATGGATGTCTTCCTTATTCTAAGGCACCGAAAGACCAGTTTTAGATAAGTGAATTCCACCTCTAGTGATATATATACACACTTCATTCTGTTGTAATAAATGCATGTCCCTCAGAAATGGGGGGAAACCCACAGTTTATTTCAAACAGATCAGTGAAATTCTGTGAGACTGTGAACCTAGTGAATACAGTTCTGTTAACTGTGGTAATGCTGGGTATGAAAAAATTATAATCTGATATATCTAAGGGGCACAATAAATGAAAAAGTGAGATTTCTGAGACAGCTGAATGTGAGAAACAACCATCAATGTGAACAAGACTTGTTTATTCTTTTTTTCTGATTGTCCTGATGAGCATGCATGTTATGTTGCAGTGTTGTGCTACTCAGGGTAAAAAGCCCATATATATATAAATAGATATAGATAGATATATATCAGAATGAGATTTGGCTATGCACCGTTCATCCATACATCCCTGTTTGCTTTGGAAGGGAGAGCAGTGAGGCAGACAAGAAGGGAAGTACCACATTCACCAAAGGCCCCCCAGAGTGCAGAGCACACTGCTGACTATGTCTACCCTGTCACTCAGTTATCACTGTTTTATTTGGAACTATAGAAATTAATGTCTTTTTCCAACTTCTGGCAGCTTGGGAAGGATTTGAATCACCATTAACAAAACAAAATCTGTCTGCATGCTATTCACAACCTCCCTGAAAAAACAAGAGCTTCTGTAAAACTTCCTTTCTTTGGATCATTTCCTCTGCTGAAAGTGCTACTGATTCACTTACCTGTTCTGATTGTACTGTACATTCTGTGTCAGATCCACATTCAGCATAATGAAGTCATGCACATGACAGCAGGAGAATGGTTCCTTGATCTCAGCACTGTTTGTTTTACTAGACCATTTCCTCATCCCAATTAGGGCATAATGAGTGACATTGGGAGTTGCTTCAATATGTTGCAGAATTTGCTTCAGGGAAACATTCCTTTCAGTCCATTTATAGTCACTACAATAATTATGAAAATGTGTTAATTTTAAAATATATGAAGAACATCCAGAATCTCTTTCAGCTGAAGAGCAGTTATTAACTGTTGGAAGTTGTTATGACTTTCAGGTACATAACTTCAGAGTTGTCTTACTTTACTGTATTTTTTTGTCTCTCACTCTAGTTAAAATTAACTGGTGCTTATGTGGTGGGGACTGATATGATAGATCTGAAGCTTAGTCTAGATCTCTCAAAATATTCACTCATATATGAAAACTTCTAAAGTTACCTAGATAATATTCCAATGAATCTTGGGAGGTTGCTGACTTGTGGCATAACTAAAGCACAAAGTATTAAGATCCTTCTAGCCCACCCCTAGAGTCCATCAATCTCAGTTTTTATTGAGTTTCATTCTCTCTGAAAGTTTGCTGTAAATTCTGCATAGCCTGTTTATGTAATAGATAAAAATATCTAGCACAAACAATATTCTAAAGTAATGAAAACAAAAATACTAGTTCAGGGATTTGGGAAACTCATAAAGGAGACACACAGACTGGGACTGACAAAAGAGACAAAGGAAATCAGTTGCACAACTTGCACAGAACTGTCATTTAGCTTCCCTAGAAAAATCTGGTGAAAAATGGACATGTAAGTGCCCATGTTGTCCTGTTTACAGAGTCTAAAATCTGCAGTTCAAGTAACTCTAGCTTGCACAGTGACTGCTGCAGGGCCCATAAATCCTCAGGGAACAGGAATGAAAAACAGGTACTACACTACATGCTATGCAAAGACAGATGCCTAGGAAAGTACTCCCCTTGGGAAAATGTAATTCTCTGCTTTTACAGGGTAGAAGTTGTAGTACAGCAAACATAATTTCAAAATTACCTGCAGAGAAAAGTTAAAAGAGATCAGCTGACAAAGCACGTATTACTCTATTTACCTTTTCCTGTCTCCTGAACAGTCAACTTCTACTGCATTCCACATAACACAGGAGTCATCTGAAATGACAATGAAAGGCCAGATATCCTGGGGTTTTATCCCCAGCTCTTCCTGCCGATTCCGTTCAAGTTCCAGGTTATGATAAGACAACTCTTTTATCAGGAAGTGTGCAGCACCTGAAACCATGGGCATATACCACCAGATTAAAAATAGGCAGAAACTGTTTGCTTTCAACTCAGAAGCCTTTTGAAGTGAATATTTCTGCAAACAAGGATATAATTCACTGAAGATTTTAACACCCCCCCACCACCCAGAGCCAACTTGCTTTGTCACTTGCCAAGCAAGTGACTTAAAAAACTACATTGGAAAGGATGAAAATGAGGCCTGACTTCTGTGGTAAAGATTTGCTAGTGTCTTAAGGATTTAGTGACTACTTCTTTTAAGCTGACAATATTTGTGTCCCTTAGCTTCTCTTAGTGCAAAGAGCTAGCGACATTGACTGACATTGGAAATTATCCCTGATGATCTATTTTGAATGTTTGCCACTACTGCTGTATATAGGTTGTTCCAGCAGCACAAGCAAAGGGTTGAATATTTCCCAGATGTTATATTAGCAGAACCTACCTGAGAGATGTACCCAACCAGAGCATCACTGCCCATGCAAATAGTACGCAACTTATTTCCACAAGAAAACAGAGTCAGTAACTCCATCTGAGTTTTAACACCCTCAGCTTCTTTCAAAGACAATAGAAGAGTTAAGTATTTCTAGGGTGCAATTCACTGAGCTTGTTTTAGGTGTCCTGGAGTAAGAGAAGTGTATCTTCAGCTGTGACACATTGTCTTCCGAGGGAATCCAGATCGCCAGATCAGATTAGCTGCAAGGTATGTGTCTACATTTCACTGTTGAATAACAACACCTCAAGGACTCAAATTGTGTGTCCACATTTTTTAGAACTTTTTGTTGCACTTACCTACACCTGCACTGTTGAAAATGCTTGGAAGAACAAGCATGATGTGGTTCGGCCAGTACTTCTTATATATGGCCATTTCATACTCCTTGACAACTAAAACATGCAAATGACTGGCTCCATCCATTGCATGATATAAATTGAAAAGTCCATGTTCATGACGACCAGTGGTGGGAGTAAAAGTGGGGCTTTTTATGTAATCTTCACTCTGTAGGTAAAAAGAAGTGTGAACTTCTGTATTAATCTGGAGAGAAAAAGGAGAAATCGATTCTTCAGGAGAATAAATCATATCCACTAACACTAGACAAACTGACACATTTTAAACTTCCTTGATAGGAAAATAAACAACTTTTATAAGAATTGGAAAAAAGAAAACTTTATCATTTAACTTATTTGACAGATGAGAATGTGGTGGAATGGACAGGACTGCTAACCTTGACCTGCCAAGTGCAGAGATACCTTGAGGCAAGATCTGGAAGAGGATTTAGGTTCATATGATATAGGACAGCAAGAAACACCATACTCCAAAGCTACAGTACAACTCTTCTGACTGGAGCACAGGAATAGAAAAAGAAGCAAAGGGAGAGTAGTCCTTAAATATCAAAGCCTCAGACCAGGTCAGTGGCAGAGGCAAGAAAAGAATCCACAAGGACCTAGTGCACAGTCTTGACCATGTAGCCAAGCACAACTTTACTGAGTGAAGGAGAGCAGGAGATGTCATTCTTACATTGCTGTTGTGTTGCTGTCTAGGTTCTTCTATTTAAAACTTGAATTGGAGGGTGATATTGATTTATTACTTGTTTATTGGAAGCAGCTCATTTTCTTCAGGATAGAAGTGCTACTGCTTATTGCTGTTCCACCAATTGCTTCGATACGCTAAGCAGTGTGGCCTAGCAAGGCACAGCTTCGCCTTAGACATGGGTATCAGGAATCTCTGTAGAGGTCAACATCTCTGCACTGATGTGGCCTCATCTTAAATAGTGTGTGCAGTTTTGAGCACCACAATATAGAAAAGATATTAGACTATTAGAGAGTGTCCAAAGGAAAGCAGCTAAGGTGGTGAAGGGCCTTGAGGGGAAGCTGAGTGACTGAGGTCACTTGTTCTGCTCAGCCTGGAGGAGATTGAGGGGAGATCCCACTGCAGTTACAACTTCCTTGTGAGGGGAAGAGGAGGGGCAGGCATTGATTTCTTCTCTCTGGTGACCAGGGACCTAAGGGAATGGCCTGAAGTTGTATCAAGGGATGTTTAGGTTGGAATTAGGAAAAGGTTCTTCACCCAGAGGATGGTTGGGCACTGGAACAGGCTCCCCAAGGAAGTGGTCACAGCGCTGAGCCTGACAGAGTTCAAGAAGCATTTGGACAATGCTCTCAGGCACAGAGTGTGACTCCTGGGGTTGGTGCTGTGCAGGGCCATCAGCGGGGCTCGGTGATCCTTGTGGGTCCCTTCCAACTCACCTTTTTCTGTGATTCTGTGGCCAGAGTTTGCAGAGCCTGTCAAACAGATGAGCTTACAAAGTTTTTTCTACAAGCATGACGTGATTCTTGATACAGTCTTGAGGCAGTGACTAAGATTATTTGAACATGTTATTTTTATATGAAAGTAAGATAGGATTTATGGAGAATAAAACAAGATATTCCACTACTTTTCTCTACAGAAAAAAAAAGCTTCCTCTTACTAACGGTATGATAAATGGAATCATATCTTTGAGTTTCTTGGCAGAAACTATTCTCACTTTAACATTTTAAAGCTGTAACCAAAGACCTTTTGTCACAGATAAACGATTTATACCAAAGGATCAACCTTGACTATGAGCAAAAGAGCTTATTGGTGTCTCGACAATTTCTTTTCACGTATCCCTTTCTGAGAGAAAATACAAGCTTAGCATAAGGACATCTTTGTTGTCTCTTGACAGTAGGAATAGCACTATAAAGAATGTTAATTCAACAAATTTTGAAATTGGTGGTGTCTCTCTCCCATATATGGCCATAAATATGAATAAAAGTATCCATCTACCTTATCTGTGACTAGTGGTAGCCTCATACTTTCCAGTTGTCTTCCTGGTTGGCTGAAGACAAAATGGTGCTCCTTTGATTTTGGAATGATAAAATGCAACTGTATCTCCTCTCCCAGCATAGAATAGGAAAAGGCAAATGCATGCAGAGTGGACTCATAAATCTAAGGATAGGAAAAATATGATAATTCCAGTTAAATTCAAACCACAAGGTCTCAGTGTAGCTTATATATATTTACAACATTGCCAAACAGATTACAGTCACTTACTGTATGGCATTAGATTTATCTTCATTATTCATAAGTGTTAAGCAATATTCCCTGGGCTAGAGCTAACACTAAAAAAAAATACACATTAAAGTGGTCCCTCTTTTGAAACCATTTTTTCAGCTTTGTTTTGCAGGCGGTACCAATACTTACAGGCCCTCCTGGCTTTCAGAAATACTGGCACATAAAAACCAGTATTTGCATTGCTGACACCTTCTTCCTCACATTATAATAGGCACAAACTTAGAGGGTTACTCTGAGTAAAAGCAAGTTGTGTACCACAGATAGACTACTCTGTGCTGGACTTCTCCTGTACCAGAAGTAGCACCTGTTGCAGTTACTCAGGTGCAAAGTTTTCCACTTAAGCAAAGCCCAGTGGAAAGCTTACTGGGAAAGTAGTTTTACCTAGCAGTACACAGGCAGATGACAGCACTGAACAAACTAGTGTAAATGACACAAGGATTGGTCCTTTGGTCTCCTCAAACTGCAGCCTGGTCAAGGCAGGCAAACTTCAAGAAATAAAATCTGTAAATCAGCTCTATGTGTACACATGTACAGCTTTTAAGCCAATTAAAATACAGTGAATGCACACAAAATGTGTTTGGGTTGTGTATGCTTCAATGTCTGATCTGCAGAGTAACATCTAGAAATCTTTACCTGGTACCTGGGGTTGAAACCCATATACTGATGACACTGTTCACAGTGATGGTAGGTGTTATATGCTGCATACTTGGACAATCTCATTCTGGTTGTTTGACGGCATGTGTACATATCTTCCTGTCTCCTGCTCATTGATCTGTCTATTAAGAAAAGAAACAAATTAAACATAACATATATTCAAGGCTAGAATATATTCTCTTGTGACAGACGGTTTCTGTCACCGAAATCAGCTTCTAAGAAAAATGGCAATATAAAACATGTACAAAACAAAACAAACTATGAATTCATTCTGAGCACAATGTGTTGTATAAGTTGCTATGTACAGCAAAGAGAACTACAAGGAATTATCTATAAATTCTTGAATATGATAATTCAGTATAGATTTCCCATAAGGCTGACATGTAAGCAATGCCTAACCATTAAAATTTTCGTTGCTGCTACTATTGCTGGAATACTTAAAAAAGCAATTGTAAAAAACAGCCTTATGACATGTGCCATTCTGTGACAGACATCACAGTAGATTCTGTGAAATTAATTTGGCAGTTTAGTGATGTTGCTCCTTAGTGTACATCTGTATTTTTCAAATGATCCCCTTTGTGAGAGACTGAGGAAAGATGAGGTGTATTTTCTGCTGAAAAGGAATTTGTTACTTAATCTTCCACTCAGATTTTCAGCATCAGATCAGACTCCTCAAAGCTGTTTATTGTCATGTTAAGTTGTAAAAATCACCAAGAGTGGAGTTTTCATTATCTCTCAGGGCAACCTGCTCCGTGGTTTGACCACTTATATTCTGCAAATATTTTTTCATACAATCTAACTGTAACTTCCATATTGCAACTCGTGTCTCTTGTCCCTTGTCATTATGCTGTGTCTCTATAATAGTTTGTGTCTATAAATTGCTATTAGGAAGTTGAAGACAGCATTCAGATGTACCTGCTAGACTTCCCCAGATGAAACAAACCCAATTCACTCCAATTTTCTTCATATCACAGTGGCTGCACTTCTCTATATCAACGTCTTTCTCATATGCAGAGGCTAAAAACTTGACAGAATATTCAGATCTGGCCTTAGAGCTGCCATCACAGAAGAATAATAACTTCTCTTGACTTGCTGTTAGTAAGCCATGAACCCAGTGGAGAACTGGTGATTCATGTTCAAATTCCTGTTGACCAGGACCATCAAGTCACCTTGATCAAAGGTGCCATCTATAGAACTGGCCCCAGACTTGTGCAGCTGAATAAAATTGTTCTATCTCAAGTGCAAGGGGCAGGTTTGGTGAACTGTTGAGTCCTGAACTCTGTTGAGTCCTGTTCCTGAGGTTCCATTTCTCCAGCCTGCCAAGGTCACTCTGAATGGCAGTGTTCCCTCCCTGCTACCCAGTCCCATGGGCTTGTGTATGTCCAGCTGGCTAATTCAGAGGATTAATTCACACATCAGTACTCCAGGAATCTAGATCTGGGCATGTTCATCTCATCCTTTCCAAACCTAACCTAAAACCTAAAAAATAAACCTATAGATACTTCTAAGTACAAAAGTAACTTTATGCACATAAATAACTGCATTGCTACAGAGCAGGACAACACTACTTTATACAATCATTCAAATACATAAACCTATTGAGGAATTAGAGCTTTTTTAACAAAATACTATTCATATAATATTCCATAAATAATTTATAAGGGTCATACTCTGGTATTTCATCTGGAAAACTTGAAATCTTTTTTCACTATTACTAAATCAAAAGCAATTCTGATATTTTAACTCTGCTTAGAAGTTTAACAGGAATCTCACATTAAAAGCAAATAAATACATATATGTGTACCGATCAGGATTTAAAAAATTCTAACCTTCACTGTTTATAGTCTGAAGCTTTGAACAAATCAGGCTTGCATCATCATATTTTGGATCATGGATGGTGTAGTCAAAAGTCATCTTCCTAAATGTCTCCAAATCTGGCCACATATCTCCAGGCTGATGGTGGTATGGATCCAATTCTTCTTTGATGTCTATGATATTATTGAAAAATAATAATTCAGATTTTTTTAAGCTAATTATATTGCTACAGATGGTTTTGCTGTACCTATTATTCTTGCTTCATTTTTCTCTTTCATTAGTCTGATGACACAATATCATTATGCACCAAGAGGTAAAACTCTGCACCTCAATGCAACTCTACCTTTTAAAAATGATCTTCATGTCCTGTCTGAGCTACAGAAATACATCTGGTAACACAGAGGAGTAATACACTGTAAATAAAGCAAGTTTGGAGTAAAATTAGATATTTGAGAGCAGAAACTTCCTTCCCTCAGGTAGTCTTGTGTAATGAGAAAATATGACATTGCTCCTCATGGTATAAATCTGCCAAAATATAAATGACTCTTTTTATATGATTTACCACAGAAGTTCATTCTAATTCTACACTGAATACCAATGGTTGGATATCATTTAATATACATAAATGCTGTTGAGACCTTTTCACAAAAAATAGAGGTATGTTCTTTGCTTACAGAGAAGATGACTAAATTCTAAATGATGAATAAAATAATAAAATATTCTAAAGTATCAATATATTTAAATGATGTAAAGTAATTGCAAAGGAGAATACGGTAGAATAGGCTTAGAATATACAGATGGGTATATTTCAATTTAACATAACAAATTTCTATTGTCTCCAGAATATTTCTATATCAGGAACTTACTAATGTTGATTTCTTCCTCATCATAAACATCCACTTCTGTCAGTCTAATCAGCATTCGGGACAAAATACTGAGGAACTGCAGATAGGCACCTGTTTTCCCTATCTGTAAACATACAAATTAGAAAAAAAAATCAAAAGTAAACTTTTGCTTTTCACCATGTTAATTTTCCACATATCTCGAAACTGTGGCTGTGGTGAAAATGAATATTAATACTCAGCGCTTGGAGATCCTTGTTATTTGTATATTCCTTGGCATAAGTGAAAAACTTAATGTTCAACAGTTTTATTCTTTCTATGAAGGAGCCTAGCTGGAAAATACATTTTATATCACAGGTCTAATTATGGGCCCACACACAAGAATTTTCTCTCCTGGTGTTATAGGTTCTACACAGGCAGTGAACATTTAAAAATCCATACAAGCTTATAAAATGTACAAACCCCCCTCAAATTACAAGAAAACTAAAGAATTATCCCAACCCTTTCATTTTCATATGATTTGCAGGTACACTGCCTGCTACTGAAGGACAGAGACTATCCTGAAGAGTAAAAGTGGCAACGCTGCCCTGGGAGAGCTCCTGCTGGCCACTTCCACTCCTGAAGGACACGGTATATACAACAATGTCCCTGTTCCACCTCTGAAGCTGCAAATACATTATTTCCCTTCCAATATTTTAAAATTACCTTTTAAAAGTCCATTTCAAAATTATCTTAAGACTATAACTTTTTTCCTTTCTTTTTTACCCCATCAACACACTGTATAAATTTTCCCTTCACTGCATCGAGAGTATTGCTGGAAGGTATAAGCCACAGCCAATGATTTACTCAGTGGGTTTTTCTGTCTTTCACATGGGATAACATCAAGTAAATAAGGCCAAGTCTAAGCAGGCAGCTTTAAAAACCAGACTGTGTGTGGCGGGGGGCTGTACAGGGGACGTTAACACATAGATCAGTTACAACACATTGGACAGCAAATGTCAGATTTCACAAAGTGGCATCAGATTTTGGATTAGGTCTATATTAGTACTGAATTGAAAACCCAACTTCACTTCCGTTACTGCGAGGATGTGGCAGAAGCATAGGGTGTTGGAATTCCTAACAGATTATTAAAGTTACTATTTTCCATCTATGACAAGAAAAATTTTCATTTTCTCTCAACACTTGAGGAAGGGAGGCTTTAAATTCAAAGCAAGAGATCAGACATTTGTTTTGGTCAAAGCTCATTGTTTCTCGTATCAGACTGCAGTTCGAAGAATTGCTTGCAAAGGGTGGATAAGGGTCTCATTATCCCTGTTGAGAATCCAATGTCAGCATACAACTCTTTGTCATCCTGAAATAACACAGCAAAAAAAGTGACTTTGAACAGAGAAAATGACAGCATGGACTATAGTCAGCCCAAGGACCAGATGTTTCTAACTCCCAGTTTTGTTTTTTATGTAAATTCCATTGAAACTAAAGAGAATTTTTACTCTGACCCTGGAACAAGGTTCTAAACCTGGCTGCAGTGGCTACTGACTGAGGAGCTAAAACAAAACCATCTTATTTTCCCACATCTGAGGCGAACAAAGAAAATGCTTTAATTTGTTTTCCTCACGCCTAAGACTACCTTTTTATTCTCTTATGAACATACTTTTTTAAAGTGCCACTGATCATCTTTTCATTAAACACAGGGTAGCCTGACAGATTAACAGTTTCCTAATTTCAAACAAGAGATAATTTATCAGAAGTACACCTGCCTCCTTGATATTAGATATCTATATAAAAAATAATTCTTAATTGGTTTAAAGTATGTACTTAGAATTGTCAACAGAACAACACGCGGAAAACCTTACTTTTTCTTTTTGATATGCATTAAAATTTTATTCTATCAAACTCATGTAGTTTTTTTCCTTGGGGGTCCAGTCTTTGCAATGGCTTTTCTCAATGTGTGTGGGCGTGATGAAGCTACTGCTACATGGTGCTGAGATGAAAAGCATCAGTCACTGGGCTTAAGTGTACACAAAGCTGTAGGATCATGAATCAAAAACTCTGGAAACTGCAGGATGACAAGTGCTACACCACTAAGCTGTAATGCATGCACTTAGGCTATTGCAGGCATCAGACCTTACCCACTCTCATTATCTGTCACATTAAAAGTTTCCATTTCAGTACTGTGAGTTTTATGAACTGCTAGATGTGAGCAATGTGGTATGTAAAAAGCTGTTGGGAACTTTCAGGAATCCTTCCATGTTATTAGAGTGTTTCCCTGCCAGGACAGAGGTTGGGCTGAGCACATGCATATTTGGACTCCATTCACTAGCACATTTGCCTCCATTTGCTGCTCAAGAAATGAACTGGTGAAAGAGAGAACACCTTTTGCAGGTCATTTTGAGAAGAAGATTTTCAAAAAGAAAATGGGAAGTTAATGACTTCTCATTTACAATCAGCATTTACTTCAGAAGGGAAGAATCTTGAACAAGTGAACTTGTAGCATACCCAGATAGCTAAACGCACCTTTAAAATTAATTGTACTGTTTTCTATGTGTACCATCTCTAGGCAAAATGGAATAGCACAGAGAGTCTTTCTCTGTTTGAAAATACTGAATAGCTATCAAAAAACACAACTTTCACATCTCACCAAAGAGCCCCTGACCCATCTGTACTACCCCTTTTTCCAAGAGTTTGTGCACTGTAAGCAGCTACAAAGAGATCCTGCAAGCAGGATATGCACACCTTTGAAGCAAAAAGCCCTGCATCTGCCCATCCTCTATTTCCTAACTGCAACAAATAGGACATCTGAAAATAAATTTTAAAGTAGATACCGGATTGGTCTGCAGCTTCACATGGCTTTAGGGAAGCCAGGTACAATGCTGTGCTGATCCTAACTAGTGACTCTGGGCTAATTGTGATACGTGAATAATGAAAACAACTGGTAAGGAAGTACTCTGAGCAAGGTGTTTTTCCCCATATCCTGTCTTTGCTTTGGATACCAAAGTTGCAAGCAGATGAGAAGACTGAAGGAACCTAGAACTGGGCTGCATTTTTACAATTTCTGAAACAAAATGTACGTGAGAGGGGCCACTATGACAAACAGTTCTACTTTCCAGAAGAAAATGTTCCTCAAACATGTGGCAGTGCTCAGTGCTTTGTAAGATAAGGCACCTGGGGGGCAATATTTCCAAATAATGGAAGCATTACTCTAATTTGTTCCTGTCTACCTGACTTTGGAAGACAGAAGTCTGAAGAATCAGACTTGCAAGAAGAAAATCCCAGAAGACTAAGAAGTGAAAATCTCAAAACTTATGAAAACTGATGATAACTAAGGAATCTGGGGCCTGATGAGATTTAGGTGTTTTGTTTCTATTTTCATCCTTAGTGCCACGGATGATTTGACCCATAAAATACTAAGAATATGCTTACTCTGCAGGTCTTCATTCATGAAGGGAGTAGCTGTAGCAAGAGGAAGGAATATGAATTCAAATTCTTTCCTGAAGAAAATCTGATGTATGTATAAAGGTCTAGTTTTTGTATCAAAGACATATATTACCAAAGAGGAGGGATAGCTCTCCAAAGATTTTGACAACTGAACTCGGCTTGCCATAGATGTCAAGGATAGTGTGCAAACCAACTAAGAATATGAGAGAGAGAATTCCAGCCAGATAAACTGCATGTGTGCCTCCATGCATTCATGGAATGACACCTGAAAGTGCTGTTGTAGAAGGTGTAACAGTAATGAGCTTCCTTTTTTAACTTGTTACTGGTGCTGGACACCAGGACTTACTGGAAGTACTTCATTATTCTTATATGTTGGTAGAAAGTATCATCTGATTTCAGGCCTCACATTTGGAGAAATATGGCGAAAGGGGAAATAATTCTATAAGGCTTTTCTATGCTAATTTCCAGGTAAGACAGTTCTTCACATACCATGATAGTGGTTTTCAAACTGTGGCCTGTGAATCAATGATGATTTGCAGAAAACATGATGATGATCCACAGACAGTTGGTCAAATGTTGATGGCTCTTCTCCGTGTTTCCACATGCTACATTCCTCTAAAACACAGCTAATAATAGATATATTAAATATTTCCCTAATATTTTTCTTACATAAGCTGAATGGTATATACACCCATTGTAATAAGATCTTAATAGAAGTAGAGTAATAATACAGTGAGCAGTTTTCTTCTTTAGGAAGTGTCTTACGACATCCTTGCTTCATTCCCTGGATGTGGTGCCACAGGACTGAGCTGTGCTCACCAGTAGCTTCCACGCTTCAGGAAAATGCTAGTTCTAAATTGTAAAATCCAGTTAAAAAACCAAACATGCAAAACCTTGATTTGCAGTTTGGGGAACTTTAAGATGAATATTCTGAAGGAAAAATACTTGAGGGAATTTAGAATTCCACACAGGCATTTACATGGGTGTACCAGGGAATAGACGTCGAGCTGTAGATATGATATGTCTTGCTCATGGTGATCCATATTAAATTATACTCACTAACCAATGGCTTCACTTGGATCATGTGAGCTCATTTACAGATAAATTATTCTATTCCTATCCAGTTTTTGCTGCATTTCTTAAAGCCTATTGTAAAAATAAGGCATTTATTGCCTTCTAATGTACATAACTGTCCTTGTAAAAATGCATCAAGTTTTCCAGCAAAATATTTTGGCCAGTACATAGTACATACAATATCTCCCTGAGAGAAGGGTGAGCATATTTTGTTACTAATTTCCCTGACAGTGAGAATAATAATTTTGATTCTCTAATGTGCCTAGTTTTCTTGCTCTGTTGATTTAGTACTTTTCATTTTAACCAGAAAATTGCTTCCTGAATTAAATTTTAGCAAAAGAATTGCTGCCTGATAAAGAAAATAAGTAATTACTCATTTTTGGGAAGATACTACTCTGGCAGTCTAATACTTTGAGATGTTACCAACATTCAGATATGAGCTGTCTAATAATTGTTAATATTATAAATTTATATTATCAAAATAATGAATAAAACCCGCTTCAGGAGGGAAAATTATTTCTTCTCAAAAGAGAAGGGTAATTCTAATTTCTGCATATTTTATTGCTCATCTTCCCTTCAAGAAGCACTGCATTGTTATACCTTAAATTAATCCACCTACTTTTAGAGCTGTTTGTTTGGTTTACAGGAGTTCTAGGACTTTGGGAGGTTAAAAAAGTAAAGGTAGAAAAGTTGCTGGGTTGTTCCATGAAAATAGAAATACATTAAGAGATTTCTATAGAATAATAAATGGAAATTTTAATTAAATATATATATATATATATATATATATATATAATCCTACATTTTTAATACTTAGAAATAAGATATGATACTCCTAATTCGATGTGCATGAATTTGTTCTGTGTGAAACAGGTGTATTCTTCAGAAAGAACTGAGGAATATAAAATGAATAAACATATAAAAAGCATCCTTTAGGAACTGATTCAACTGTAGGACTCAATGCAACACTGGGAAATAACCGGCATTGTGAAGACAGCTGAAGAAGAGATGGAGTTTCAAATAAAAGAATTGTTACCAGGGCTGAAATTCACTTCTGTACAGAGGGTCAACAGGAGTCCTATTCCATACTTGGAAAAAGAACAGAGAGATTTGATAGTGAAAAGTGGGCTGACAAATAAACAAGCTGCCTGTTTGATCATAGTTAAATTGCAAATATCAAGTGTGTGAAGCATCAAAACCTCACTGTGTGTAGTTTCAACTGGTCTTCTTGCATGTATTATTTACAACAGCTTCTATTTCTGTCTGCTGAGCAAAGGAAACAAAATAATTTAATTACAAACTCCCAGCTGCTTTCACATTGATCATAAGAAAGTGGCTTTGTTAAGGTCTTTGATATTTATTTAAAATGTAAATACATATTCAACTTTAACAAACTGAAATTACACATGAAATCTATCTCTTGAGCAAACTATCTTTAAAAGATTTTAATGGAGAGAGACTTGATAAAGTGAATGTTTCTGCATCTTCTCTGTATTGGAACTCAGGCTAACAGTAAAGAATGGAAGATATTTTTTATTAGAAGGGATTAGGAAATCAAATGTAAGCAATTTACTCTCCACAAATCAACTCCCACCCCTTCAAGTATGAATAATAATAACTAAACACTTTTTCTGAGATTACAATAAAATTAAACAAAATCAATCAATGCTAATACTTTGTTCTTTTTACACACCTGTGGTGGCCCACTCAGCAGCAGTCTCCTTGGGTGAAAGGTGTCCATTCTGCCCTCATTTCTGTTGTTGTAGTCCATATGGATTGGCTTGGGAACCGTCCACTGGCGGTAGTACAGAGACTGCTCCGTGCACGTCATCATCTTACTCATGAGAGGACGAAAAGAGCTTGCCCACATAACAGAATGGTAAGGCAAGAGGGAAGAGGATTTGGGAAGCCCACTGCTGTCTGTAGAAGTAATAATGTCATATACAAGTTTGGGCAGGAAAACTATGGGAGGCTGTTTTGATGCTTTGGTCATGGAGCATTGAGACGTCTGTAGGATGAAGGAGTTATGAGTAGGTGCAGAGGAGGAAGATGAGGAGGAGAAAGGTGAGGAGGATGATGAGGTGATGGAGACTTGGGCACTTTTTATGTTTTGTTTCATATCCAGTTGTTCAGTTACTGGTGGCAAGTGCTTGTTGACTGTTGTTTGTGCCCCCTTGTCTACTTTCTGCTTCTGCCGTTCATAGTTATTTGTAGTTTCTTCAGTGCTGTTACTTAGGGCTTGGGGAGGAGATGACTCAGTGCAGAATGCTGTAACTGAAAGAAAATTTGTTTTTCAACACAGTGCAGCTATCTCTGCTAGTCAATGCCACAGTTAAACAAAACACAACAGATAATCCGCTCGATACATTGTCCAGCAAACATTGCAGTCTTGCTCCTCTGCTTTCTTTGACCTTCCTCGTACAGGAAGCCATAATGGGACTACTTTGGAGTGTTCGTTTCAATGCAGAAAGTGGCTTTAAAGTCCTGAAGTGCATAGAAAAGATGTCAGTGATTGTCCTGTCCTCTATTTCCCTCATACATTCCTTGCTTAAGGTGCTAACCGGACACAGAAATGTCTACTCAGACTGACATCTAAAAACAGTCCTCTGAGTCAGCTCTGCTCTGACACCCATGTCTGTGTCACTGCAGCACTTAGGCTGATCTAATAAAACCTGGCAGCCCTCAAGGCCCTGGTGCTTCATGATGCATTCATACAGCTTTGGGGCAGCTCAGAGAACATACTGAACTCATGAATCTTGGCTGGGAATATGGATGTATATACACCCCACAGGTAATTGCCAATTTTCTGAAAGCTGTATATTTTTACCATATATATTTTAACCATTAAGATTTCTTGAAAGTTTAACAAATGTTAAATGGTTCTGAGCATCTTTAATGCTTAGTCAAAGAGGGAACACAAATATTTCACAGTGTTCAAAGTAGAGGGAGAACTTCTTGTGGAATCAGTCAACACAAGGTATTCAAAATATCTGCCTAAGGCTGAACATAGATTAAACCAGATTTCCTCTCATGGTGAAAACAACCATCCTGGTTCTCAAAAAAACCCACATTTTGAACATACAAAAGTCAGTATTTTCTCTAGATTTCAAGAAACAGTAAGCTAGCCTCTGTCTATTAATCTAAAGTGGTAAGTAAAAGCCATTAGCAACAAATACGAAAGTGTCACCAGCACTGTGAATGGTTGCAAGTAACACCACTGTGACATGCCTCAAAATACCAGTATCCAGGGACACAGAAAAATAAAGAAAGAAAAAAGATTTCTTTAACCACAGATGAACTGAGGGCACAGAGCCATGGGCAGGCCACATGGAAGCACCTACTTTGGGCATCCCACAACATGATAATTTTTCAAGCAAGAAAAGATCCTATTTCCTATATTTCAGAAGTTTAATCCCTATATTTTTTAGCTATCTTAAGTGATCCCATTAAAATAGGCCTTATCAAAACCTTAGTGATTTATGCCTTTTATTATTTATCTAATAAGCTAAGGTCTCTTTTATGTCCTAAACTTAAATTAACAGAGATGATCTTATGGTCTTACTGGAAGCTTTTGAAGAGAGAGATGAAGATGCAGAGTCATGGGAACGTGATCTTTCTCTTTTCAGAGGACTTCTCTTTTCTGAAGTAGAACCTGTTTCATGAATGATAGTAGGGGAAAACAAACTCAAAATATAATTTAGGTAAGCCTGTAAGTCACAGCTATATTGTCAAAGTAAGGAAAAGTACACAAGGGTTTGTGTGGGGTTTGTCCTCATGCTGATACCATTTCCAGTACAGAGGGTATCCGTTCCCACTGCAGAGTATTGGATCAGCCTATGGTCTAATTTACCTATGCTGAGCTGCAATAGCTTCACAAAAATCACTGCTGCAACCAGGAGCTGGTAATATCTAGGCCTGTCTCAACCATGATTTCTCTTCCAACCCATGTCTTACATTCCCCACTAGTTCAGTGTCAGGGAAAGCAGCAGAGAACAAGTTCTATTTTGTCAGTATGTTATGAAATTGCCTCCTACCCCACACAGCTCTATGCCAGATTATCTCATCTTTTGGTGATGAAAATCCTCAGCTGGATGGCCATCAAGGCCATTCACTTGAGATTCCTAGCTCAGGCTTCTAAGTTAAAATGCTTGTTTCTGTACAGTTTTACCGTGCTACACTGAGACATAAGCACTGCCATCATAAAACTTAAGACTGTAAGCCTGTCTCACATGTTCTGAATTGGACTCTGGATGATCATACCATACTTCATGGACTAGGAGAGCAGCCTTAGACAACACAGGAGCCCATTTGACTCAGATCACGTACAATCTCAGCATACTTCAACTAAATGGACAGAACTACTCATCACAAGAAGTACTTATCACATCTGAAGCAGGCATCTATTGAACACAGTTTGAGTATGACCTCAACTATTTCATTCCTCTATGAAGAGTACATATTGGATTAAAGAAAGTATTTTTATTTGGCTTGTTCTGCTATTTAAGCAGTGAGTTTTTCAGGGAGTAAGAACTTCCTAGGTGAACAGCAATTGGCTTTCTTCCTCCTCATAGTATAGGAAAGGAAATGAAGGCAAGTTGTTTGAGATTTAAATACTTTACAGGGATAAAAATCCTTTGTTTTCCACAGGCATAATAGACAGTAAAGAAAAGTGTAAAGAACTAATAAATAACTGATAATGCCCATCAATTATAATTAAAAAAAAAAAAAACATAAAGTAATTGTCCCTGAGGTAGTGTTGCTTTTTTTACACATTTGTATGTTCTCAATAGGTTTCTTAAGAAATTAATTAATTCACCAACTTTACACTGCCGATTTGAATTCATGGGAATTTTCAAGGAGAACTCAGAATTTTCTATGTTGAGGTATATTTTCTATCCATACTATTTAACACCTTACAAACTAGGGACTACTCAGCAGTTTCCTTGGAAGGAATCTTTTATCACTGACATCACTGTAGGCATAGGTTCGGTAGCATCAGTCAGGAACAGTTTAGCTGGAGCTGCCACTGCCCTGAGGGCAGGGAGGCAGTCCCTGCTGCTGCTTCTCAGACAGCAAATCGCACCCTTCCCTGCTGGGGAGGGAGAGTGCAGAGGGTCCTCTGAACAGTGTCACCTGGTGACTCGAGCTCCACTTTGTGGCTGTCAGGACATACAGGGCAAAGGAGGAACACAGGAGGGAGCCAGAAAACAGTAAGATAACAGATAAGCAGTAGAACTGCAAAAAGTAAAAATGCATCAGCATCAGAAGGATGAAAAAGCAGAGGTCTAATGAGACAAAAAAAAAACTTAGTAGCAGAGCTCACTCAGTAAGGCTAAAGTGAGAAACCCTCACCCATACATTTCTGCTTTTGTTAATAATTTTCAATCATTTTACAGCTTCTTTTATTACCAGTAATAAATAATACCTTCTGTCGCTATTTCCTCATCTTCATTGTCAGTACTGCTTAGTTTCTCTGGGTCACTTTCTAGCACATCATTCACAACTGCCTTCTCTGTGTGACTTTCTGAGCTCACAAAGTATGCTGCCAAACCAAGTTCTTGCTCCAGGGTTGTCCGTACCAAAGAAGATGAATTTATTAAACGTAGGTCACAGTATCTCAGAGATCTGGAGAGAAACAGGAGGAGCTAGTATGAAAACTCATTGTAATCTACTGCCTTATCTCTTTGAGAAACACAGCCAAAGGGGAATTTTTTCATGATTTGCTTCAACAAGGGATGAGATAGAACACAGCATTTTGTGCTTAATAAGTTTACCACTGTGGTGCATACACTTTTCTTTCTCTGAACCCTGTTATGCAACTTAGTTTACTGCACCGAACATGAGCATCAGCATAAGGAAACGAATAATCATTTGGATTCTAAATCCAACACACACAGAATAGTTGAACATACAAAAGCATTTAGTGCCCTAGGGCATCCTGAATGGCTTCCAGCTGCCATTCCAGGGCACTGATCTCTTCGCACATCCTGGAGCACACATACCAGCATCATGCAGATTTCTCAGCTACCCTCAGAAACCTAAGCAGCTATACTTTTTTTTTTTTTAACATACCCATTCTTTCCTCTAAACTGGGATACCGCTCATAATATTTTTGGAGCTATTTACATCTTGCCATACACAGAGGTTTATTATCAATAATATGGAGTTTGTATTTATGATATAAAAACTGCCCCCAAAATGGCAAAGAAATACCTTGACACTGAAATCTGTTTTCCTCTCACACAAGTAGTCACACAGTTAATCTTTAGCTATTTGATAAGCAATGGATAAAACACTGCCACAGAGAAAAGAGTGGATCTTCTTACCGTGGCAAAGACTCCCCTTGTGGATCCATCCCACTAAATATCAATATGCAAGGCAAACCTTCCAAATCCAAATAGGTCTGTGGCCTCCAATCTACATCCTCAATTTTCTGCCAGATCTGTACAAGGTAGAGAAAACCTGTTGGACATATCTCTATGTTGGACTTATCTATAACTATATAATAGTTTATAGAGAGAGAGATATATCTATATCAAATAAAAATGACAGAAAAACATACTTTACCATCCATTATAATATTCCACTTGTACAGTGGAAGAGAAGCCACACAGCAGAGCCAAATTCAACAGATAGATCTCATAGTTTCTAGAGCACTACAGGCAGCAATCTGCTTGCAGTTAGTCTGAGGACTTTGGGACAGCATGTTCCAACCTGAAAAGCCTCCCAGCTTCCAAGCAGCATAGATAGCACTGAGATCAGGGCATATGGCAAATATGGCACAATGGAGAGTAAAGCTGAGCAGGAGTTTAGGGGGAGAGAAGAGAATACAGAGGCTTCTTGAAGCAGATAATATGTGGATGTCTGAGTCCAAGAAAGAAAAATAGCTAAAAATGGGATTTTTTTACCTTAGAGGAACAGGAGAAAGTTGGAAGTGTTTGACACACACCACTGTTCCTATTTACAACCCTCTGGAGTCTCCCACTCTCTCATAAAGCTATCTGTTTTCCTGGTAACTTTATGAGAACTCTGACATGTCCATATATTTTTTGACTGTTCAGCATCAGGCTATACTGCTTTACTCACCAGTCAGTCCTTTCAGCTGTAAGACTGATCAACAAGTAAGGAGTATCTACGGTATGATCAACAGTACAACAACTTGACCTCTGACTCCTGTACATGCTCCCCTCTATACATGTCAGAGAACATAATCCAGATGTAATTCAGAACTAATACTGATTTTTCAGAGTAATTAATAGCAGAATGAGATCAGCATTAGGCTCTGGATCTCAAATGACTTCATCTAACATGCATTGGGTCAAACAGAGTAAACAGTATACCATATATATGTATTACAATATCATTCTAGAACGGAAATATATTTTTCCTTTGGCGATCAGAAGATGGTAATTTTATGTAGAGCAAAGGAGGCTTTTTTAAACAGATGATACATGATTCTGGACTTAAGGGATAAAAATTGATCCATAAACCAAAGCATGATTCAGAAAGCATAAAATCCCAAGCCGTGAACACCAGGGCGCTCTAGGATCCGTAACTACCATCACTGGTCAGGCAAATTGGTCTTCGTGCCCCCTGCTGGTGACAAGGATAATTTAACTATCAGCTAGTCGCTGATTAAAATCTTCTTTTTGCACTGTGATGTTTTTGTGAGAAAATTCAGCTGAAGTTGAACATTTTATTTGTCTTTTTAATGTATTTATCTTTAGATAAAAGCATTTCAACTGTTTCTGAGGGTTGCTACTGGAAGTCAAGTGCTAACCATATTAGTTAATACTTCACTGAGCATTAACTGCAGGCAGGACAGGAAAGGTGTCACGGACAATATGTGTAAAAGGTAAAAGTCGTGCTCCTCATGGCAGTTTTTGTTTTTGCTTTAAGACTCCACACTTCAGCTCATGACTATAACTGTCACCAGTAAAGTCTCCCCACCCGCCCATCCAAGGAAGCTTCCCAGCACTGGCCATTCTGCAATTTACCTTTAGTTGTTCCACAAAGTGCTTCCCAATTGTGATTCCTGAATTAGGATTTCCCAAGATTATTTCAAAGTTATCTTCAAGGGCTAGTCTTTCTCTTACATTATACAGACGTTCATATGCCACTGCAGCCAGAGGGATACATGGAATTCTCAACACTACCATGAGGCCATGGCCACTAGGACATTGTCTTGAAGAGTTTATCAGATTTTGCGTGATTTCCAGAGTTTCAACTGAGGTGTAATTCTTCATCTGAGAAAGACCACACACTGCCATCATAGCTGCAGAGTAGTGTTGGATGAGGACAAAAGTCCTTATCACTGCACTGTGTAATCTGGGGAACCTGAAATAAATGGTGAATTAAAGACTATAAAAGGGTGAAGTGAAAAAGCTATTTCTTTACAAAATATAGTAAACTCAGGATTTCCTCCTGGAAAGAATCCTTCTACTGGACAACAGAATCTCATCAATTGCAGTTGTACTGTATTTGCAAGGCATCATTTCACAATCAGAACTGATGTTGTCTCTTCATTTCTCTTCATAAAGATTTACTAAGCAAGTTGTCCAGTAAGTTACATCATTTTAGTTTATCCAAACCTTACTCCTGTTACAAAATTTATCACAGAATATTAGCCGAGGCACTCAGGAATATCATCAATCAAAATTACATTCTCTTATCAATAAGTATAGTATTCTTCATTGCATGCCATTCTTAAGGGGCCGAGAGAGACTGAGTTTCTCTTGCTTTCTTACTGAAGCCCTGAACCAACTTACTCTTGTGTTCAAGAGGACTGAATATGTAGGCAGCAACCAGTGAGCACTCCAACTTCCCAAGGCCAGCTACACCCTGTCTCAATCCCCAGTTTTATGGAAAGGCAATCCATGGATATCCAATAGCCTCCTGTGTTCTGATTTTCACAGAAATGAAACCCAGGTGCACAGCAAAGAGAGTGCTTGCTATGGCTTTCTCAGAAAAGTGACTATGGCTTGCTCTGAAGTTTTTATTTCTGATTTATGTGTACCTGCCACAGTGATGTATCTAATTTCTCTTTGTGTTCCAAGTACAGTATACACAAAATCAAAATCAGCCAGGGTCAGCAAGTGATAATATTGGACAAAAGTAATAACACATTTAAAATTACATGATTGATAAAATGTTAGATTATTATAATATAAAGGTAGTCACAGGTCACAACAAGAACACACTGTAAATTTGGCTAAGCAGTATGCATGCTCATAGTAAAAGACAGCCCCAACTGATGGCATTGCAGGTCCAGTATATACTAAATACGTAGGAGAAAATAAGAACAGGTGAAATGCCTTGCATATGTAAATCATGTGTAAGACAGGGAGAAGTAAAAAAAAANAAAAAAAAAAAAAAAAAAAAAAGGGCTTCTAGCTAATAACTCAAGGCCCTAAAAAGGACTTCCTAAGTTTCCCATGTTAAACAAAGGAGAGCCCCATACCTCTTTCCCAAAGCCATGACCATTGCTTCAAAAGAGCTGTCGTACCGAAGCAGTGGAATACTATGTCCAGAGAGGGTGGACTCAATGAATTCTGACAGTCCAAAGTATTTCTTGTTTTCATGGTATAAATCGACACCCTAAAGCAAATGAAGCAATTAAAATATAAGGGTAAAGTCTATCAATAATTAATTTATGAGTGATTAACCATTGGTATCTTGATATACTTACAATCACATTCTATAATAAACATACATCTACTCAGACATATTAAAACAAGAAGAGAAAGAAATAGAATTAGTTGTTTTGAGAGAATGAAAATAGGACCCAATTTTTCCCCATTTCTTTCTCTCTCTCCACATATCCATATACACAGACAGACCAGCTATATGTGGAATAAATACACATACATATGAAGAAAATTCGTGTATGTACATATATTTATGCAGTAAGGCACTAGAGACAGAACTGATGATGATTTCCATTTATGTAGCTCAAAACTTTTAGCAGAGCTACTAAGGTTTACAGAAAATATAAAAGGAATAAAGAAAAAGAAAGCTAGAAAGGATAAGAAAAGGAAAAATGAACTTGCCACAGGCTAAACAAGATGTCATTCAAACTTCGATCTTGTTTACAAAAGTCACGGGGACTTAACAGTTTTATCAAGTATGTAAATGGAAAGTAACTTATGAAAAGCTCAGAAAAGCACCTCAACACATCCATCTTACATTGCTGTATGAAGAAGGCCAGTGGATCTCATTGTAAGGGCTGATATAAGTATGCTGTGTCTGCAGCGCATAGGGGAAGGAAGTCACATGGAGGGTCACAATATTTGGTGCCTCTTTCACCTCCCTGCAGTTCAACAGTCTATCAACAAGTCCTGTCGACAGCTCTGTTTGAGGATAAAGACTATGCATAGCACTGCAAAAAAAGAAACCCAAAACTATCCAAAGTGATCAGCAAAAGGGAATATTCATGTCAGTGGACTAGCTTAAACTTGGGTGTGAAATCAAAATTAAAGGAATTTAGGACTCTTCTTTTACCCTGAAATTGTTGCACAGAAGGATGGGAAAAGAAAATGCAAATTATTTCACTGCAATTGAAAGTTTCTGTGAGTATGATAAGCTCTCTGGCTAGCAAATTACCAGTCCCTTGAAGCTATCATAATATGAGATATAAAGGAGGAAAGGAAGCTGATGTGGCAGTTACCAATAGATACATAGTCCTGTAGTAATGGTGGTCAGATTGTTAGTGCTGCCCTTAACAAAAGATAATTCTAACCTACAAAAATCAAGGCAGAAAAGTACAGACAGTAAGTCAGTATGATAGAAAAAGAGACAAAAAGCAAAGAATAATTATTCTTAGAGCAAATTACAGTATCACAGAATACTGACAGTCAATTCCTTGCTCCTGTGCAAAATTTCAATCCAAGTTCACGCTGTTTAATTTTTGGCATTTACCTGCCTATGTATCTTTATTAGGTATAATACAGAGTTAAGCAGCAACACAGGTACTTCCCTACCACTCAAGGATGTTATATGAATAAATGCCTCGAAGGCTAAGACAGTTGTAAAAGTCCATGTGAGAGCCAAGAGCCTCAGAACCAGACAGCAAAAGCAGCCCCACTTCTCAGCTGGCAGATCGTTGAGAATCTATGGAAGCAGAGCTCTCTGAGGGAAGCAATGAGTTATGCAAGTGAGCTGATGAGGAACTTGGTAAACGCTGGACGGGAACTTCTCTCCTTCCCTCAGAATTCTACCTGGCATCGCTGTGAATCCACAGCAGCTTTCAATTCTTACAAATCAATGATTGTGGATAGAAAAGAACTGGAAATTTTCCAATCAGTTAAAAGAATAGGCAGTAGTGTTGGCTCACTAGTTGTCTACTCACTGGGTCACGGTTTTGCAAATTTTACAGCCCGGAGGACAGTAACACTGGATGAGGAGCTCTGTGTACTTACACAGGAAGCTTTCCCCTGAGCAAATGACAAACAGCCAAAAAAAAAATAGCTGTGGCTGAAAGTAGATAAGAATGGGGACCAAAAAAGCTGAAATGTTACACTGAGGCACAATATAATAAGCAGGGTAAGAATAAGTCATGAAGGACCTTAAAACCTGTTTATTCAATGCGTGGGGAGACAGAGTTAGGAGAAAGATGCAAACAAAGATGAAGGAAGGGATAAATCTGAAAACTAATCTTGAGAAATAATGCAGATAATAAAAATTTGTCTAAAACAAGTTACAGTTTTCTTACCTCATTAGATCCCAGTGTGCGTGATCATGGATTAGGACAAACAGTGTGTGTGGATTCTGCATAGAGTTCTGTAAAAAGACTTTGAATTTAATTTGGGCTTCTGCATCTAGTTTCATAACATACTGTTCCACTCTCTGCTTTGTAAGATGTTCCTTTTCTAATCCAAGTTCTAATAATATACCTAAAAGAATGGAACAACTGTCAGTATTTCTGGGTATGAATACATCTAAGGATGTTGAGTAAATCTAAAATAAAGCTAACTAATGAGCACCTGAGTGCCAGAGATGAAACAAAGTCTGTTGGTAAGTCACTTCGGAGGGTGGAACACAAATCAAGAAATCAATTTTCTCAAAGGAACCCAAATCAAGATTTTGAGTGCTAGAGTCAGCAATTGAGCAAATATGAGACAGCAATTTCTGAGCCACTGCTAGCTGGAATGGACGAATTTGATGTCCTTCAATCTCATAACCTGGAAAAAGGAAAAATTCTATTTAGACATATGCCCAAAGTCTAATCTAATGCAAAATGTTAAGAGTGTGGCAAAGAATAATTACCGACCTACTCTTTAAGGTATTTTGCTTATTTACAGGAGTTCAATAATGAAAATCCATATAGAATATGCAAAGAAATCTTTCTGTATTTGGACTTTTTGGTCCTATAAATCCTGGGATCTGAAAGCGAATTTGAACAATAGCATTCTGCTCCCACAGAGGTACAACTTACAGCTTCAAACACCTTAATACTCAGTGGAATGAAGCAGAACATCCATCAGTGTAAATCTGAATATTCCAAGATGTCTTGGAGTTGCTGCTGCCCCAGAACCTTTGCCTTCTGTGCTCTGCCCAGATGGATCTAACTGTGCACCCAGACCTTTGTGTCCAGTGCCCGACTGTTACCTCTTTAGAACATCCTCCTTACTTACTTGTACACACAGCTGTTCCAGCTCCATTCACTGCTGTTGGTTTATTCACTGAAGCAGACAGTGATGAAGAGATGTGTCCTTGGTTTTCTTGATAAAATTTCTCCAGCAAAAGATCAATGTCACCCTCTGTCAAATTGAAGGGATGGTGAAATAAACATCTGTATATTTGCATAAGAGCTGCATTTCATATTGATTTTTTCTCTTGTAGATCTTAAAAACTTTATATATATTTGTTAGCTATCCCGCCCTTGGTTTATTGGTTATTTTATACAGGAACCCTCTTGTTATTTTCTATTGCATCTGTTTTTACAGAGTATCACTAGAAAAATGAAAACCGGATCAGAGAATGACGAACCGCCTCTGGAGACCAGCTAGGACATATATGGAATGTGGTAGAAAACTAGCCTCAAGACCCTGATGCAAACCAGCAACAACAAAGACATGAAACTGGCTTAGTTTATGTTCAGATCATGGATCCATACTGTTCACTAGCAAGGTTTACAAGAAAGTTGAGAAAAATCTGATAAACATTTTTAATACTCTAACATTTTTTGAGAGACAAAAAGAAAAATAATTTCTAATATAGCCAAAGGAAAAACACGAGTTTTGTAACTATACACAATGCTGAAGCAAGCAAGGTATATTTTATTGAAGTATTGCATATCTGCAAACATACCCATTTCTATAGAGCAGGGGCCCTACTTAGAGACGAAAGCTATGTAGAGAGTACAGTATGCCTGACCCAGGTATTTTCTCACCAGTTGAAAAGATGTTTGAGCATGTCTGCAGTGAGCCTGTCCCATGAAGATCAGTCCAGTGAATATAGGTGGCAACTATTTTTAGGATGCTCATTTACTTGTTCTACTCAAACAACAGCAACAGCAGAGAACTATATGATTCTCTGTGACTCTCCATGGTTCTCTTTGATTTTGAGAACCATACTTTGAAGATACTAAGATAAACAATACATAACAACAAGATGATTTAAGGAAAATGAGATTCCCTTAAGCAGACACTCAAAATATCATGACACATTCAGAAGGGTTCTTGTGATCTATTTACCAACATGATGTGAATGGCAAAGAAGAGTGTGACATCCCCTCAACACTGACAAGTATGCTGCACTTGCCCTAGTTGTGAGAGATGGTTTAACTTCCCACATGGCGTGATGGCCCCGGATAATCCTTTCTGTTGTAATTCTAAGTACACTCAAAAAATGATCCAGTAATGATCCTGTCTCTCTGCAATTTTCCTCTCTTGAACAATCAAGTTCAAAGTAAGTTGAAGGGGAAAATCCTACCTTTTATAAAATAGCTCTGATTTATCTGGTCTAAATGCCTAGGGCAAAAGAATTTATACATTCATACGCATATAGACTTACATAATAATTCAACTGTACTTTCATAACTTTGTCCTGCATTTTTCATGTATTTCTAATAGTGTCTTGCTTCTGGTAAGGAAATGAGTACAGGTATTTTCTCAGACTTAAAAGTTTCAGGGATTTGGAAACATGCCTCTTTACAACTTGTTAGGTACCTGGGCAGAGTGTGCTAAAGAAGGACCCCAGAGTTTCCACCTTCCCTGTGACCAGCTGATAGTTAACTTCTTTTTGGTAGTCTGAAGGACTGAGCATGCTCTCAGACAAAACTCTTGCCTGATATTTTCCTAAAAGACAGAAGGACAGNAGAGTGCAAACTCCTTGATTCTTCCTAAAAAAAAAAAAAAAAGGAATTTTGAAAACACTTCAAACTGAAGTTAAGAATGTTCTAGGTCATAATAAAAATACTCTACCACTAAATGAATACCACACACACAAAAATGGCAGAGATTAATCTTTTATGTCTCCAACACATGTATGTACCAGACACATATCATTTTGAAAGGAATTGCAATTATCTTAAAATCACAATGAATCTTTGAATGGCTGTTCAAATTTAATCATGAGCAGGTTGTTGAAGCAAATGACATTGAAAGATCATCTTTTAGAAGCCAGGGAAAGGTTCTCTGCAGTAATATCCCAGTTGCACAGAGCAGGAGAGCTTTATGCACTGTGTGTGCTGTAACTCACTATTTTTTGTTTGTAGCCTCATTGGTTGAGATGCTTTGGTGAGAAAACGGGCAATGTAGGCAGAAGGTGGTTTGCTGGGGAGAGACCCAACAATGCAGTGTCAGCTTGGGTTCATCGAAGCCCATTACTGGTTGGGGCAGAGCTCTGCTTTGTGAGGCAACTTACTGGAACTCCAACCAAACCCCTTGCAGCACTGAATTACTCTGGTTCGCATGGAGATACATCCTTGGGATATTACCTGTTATCACAATGCAGGAATCAATGGCTCGGTTTCTACTGGCACAAATGATCACCACATAGTTTGTCTTTATTAATTTTCCTTCAATGAGGAGCTTAAACATTTCTGAAAGCCCTTCTGCCAGGGAGTAGCTGCACTCAATGATATGGACACTGTCATTACAGGAGCTGGCTGCCAGCCCTGCCAGCCAGGGCAGCTGGGCTGAAGTCACCGGGGTGATCTGGCTGGGCACCTGGGGAAAGGCCTGGGGAACTGCCTGCTGGTACTGACGGATTTCAGACAGGTGGGACTCCCGCCAGGAGCGCATGAATATTTGCTCCAAATCCTCAATCAAAGGGACCTGGTCCGCAGCTAAAAATAAATAAGACGGAAATATTATGAAACAATCAAACAAAACTGCTGAGTTAAAAACTTTTTTTTTTTTAACCATGCTTCAGATTTCTGCATGCATGACTCTGTTGCCTTTAGCAGATGGGAAGCAAATTTTTCAGTTTGAAATACTTCTGTGGTACTCAGATAAAGCTGCCCTAATTTAAACCTGAGTACCAGCAATTAGAAATATTTAAGAGGTTGAGTGCTGCCTGTCTCAGCATAGTACTACTGCAAAACTACAGACTGTCTGCAAGAACAGGGAATTACAGCTCTTTTCCTTTAATTTTCATTGCTGATGTCTCAGATGATAGCAGAAACTAAACTTTGTATGTTTATAATTCAATCTGTCTGGACTTCAAGACATAGTTCCTTCATTTTGTTCCATAACCATGAATTAAATAGTTTAATATCACATTATCAAAGACTTATATTTTGTACTGTCCTGCCCTAATATTCCCCTTCTCATTTGTCTGCATGCAATATATTCCATGTAGTCTAGCATCTACATGGATGTAGAAAAATCTTACCTAGTTGAACAAGGTAGTAGACAGTCAGTAACAGCTGCATTTCCTCAGAAATAGGCTGTATTGTGGATGCACCATATTGTTCATATGCTCTAGATAAAGACTGTGAATTTCTATAACAGGTGTACAACAAAGGACTCACTATCACATCATTAATGTTCCCACAAAGATATGGGAAGTTTCCATGACCTACAAAATAAATGTATGTACACATCACATTAATGTCATCATTTTCCATATGTGCATTAAACAGTTCTGATAGTCAACATCTTAAAATGGATAGTGTTGGCAGGGTTTAGAGGTGGGATATATCTTTACATCTCTTGCAAAAAAAAGTGGCCTTGTTGTGGTGTGGCGGGGTTACCTTTAAAAATAACTGGTTTTGCTTTACAGATTTTCAGCAAGTTGTCAGGAACTGAGACTGGTTCTCCCGAGCCCACCATTGGAGAGGAGGCTGGTCCCACCAAAGCAGAATGTGGTAGAGATGACAGGCTTCCTCCATCTAAGATTTTAGACATATTATTACTGGAGTTAGGTCTGGTGATGACTTCCCCAAAGAGAAGTTATTCAGCATCAGCTCATACCCACATTTGCTATCAGTATTAACTGCTTTTTATGGCTCCATCAAACAGCTCATGACCTGTTACTACAACCCACACTGTTATGCTAAGTGTCTTGGAGGACTAATTATGTCACTGCAACACCGTGCATCCCACATGCATCTAAAGACTTTGAAATGTTTATAAATGAACAATTCCAGGTATGAATACATAATTAGAGAGGCTTATGTGATATCGTGTAGTTGCGATACATGTGTAGTTAGGATTTGCGAGTTCTGTGTGATATATTTAGTTTCACTCATTCTAAACAGTTTTTATGCTATAATAAGAAAGAAAAAAATAAGATTCAATGTTTGCTCAAGTATAACTTCTTTATGGTAATTTTAATGTAAAAATAGTATATTAAAAGAAAACATTTTGGGGAAACTGTGTTTATTTCACTGCATGTCACTCTTGTCTGTATTAAGACTATAAAATCCAAGAATATTATGACAAATAATTGAAACAATGGATGCTACTGTTATTATGGACCTGAGTTATTATACTAATTTTAATAGTCCAAAGGTGTTTTGGTGTCTAAAAATGTGTCTAAAAGGCATCTCTTGGGATTTTTTAGTGACTTGATGACTGGAACCTAAGGAGAATTAGGCTCAGGGCCTCAAAAGCAAATCAATGGAAATAAAGCATCTAGGTGAGCACAGAGAAATCTCTCATATGAATCTGCATGTGTCCTTAAAATAATGACTCGTTCCCCCCCTTATTTTCTGAATAATGAAACCAAATCATTACTTTGGGTATAGCTTACCATTTTTAATTCTGTTTGGAGCTGGTGGGTTGAGCTGCAAGTTCCAAGTTTCAGTGGATGATGGAGATTCTGGTGACCAACCTTTATGGCGCTTTTTTGGAGGCCCTGAATTTGTTAGTGTGCCTGAATGTTTCAGAAAAAAATATTAGAATAAAATGTATACAGGTTTTTGCATGGTAATTCAGTATGTTTTGATAGACTGAATGTATTCAACAAGTATGGTAGTAGAAAAGGTCAAGCCTAAGAATATAATAATTTTGTGTGGTTTATTTTACTTTATCGTGTCCTGCTTAAATTTCTTGGAAATTTCTGGGGCAGAGAAATCCTAATTATCCAGATTTTCTTTATGTTATACAAATGCTTTCTCTCTACTAAGAAAAATATAAGTACATATTATATATACTTATATATATATACATATATAAGTACAGTAAGAGACATACTAAGAATCCTTAAAAGTATTAATATTTTGAAGTCAAGACTGTGGGCATTTTGGTCCTTTTATTTCTGAACACATGACACAGTGTTCCATGTAACTTACTGAAAAATAATATTCCCAAGACTTTCAGAGTAATAGTAATAAACATCTGAGTTCTTTTCAACAATTTCCACTTTTACAAGATTTTTGACACTTCTTGCTGATTCCATTTTTGGTTTTATGCTATTCCATATGAACTCCTAACAAACTACTTCTACACCTTCCTCTTACCGATGTATAGCTTAAATTTTTTCAGTAAAAACAACTTTCTCGCAGTTTCTCTAGGAGATCCTGATGACTAATGTCTTAAATTTTCTTTCATCATTTTCTTGAGTCTCCTTGTGCACTCCTGCAAACTCCTAGAAAGATGAGCTTCCACTAACATCAAGTGTTTCTAATTACTGTGAGTCAGTGGTCCTCCAGGAATTGATCAGAAACTTGCAGGATTGAGCGATTTCTGTTTCGGGACATGACTGCACAGAGGTCTCAACACTGCTTCACCCTGCCAAGGCGGTATCTCCTGGCAGAGTAGTTCGTCCCACATAAAATGCGAGGCAACGTAAGAATTTCATATAAAAAGCGTGGGCTTTATTTTGAAGACTTTATTAAAATTAAAGATAAACCCGAGGTCTTCAGATCTAACAGAAGGTTGTTGCCTCGCAGACCCTCACACACAGATTTCCAATGACTTGGTCCCTTACAGGTGTACCACGCGAGGGCAGCCTTTGGCCATTTGTGCTGCTCATCCTTTCACTTGGTTTCCTGGCACAGCGCAGGGACAGAGTCACAAGATGCTTAGAGCAATACAATGGATTTTTTATTTCACAGCGCTGTACTCTTTTCTGCAGATATGCTGATATGTGAAATCAATCCTTCTGAAATGAATTAGCAATAATGTGCTGCTGCATAGAAAAAAGAGATTAAGAGTTTGAATGGGCAGAGAAGGTGAATTTGTCTGTGATGCCAGCATGGAAACTTGGTAAGACTTATCCTAAAACAGAGCTACAGTTTGTTTCTAGCCATAGCGAAAAACTAATTTTCTTTCTTAAACAAGCCAGTGACACAGTTTGTGACAGAAAACTGTTAACAAAAATCCTGACACTAATACTACAGTGAGGACAGTTTCTTGAATTCGGAGCCAGTTGCCAAAGTCTAGCTCTCCATCCCGAGGTGAACTGCAACAGCTCAGTAGGAACTGCAATAGGAATCATCCTATGTGAGTGATTACTTATAAATATTTCTTAATTCCCTTCACAAAATCTATTGGTGAAATTGATGCAAACTGATACATTCTTTAAGAACCTGGATTCCAAATCTGGTCTGTGTCTCTATTAAATGAATGAACTATGAGGAAAAAATCCAGTTAATATTATTATGAACTGTAAACAAAACTGTGGCTGAAAACATATAAAGAGGTTTTTTTTTTTCCTGGAAATTAGTACAGAGAACGGTAGTGTGGTCAGAAAGGACTTGGAAGGGAATGGTAATTTCTATTCATTCAGGAAATTACAATCATGATATAATTTGTTCAATGCTTTGGTTATACACATAGAGTTTAGGGTAGTTAAACAACAAATCCATACAAATACCTAACACTGAAGGTCTTGTCAGAGCAGACAGGTTATTTTTCATCAACTGCTGTTTAGGTGATTCCTTGCCATTATAAACTGCTGAGCTGAATGCACCTGTTGAAGGGACGTGATCTACAGCTGCAGCTGACAAAGAAAAAAAACCCAAAGTATTTACATTGAACATTTCTAGGTCAAGATCCTCAGTTGATATAACAAACCAATCATTTCATCATTTGCTTTAATAGAGCCATTGGGATCTGCTCAAAAGTGAATAAAATACTGAATCAAACAATTCACTTCTGACGTCCTATTCCCAATTAAGTGCCTGGACAAAATCTTACTCTTCAATTAAATGCGTATGTCAGAACTTGTAGCTCCTTTGCATGACCCTAGCTCTTACATACAGTTTTCTCAAGAGCCAGGCAAAAGAGGGATGTTTAAAATTTACTAAGCCCTCATCCCAATCTTTCTCTAAGATTTTTGTAACTATGCTGCATTTAAAAAAAAAAAAAAAAAAAGAAGGTGTTCTCAAGCCTAATATGCTTGTAATTAATGTAGCTTTTTTGTAACATCAGAGAAAAACAAAAAAAAGGCAATCTGTTATCATAAAGAGATTGATGATTTGCTCTGGAAGAGCACCAGTATTTCAGATTACAACCATTTAACAGGCTTCTATCTCACACAGAGAACAGAATATAACCACCATGTGCTTCAGCTCCCCTGTGTAAAAACCCAGGAAAAACCTGTAATAGTCACAAGACACTAAAGAGCTGCGTTCATGAAGAAGCTCAGAGATCACTCTAGCCTCTATCATCACCTTTCATTCCTGTCAAGTTAATGGAAAAGTAAAGGTCTCAGAAGGAACTTTTAATACAAAGAAAGTTACAGATACTGACCATTAGTTTGTTTTTTAATATTAAAGTCACTTTTCTTAGCAGAAGAAAAAATTCACAAGCTTTTTAGCTGATGCCCATATAATGTCTCTTTTGAAAAGGATTCTGGTCACAGCATAAAACAGACTGGATCAGACAAAAAAAAGGTAAAATTACACTGGATCCTGTAACAGTTGTCATCTGTGACCAGACAAGTGACAGCTGGAAAAATACTATAGAAATAAGGGCTTCTTAAGACATTTTGGTTTGGTTCAACGGTGAGCCAGCTGCAGAATACCTATTTACTATTTGCCAGCCTTTTATACATAAACCTGACATGAGAAAATGAACAGCAAGAAGCCTTTGAAGTATAATTGCTTTCTTTGTAAGAAATCTCTAATTCTATTCAACTTGTTTTATTAGGCAATGTGCTTACTTGTTTGTTTGCCTTTGCTTTCACACAAGTACATCCAAATACACAAGCACACAAGCGTTAAGTGGAAGTGGAACCCCAGCGTGTTTTCCTTCTAAGAGGTACCTGTTTGCTGAGTCCCAGCTGGAGCACTGGGATTTGCAGGTGGGACAGGCTCGCTGGAGGTGCTTCCTGAGAGGCCTGAACTTTCTGGCAATTGGAACAAGGTGCTTGAGCAGGTACTGGTTGAAGACTGCCGGCCTCTGAACTCTTAACAAAAAAAAAAAAAAAGAACCTTCTTCACCTTTCTGATAATTTTACACATGAATTGCTTAGAGGCTAAAGGAACCAATGTCTTCAGACATGCCAGGCTCATATAAGGTCAGACAATGGCTTTTACAGCTGCTCTAGCAGTCACCTGGCTTTAAAGAGTCTTTCAAATCATCTCTCTTAGGCTTTACACAGACGCCAGTCCCCATGATAGCTAAGCCTGGATGATGAAAACCAGAGCTCGAGGAAGACAGCTTCATTATCTTACCTGCCCCTTTCCAGCAGATTACAGATCCTTTGGTCAGAGCTCCCTGTGCATTCCTGACCAGATAATACTTTAAGTGTTTCTGTTTCTTGGGCTGAGTGGTCAGTTTAAGATTAATGTGATTTGAGAATTCTGTAAAGTAGCAGAAACCCTTCTTGCCACAGCCAACACAGTTGCCAGAGAAGCCTGATAAAATAAACAATACACATAATCCCATGAGATAGGTGGGTCACTATTAATAACATTCAAACATGACTCTTTCCAGAGGAAAGACTGTATTTATGTTTTGGGTTTTTGGATGGCTTTTTTCCGCAGTGAATTCTTTATTGTTTTCCTCAAAAGAAGTATTTGCACTTTGTACAGAGAGTGTATTTGCATAACAGACCACAAAAACACAGGCCCACGTTTAAGAAACAAATAAAATGGGCCATATTTTTCATTTTCTCCGTAGAAAAAGGTCACAATTCCTATTTATTACCTACCTGGTAAAAGTTTCTGACTGAAGAGCACTGAGTCAATTGCTTAACCCCAGCCCTATTCATCACCACAGCACGTACATGCTTCACTTCTCTTTCAGTTTTCAATGACATATCGCTCAGTTTCACTGAATTTCACTCAATTCAGTGAAACATGCAATTAAGTCTCAAGAAATTAAGTATATTTTACCTACTATATTTAAATACATCTAAACATATTTAAGTACCAAGTTCCTACTACAGATGCTGTTTTAGAAAGGCAAAAATACTAAAGCATTCCTGGGCTATTAATTTAAAATAGCTTTGTCAAATTATGGCTGGACTGTATCAGCACTTCACAGCAGTTGAAACTATTTATGATTACAGGAACAAAGTGTCTACAACTTTATAGACACAACAGACATAGTCCTTCCCCATAAAGCTTTTTGTACTCAGGCTTGATGGGGCATTTGCAGGGATACTGCCATTTCCTCTCATCCTGAGATACACAGCTTGAACATCAACAAGGGGCTCATGGTGCTGATGTCATTAGCATCGTAAATAAAGGGCACTGCTCACACAGCTGCCACAAGATTCTTCCTTTTTTTGGTCCATTTTATAAAGTATTTCTTAAGACATTTTCACCTTCCATAAGAGTAATGCAACTATCTGAAAATACTTTTATTAATATTACCATCCCATAAAGAGAAATTAAAAGATAATCTTGCCCATGGAAATTTTCTCTCTGTTCCCTACACATGACCGGAATTACGATTCTTTCTTTCATTTTAATCATATGTAATGAACATTTTTATGTGTAATGACAGGAATTGAAATGAAAAGAGTCTATTCATTGAATTGAAACATGGTAAAAATATAGGAAATATATTACACATAAGGTGGACAATACCACTGAATAGAAAAAACTGGAATAAAGAATCAATAATATGGCAAATTAAATTAAGAGCCATTTATGTAATTTATTATTTCAATCACATATCTCAAACAAATTGAATTCATAAACTAATGGACAATGTTTTGGGTTTTTTTTGTTTTCTGTAAAGTACAAGCACTATAACATAATGTTCTGTAAACACCTGTTCCTTAGTTTTCAACCTGAGCACTTTCATTAGTTTTCAAAAGGTTTGGAAGAATTTATTAAAAACTAAAGTTGATGCGGAGATTGGTGTGGTATCCATGGGAACAGTGGGTAACAGCCATTGAAAGCTGCCTATTATCTCTCTGATCCTAGTCAGTAGGATGATAAAAGTCATTGTGACTCATAAAATCAGGACAAGTCATGACTCTGCAGAATCCTCTGTGTTATATCAGTCAGCACAAAAGCATCTGTCTAACATCACAGAGCCTTGAGTAGCTGCAATAAAAGCAACAACAAAAGGAAACAAAATTAGAATGGATGTGGCAAAAGCTGTAGAGTTTGCATGCATTTTTATGCCGATTAAGAAATCATCAAAAAATGCTTTTGCTAGTAAATGAAAACTTCCCATATATTTGACAGAGCACAGAGCATCACAGCAACAGCACTGCAATTTTTGCCTGGTTGCCACTTACAAGACCACACGTTTTCAAAAGTACACTTTTTAGGTGTTATCATTTTGCTGGGATTGTCTTGACAAAGCAACTTGACAACCCCAAATGCTGAAGTATTTGTTCAATCCACGTTGGATAGTAGACACAAAAGCTTGTAATTTGGATTTCAGGTTTTCAGATCCCTTTTGTAAATTACATCTGTCCAAAACAGATTTAGCAATAACTTCTACCTGAAAAAAACCTTTTGCCCTAATCACCTATTCTTAACTCTGCGGCATCTAGTGGAAAATTAGTTTACACCATATATAGCATACAGGTGAGGCCTGGTAAGGATTAAACAGACCTAAATTGTGCACTTGTTTTGAAAAGTCCTTGGAGGACATTTTATAAGTTTATTTTTTAATTTTCCTTTAGGTCAAATTAGCATCTTTCACCTCAGGTTTCTCCAGCCCCTCTGAGTGAGACTCAGTCCTTTCTTCCAAGCTTCACCCAACACCCTTTTCCATCCCACTCCCTCTGACTGACACTCTTTGGTGACAGCCATTGCTTCATTAATGCAGCTCAGCCCTGACACCACAGATAGAACACAGCATGCTCTTATAGTTCCAGTGCAATAAAATGCTGTTCAGTCATTTCTCATTGCAGGGCTATGCCACCCCTGCTCAGAGCATTTTATGTGGCAGATTGAGTAACACTGAGAACCCAAATATTTCATCATCCTCCTCCAAATGCCCTGTTCATACCATGGCCCAAGGCAGCAGCTGATAGAGGGGACAGCTTGTTTCATAAACAAGCTGCATTAAATATTCTTCCACACATTATAGAGAGGACAAAGGTCGGGGAGTTGGGGCAGCCATAAGGTGACTCAATATATCTATGTCATGGGATTGATTTCACAAGGGAACTAGAAATCAATGCCTGGAGTTTAGGGGCTAAAAGCCTTTCACCTTTCGGTCATTGGTTCATACTGAGCTCAGCTCAGTTGTGACTAAAGGCTGTTCCCCTCTGCAGTTTGTTTAATCAGAAGGCATATGATTGTATCTGTGATTTATCATATGCATTTGCTTGAATTTGCTCACATCACAATGATCAGTTGTCCATAATTTAGAAAGCTCTTCCACAGCAGGGACCTTGCACTCTGAAGAAGGACCTTAGACCAAAAGGTTATGAAACCTGACCTACCTTCTCACTGATAAAATGGTTCCTTTGGATCTACAGTGAGCTTGTGGCAGGGATAAAGAGAAGACTTCAGAATGGAAGGACATCCACTCAATATTGCATAAACAGATCTTTCATAAAGTGGCACAAAATTTTCTTCTTGTTTCTCTTCTAAATGAGCAACAGGCTTTTAATTAACATTAATATTTTGGTGGAAAGTTCGCAGCTTGCATAAACAAAGAATGATTATATTTTCAACTTTTCACCACAAGTATTTTTCCTTTTCAGCTCTACTCACAGAAAAAAGCATACAAACACTGACAATGCTCCATGATTTTCCCACCTACTCAGTACCTCTCCCTTTGAAGACTGAAGTCCGATGTTTGAAAAATGAATAAAATCAATATGGTCAGGCTGGAGAGCTCCATTGTATGTGAACTCAGTACTGTTACAAAAGCCCAACTGATCATTGCATATTTATAAGGAGCAGTCACAGTATTTTATGCCAAAATGTTTTCAACATACATACAGCTTACAATGCAAGCAAACTAATCTTTTCCTCTGTCATTGTGACCTCAGGGACCCACTGGAAAAAAAAAGGATTTCTTGTTCCATGCTAGGAAAATAGACAGCTGTTTGGTCTTTTGGAAAATGATGGGTGAATAGCTACTTTGTTTATCATGAGAGACTCCCCTGAAGAGCGAGAACAAGGAAAAAAAATAAACAAAACAACAAAACAAGAAGAGAAAAAACCCTTTTGGAGTGATACGTTTGCTGCTTTAATTAGGAAACAATAAATAGCTCACTATCACAGATCACTTCCTCCATCTAAGCATTCCTTTACACTGCATAAAACCCAAGAAACAGGTTCCTAAAGGCAAAAACCTGAAACTGTTTTGCAAAGCAGTTAAACCTGTGATCTACCATGATTAACAGAATCATATGAGGAACATGCCTACAGACAGAGAACATTTTCATTGTCAAAAATATAGTCTTTTCCCAAAACTGTTGAGCTTTTCTTCCTATGGAATAACACATAAATTGTAAAAACTAAATAAATAAAACAGCCTCCAACAGAAATGACTTTCAAATCACAAGCACATCTGCCTTGATGGTGGAACAACTTAGTAGCTTTATCAACAAAATGGCACATACCCCAGAGGAATATCAACAGCCCCAAATGAGAACAAGATCATAAGTCAAAATCGGGCCCTGAAACTACTGAGACATTTCCTGCTTTCTTCTGGTCTTTTTGTACAATCCACAGGCAGCTTCACAAACATATGCAGCAGACCATAAGAAATCAGGAAACTATTGGGTGACTCATTGGTGTCTTCTCTCTTTAAATAAACTCTATTGAAAAAACTCAGCAGTACTGAGTAACAGCTGCCTTACAAAAATACAGTATATTAAGAGGAAAAAGCATGAAATTAGGCAAAAAAAAAAAAAATCCACCAGTGAGGTTGAAGGGTTACAAATCCTTTTACTGTATCACCAACAAGCCTTACTAAAAGTTTGGGATATACTCTCACGGCAGCTAATTTCAATTCAAAATTAATCCATTTCAATTTCCCTCTAAACTTAAAAAGGCTTGAAGGGACTGCTTTCCATGCTGTTTCAAAAGACCAACATATTTGAGTACTGCCTAAACCCCGAATACCAAAAATAAGGCTTCTGTGTCTTGAAAAGCAAGACACTAAATAGTTTCCTTTTTTCATATGACATGTTTTCAATTTAAATCTACTGCCAGACAGAGATCACTGTGCTACATTAAGAGATTATTTAGAGCAATGATGGTTCTGCTTTTTATCTCCCTGCGTGTCCAAAGCCACGCGACTACTCATGTCTGCTTCTAATTTTACTTCCCCTGATTTGACTTGCATTGGCGTATGAAAATCTGAATCAAACAATAATTTCTATCCACAGTATGATCTATTGTACAAATAGTATACTATACTCATGTTAGCATGATATTATTTTTTTATTAAATTATGTATTATGATATGTTTTTTTTTTTCATTAGATTAGGGACCAGGAACATTATTTTATCTCCACCTTCCAGATGAAGACTTTGGACCTTAAAGTATGTAAGTTTTTTTATATTTGAGCTTGTTTTAGAATACACAAAAATCATACTACAGAGTTACTAGAATTCTCTGCAAAAGAAAGTGGTTCGCTGGGGTTTAAGTGTATAACAACAGTAAAAAATAAGCATATAAATGGTTTCAGGAAACTACAATGTATGAAATAAGTGAACTGAGGATGCGAGTAGTATAAAACCCTCCCAATTACGTTCCTGTTGCCTTTTTCTGTTCTTGTTTAGCATGCAATTAACAAATACTCTACTTCCTCTCTGCTAACAGCCTAAGGAGCTTAAGCTGTTAATAGTGCTAGCACTGAATGACTTGAGTGGTACAACATTCCTGTCTTTATCTTTAAAATGACAACAGGTGGGTGATTTATAACCCTCCTAATTCTTTTACAATCACTGGTCAAATGCACTGTGACCAATCCAACTCTACAAGATCACATAGGAAAAGAAACTACTGTACATAAAATCGCATTATACACCTTCACACTCCACTGTCAACCCAAATGCCTTGAAGAGCTGCTCAGACTGAGATAACAATTGAGTTTTCATGTCATATCCCTCAGTGTTTGTGAAAGAAATCTCTTAAAATTCTTGGGAAATGTTTCCCTTTTGTTTATCAAAGCTCAGACTGGTGTACAAACATATGATGCATTATTGTTTTTGTTAACTATGAAACCAACCAGAGAGTGATTGCAAAATGAGTTCCCCCTCCACTTATGCACCACCATTCCCAATATAAAAAATATTAATAACATTAATATTCATTTAATTAATTTACATGATTGCAGATCTTCTCTATTTTGCTTGATTTGGATGAAGTTAATGATAATCAGAAAGACTATAATAAAAATAGATAGAAGGACCTATTTTTATGTCAGAAGTTAAACTTTTAAGTAGATTAAACACAATAAATTGAAACACCCTCCTAAGAGCATTTTTCAAACACACAGTATTAACTGATTACACATATAGGAAATATTTCCACTTATAATCACTCATATTTATTTATATTACAATGATAACAAAAATTCATAGGTTAGGATCCAGAACCCAGGCTATTGTTCAAACACAGTGGAGAATGTTATCCCTATCTCAACTGAAATCAATTTGAAATGGTCATAATTTTTTGTAGTCTAAACTATCATTAAACTGTTTACATGTGTATAAGAACCTGAAATTTCCACTTGACAGGCCTCTAGTCTGTACACATCTGTATTTGGAAAGCTAAAATAGACACAGGCAGCAGTTCAACCAGTCCAGTTACCAGATATGCAGTTCCAGCAACTAGGATATGCCCCACTTAAATAACTACTTTAGCCATAGACAGAAGGTGATGAAGCATCTCTAATGAAGTGGCTCACTCTCTATCTTTCCAAAGCAAACGCAGCCAGCTCTGACTTAGCTTCTTGTGCATGACCTGTGAGCATTACTATAGATGTGGAATAGAAATAAGATCTGCTGAACTCAAAAAACAATTACCTATTAATTGAAGCCACAGAAGAATCCACTTACTGAAGACAGACACTTACCCAACAGGGCATTGCGCCCGTTGTCATCTGGCAGGAATCTTTTATCCACAGCACACACTAACAGGTGATCAGGTAAATTTGGTGACTTTGCACCAACAAGTAAAAATCCGGATGGCACCTCAATATGCTCATTAGAAATTGAAACCAGTCTCAAATCTTTACCAGCCTGGCAGAAACCTAGAAAAAATCAATTCAACTTACATTAAGTTGACAAGATGTTTTTGTTTCCTACTCACAATTGTCTTCATTGAAGAACTTCTTATATTGTTAATGAAAAACAAAGTCTTACATTCTAAGATCAAGGGCGTACTAAAGGTAATTTTCTTCTCTGCATTTTGGTCAGCCATAAACAAACAAAAATTTGAAAATGTACAAGGAAGTTTCTCTTGGTGGTAGTTTGTAACCTACATATTTATGGGACTCATCACTATCATCATAATTTAGGTCAGACATTCAAAAAGGGAGAAAATAGTTCTCAAAATCTGGTGAATTTCACCAGCTTTTCCTGGGTTTTCAACTATTTTTTACAGCTCCATAGAATAAGATACACTTTAAACAGAGTGGTGATAAGGCAGTAAGAACTATCACACTCATTTTAGCAAACGCCATGCCTGCAAACTCCACATTTTAAAGGCTAGGTTGCCTAATACAGTTCTGTCCTTGTGCCAGGTATTCTAACACAAATGCTTATCTGACACTGAACAAAGACCCTGACAAACAGAAGAGCAACTGAGAGCAATCCAGCTTTATCTGGCAGGTAATGAACACTGACATTTTAGGATTTCTATATCATATCTTATCTCATTCTGACAAATTATAGGGGAAATAGCCCAAATTCTACCCTTTTCAGTAGGGCAAATGCTTCTGACAGCACGGTTTGTACTCTTACCATCAGTAGTGCAACATCCTTCTGGGGGAGGCTTCATCTGGTATGAAACAGGAGGACTACTTGATTCTGAGCCTTCTTCTTCCTCCTCTTCTTCTTCTTCTTCCTCATTATCTGCTCTGCTGCCTGCTGTAAATGATCATAGCATAAATGACTTGGACAACAGAAAATGCTAGCAACAAACCAGTGAGCGAACAGGGTGACCGAGTTACAGAAAGTATTAGAGCAAACTGGATTCTCTGCTCTTGGCACTGACTTTACTGTTGCCAACTCTTGATAGTTGTTGTTCCTTAAAGCTCCAACTTCCAGTCATGCTTATGATAGAATGCCTTTCACCAAGAAAATAAAGATATTAGTTCCTGTGCAAAAGAAATTCAAAAGCATGACTCAGCTGCACCTGAGAAAGTATAACACCTTAAAGGACAAATAAAAAGAAGCCTCAACTTATTAACTTTTTAAATCTTGTTATTTTAAGATAAGTGCATAATTTTTAGGGGACTTGCTTCTAATGTTTGAACTCTTGCTGATCAAAACTGTGAAACTGTATCCTTTGTTTATAATATTAACAGCCAATAAAACCCACAGTCATTACTTCTTGGCACTTGAGAATGTCCTGGCTACAGTCCAAGTACAGAGTTCATTAATTAGGTATTGACCATGTCCTTGGTTTTGTACAGGACACTGAAAAAACAGTTCCTGCTTGAAACTAGTTTCACCACAGATGATGCCACACAAGAACACCTAATTCTCAGCCCGTCTGTCTCCTACCAGAATCCAGAGCTCCAAGTAATGCACTGACACTCCCTGTACAGTGTCAAGGAAAGGCAGGTGTTCAGGAAGCTGATTCACGTCAGCCTGTGCTTGGACTGTGCTAGTCCAGGAGGCACTATAGAGGCAGTACTGAATGCTGGAGATGCAAGCCTCAATACATGATGTAAGCCTCAATTTTTAGCACGTGTTAGGTGTGTTTAGAGGGTTTTATTGCTGCGTGTTTCACTCCTTTAACTAGATATTGCCTCTTTCCTTCTCTCCACCCAAAGGACAATGTTTTTTTATACATGGTGCAACAGCTCCAGCAAAACATACTGACCAATGGCTCCATCCCCTTTTACAGCTCAGATACACTCATGGCAAATGGGTCAAATGTAGCAAACAGAGGAGAGCAATTGACTGGGGAATGGGGAAAACACTTCTACAGACAGGACTGAGGAACATTTTGTATACAAGACAGACCGTGCACAAGAACTAAGCGAACCCGGCGGGGTTTATGCCTTGGGCTTGTAGGCTTCCAGGTGCCTGTAGTGACACGCCTGCAGCAAACACAACCAGAGTTTCCACTGGCAAAATTAGGTGGTGAAGGGCTGCAGGTACTCCAATGACCAGCAGGAAGCTGAATAGCTGCTTGTACTTGGGCAGGTAAAAGAGCACATAGGCACTGACATTACTCTGTTGATTCAGGTTTTAGTCTTGAAACAGACAGTGAAGTATTGCAGTCATCCTCCAAAGCCCAGGGTCTACTGGACATACTCTCCTTGCTTCAATTGACTTTGGTACTCAGAATCCCATAGGATATCATCAAGGATTTATCTTTTCTTTCCTATTACCCTCCTCAGAATATCCTCTTATTTTATTGACAAATTATTGTACAATCAGCTAGACAACTACTATAGGATAAATGAGAACTAGGGAGGCGAAAGTAAATCCTGAGTCTGAAGATTTATCTGTCAAGGTCATTAAGATTTACAATCCTATCTAGAAGAGGATTTGAAGGGTATACTAACTTTTGAACTCTGAACATTAAGCTCCAGTCCTGGTGCACACAATAGAACACTAAACACAAGTGTTTTAAGGACATGGTCTATAGACAAAAATGCTGCTATTGAATGAAGGGAAAAGTGAAACTCTTCATCGATGCTGTTTAAGAAAACGGCAAGTTATGTGTTATGACATAACCTTGACTAACATCCAAATGCAATGCAAAAAGACTGAGTCTGTCTCTCCTCTCCTTCCCCTTGCTCCTAGACAAGAAATTCCTTCCTTCCNTCCCTCCCTCCCTCCCTCCTCTTTGTGCCAGCTCTGACACTTAATGGAGCCTTTGCTGAGCCATCACAGCTTGCTAACTAGCAAAAAATCTCATTAAGGGAAAAAAGTGACCTTTTTTCTTTTTGCTGGGTTTACGTATTAAATTAGCACAGTGGAAGATCCAAAAGATGGCAAAATTCATGAAAAGGGAGAAAATGGGAATGAACAGATAGACAAGGTGAACAGAACAGGATGTGTTTTCTTTTTCCTTTGAACAGAGATAAACTGTGAGGTTTGTTCAACCATAATAGGTGATATAAGAAAGAAATGGAAAATGGAAGTGAAGACTAAGAAATAAGAGAGCTACAGCATTTTCAGTTCAAAAGTAGAAAGAGTAAAAGAGAAAGTACTCAAGCATGAGCTGCTGCCACCTGCAAAGGGTTCCATTAGCATTGCACAAGCCCCCAAGGATGTCTCTGATTCAGGTGCCTCCTGGCCCTCAGAGCACAGGGATTCATGTAGCTCGAAGTGGAAGATTCAATTTCTGACAAGGCTGCAGTACATAAGAGCAGTTTGAAGACCCCTTCCACCTGAGGAACAACCTAGGAGGAACTCTATTATAGGTGCCTTCAGACTTCCCCTTGTCTGAAACTTTCATGAAAGGAATGCTCTCTGCCAGGCTGTTATGAGACTTTTAATTACACTTCAATTCTGTTTCCATTAACTACAACGAACACAGAATCAGCCCCTCAAGGTTTGCAAAGTTCTTTGAAAGTCTTGAAAGAAAGAAAGAAACTATAGAAGTGTGAAATTGCACTTTTGTTCCTGAACAATGCATCTGCTCCTGTGGCATCTTTCCCAGCTGGTGTCATAATCAATTTTGTGACATCACAGCTGTGGAATTTATTAAATCCTTATGGAAGGATTTGATAGAAGGATCACTTTGTGCAGGGAATATGCAGCATATATATTTAAACAATGAATGCATATTCATTATTTTGTCCAATCTTAGCAAAAAAAAAAAAAAAAAGAGGAAAATACTACTGATGTGTGGGCAATTTTTTTCCCAAGAAATATTCACAACTGTCACTGTGAGGCAAAGCAAAGACTAACCTGTGCAAAATACTTTTATGTCTTACTACTCCTTGGCCTGATTTTGTGTGACTGTTGTGTGTTACTCTGGACCTTTATGCATTTCCCGCTGTAACTGCAACGAAGTATGACAGGGAAAGTAGGTGTGGACAAAAGGCATGAAACTCCACCCTCTTGGGAGAAATGATTAAGTAATCAAATTATTAAACATAACCTTACACCACCATGCCAATGTTATGCACTCACCAGTAAACTCACTGGAAACCATAAGACCACTACAAATAACAGACAGCAAACAGCATCATGAGTTTGCTCATCGGATCCATACAGTTCATTTAAACTATATTGCTGAGAAAGCAGACTTCTGTAAACACACACAAATTCAGTGAGAAATCCTACGTGTCAAATAACAAGTTGTGCAGGCTTTGTGAGAGTACACATCCTAAATTTTTACCTCTGCAACCACAGAACAACTATGAATGTTATGCCTGAAATAATTATAAACCATCTCAAAAGCTAAAAAATATTTCTGCTGTATTTATGCACACTGAAAATCAGTCTTATCATATATGTTTTATAAATCTATTATGGGTTTTCTACCATTTACTGTGTGACTTTCAGCAGCATACAATAAATTATTGGACAACAGATTTATGTTCCAAATCTCCAACAACTTCTCCACAAATGGAAGAGTTCCTAGAACTTGAATTTTTGTGCATAGATGAATCTGAGAAAGTGGCTTATTTTTGTCAAAATAAAAGACAGTGCAATTGGTATTATTAATCCAATTCTAATGCATATATATTTGCATGTCACAAAAAATCCAAATAAAAACTTTTCTTTATCCGTATTATGATTTCAAAAGTGTATGCTGAGTCATGGCTGAGCAAATAGCAGAACTGCCTTTGACAGAAATAGAAATTCCTTTTTTTCCTACCTTCCAGTGATGATAGTTGTTGTTCAGCTTCCAAATACAACTGAGAAAAGATAGGTCTGGGAACTAAGTTGTTCGAGCGGAGAGAGGCCTCAATAGAATTGTGCAAAACCTCTTCAAACCGTGTTGTCTTGAGCTGACCGGCGTAAGAATTTCCCATCTTCAAAAAAAAAAAGAAAAAGAGAGAGACGAGAAGAGCAAAAAATAATAATAAAAAAGATATTACAATTTAAGCACTCAGAACTCAATCACTGCATGCTGATGCCAGGCTCAACATTTCTCATGAAAGAGAAATGCTTCATTGTCCACAAAGAAAGGCAAAGAACATTGACTGCAGCAGTCACTGAGCAGATCCTGCTGGTAAATTACAGGAAGTTATCTAAAAGTAACAGCTTTCTGCAATTCAGCAGAAAGGCAGAAAGCTTTGGCACCTTCTTGAAAAAGTGACTAGAAATCTGATTCAGGTAATCCCTTGATTTATATAGCAGTTGAGGAGATGCCTTGTCAATAGTCATCAATAGATTGTTAAACAGCCTTTCTGTTTTAAGTGATTTGAACAGAATAAATGATCTGGGCAATAGCACAGTTTTGTTCACTTATCTTCGCATGGTCCATCATGGCTGAGCACTGGCTAAAACAGTTCAATGTATCTTTTAGAGGTGCTGTCCCATAAATAATGTAGCATTGCTGTAACCCAGAGATGGTGAAATATAACTTTTACTTTTCACCCTAAACAGTATTTTTTCTTGTAAAACATAACTTTTTTTTTTTTTTGTTAGAATGAAACTATCCATTCACATGCATTGATATTGCATTCATTTGTTTATTAGGACTTTACTTTTAGTGAAACCATGTAATTTATTCATTCTGTCATTGAGCAGACAGTCTATTCCAGCTGAATATTCCCTGGACTTAACTGCCACCTACTTTCCACAGGGAACACAATGAACTGGTGTAACCAAAAGCCATGTCAGCTTTCTTTCCCTATTACAAAGTGGCTCTTGCCCTGGGCCCCATGTCCTTTCCCTCCTCAAATAACTGTGAATAGAAAGCATGAAACGCTTCCTGTTTGTGGCAGTAATTCCTAAGCACTGAACAGTCCCGCCTCAGCGCTGGCTACTGCTTGGGAAATAAGCCTGTTGGGAAGCATCCTGTAGGAATCAGTCAAGTAAAAGGAAAACCACTGTGAAACCACATACTGCTTGTCATGGAAAAAGGGGTTTGAAGGGAACAACAGAAAAATTTGTTGATTTGGCTTTTTCTGACTTTGTAAAGCATATTTTACATATATAAACATATTTTAGAGTACTTATTTGTATCATGCTAATACTGTATAGAGAGTATAGCTAGTATTACATAACATTGCTATAATAGATATACACAATATTAATAGAACCATAATGAGAACTTTAAAACAATAGATGCAGTACTGAAGAAAATTTTTTGGACTAAAAGAAGGCACTACCTACAAAATATTCATGAATATACACAAAATCAAACAGAGAAGTTGCATTGAATAGTACTGATATATCCATTTGGTAAACGGTAAATGGGAAGCTGCAAAGCCTATTGGAGATGCTCACTACTAATTCAGAAATCAGGCTACATCTTCTCTTCCATCACAGAAAGCAGATTACAGTTCCCATCCCACACTGGTAGGAACCCCCTTTTGAGTACTGCTTCCCCCTACACCAAAGGCAGCTGAAGACAATGAGGAAAGCCTGACAGCAGTGTCCTTAACAAGCTTTATCAAAGGTATGCACAGGAAACCCCAGGTCAGCTTTGACATGATTATATTCAGTGCTGAATGCTTGCTGAGGATTTATAGAGCCCATGAGTGGTCAGAAGAGAAACCCTGTATTTAGTCCTGAGGATGGCAGAAACCAGCATCTTATCACTGTGATGTTAAAGATAAGGAATCAGTTAAGATCGTATTATTTGTGAAACAGGCAGGTTTTGGAATCCTTTGCAAGGATTCCAAACAAGCACATTTGTTTGTCTATTAGGCAGGTAATTTAATTTTGTGAATGGGTTGGTAAAAAGAAACAAAAATATGCTTTCTGGATTTATAGGCTCTCATGTGCTTGTGTGATCTTACAATCAGTGTAAACACAACCATAAACCCTGGAAGCTATTTTGGAAGATGTGATAAATATTTTTTAGCCATTTTTCATCATCAAACAAACACCACGGGAACCAGAAAATGGGCACTACAGGAGATTTTTTGCCAGCGCATCTTTGCTGTTCAAAGTCCCACTGACTCAATTACAAGAGAAATTACTTCTCTGAAGTAAGCAAGGGAGAAACCAATTCCCACTAACTATATGACAGTAGTCATCCCCTCTTTTCTTTGGAGCTGCTCAGACTGTGGTATCTGAATTGCCAGTTGCTGATTCCATGGCATCAGGAAGCAAAAACTGAGTCCTATGTCCCTGCCTCAATGAACTCAGCACTCCTTGCCCTAATTTGTGTTCCTCTTGGGTACAACTGGGTGCCACAGGCTAAACTTTCAAATGCTTGTGGAAGTCCAAGCCATGCACACAGACGGTAACCAGATCTACTAAAAAACCACTGACACAGAAGAATGGCCCTTGACCCCATCTACTGATAAATCAAAGGGCACCTCCCTATCACATAATCAGTTTCCATGGAGAGCATGCAGAGGAAAATACTTGCCAGTATAAGGAGGGGAAAAAAGGCAAAGAGCTAGACCTGGAAAAGCCTCATGAAAGCATGACAGAAGGACAAAAACCACTCTGAGCAACTTGGGAGCTGCAGAAAAAATTGCATATACAAATTAAGCAGGACAGGCCAATGCCTTAGAAACCCATGGATAATGCTGGCAAAGAGACACGCTAAGTGCAGGCATCTGAAAATGTGAGTAAAAGTTTGTTAGTACTGAAAGGAGCATCTCAAATTCCAAATAAGGAACTGTCAGTATTTCAGTGGTAAATAGGGACTATGTGATTAAGAAAAACAGGGACCTTCTTAAGGGTGAATGTCTGTCACTTACAGGGTCAACTTCAAGTTCAACTGGAACTGCAGTCAGGGTTTAAGAAAACCTGCTATGAGCCTGCCCTCCGGCGCTGTGATTTAAGCAAGGAGGTCCCTTAGCCATGAGGGCAGTCCCTACCATGAGAGCCACGACAATGACTGGGCACAGGAAGAGAGGGCCACGGCCAGCAGCAGGAGGACACTCAGTCCCAGCACCCAGATCATGCAGGGAGATCTTGTTCATAGTGGAACAAAGACAGCAAAACATTACTGGCTTTTTGCAGTAAGGAGTGCTAGGGTTTTGTGAAGACTGGATCTAGCACAGCAATTCTGGACAAAATTAATCCTACACCTGGGACAGACTGGGTATCCTAAGGAATGCCATGGACTTTAGAGCATGGGAAGTAATCCAGGGCTTTTACCAACTCCCATTGAAATAGACTGATAAATAAAGCCTGCCCTCAGCAGAAACTGAGGAAACTGAAGAGCATATGTGGGCTGTGTTATGTTGACTTAAAAAAATAATCGAGGTAATTAAGTGGGAAATTAGGAAGACCTGGTTGATTACTAAGAAATTCAGCCTTAGAGACAACTTACAAATTATTACAGGTGGGAATGTTTCATATTAAGTTGCAAGTTTTTTGCATAACACAATATAATCAACACTGCTGCTTTACTACATTAATCCTTTCATTACTGCTGTATAGCAGTGAATATGTTTTCCGAGTTTGAGCAGCCAGTTTTCATTCTTTTGAAATAGTTTAATGGAGTAATTTCTATTGTATCATTTCTAAGAGGAAAATAGCAAGATGTTCTCATGCTCTCCAAAAGGATTTGCTATCACTATGACAAAAGGTCGTTTTTCGGTTTTATAGAAAGAAAGGATTTGTTTGCATGGACAATGGATTTAGGTATCTAAAAGGCTATCTATTAATTTTTTTTCTGTGAGGAGGGAGAGAGCATTATTTACTGCAGGTTAACAATTTGTTAACAGAATAGTACCAGAAAAGTTGTGTGATTCTTTTGCCCTTTGAACATAAGTTATATTCATCCAGTAACACTCAAAATCCATCAATATTTGTAAAGTTCGGTAAAGACTCTAGTAATTCTTTTAAAACTGTATTAAAAACATCCATCTAAGAAGAAAGAAATCTTAGGTAGGAACTCATATGTAAATATAACTATAAGGAGAAAAATAAAAGCATAAAACTGATTCTCTTCAATGGTAGTAATACAACCTGCAACATCCTCCTTGTGGATTCAGTCTAGCCATGAAACATCACAATTTACTCTTTTATTTCCATGAAGCTATCTGTAATTACAGTGTTTTCTCTAGCTTTGGAATTGGAAGAATAAATTATTTTTAATCTCCTATATTAATGTGTGTCACATGTAGAAGTGATACTGTGTGATATCTATTTTCCACAGGTGACATAAAATCTGTTCCCATAGGTTGTATAAAATTCTTGATTCAGGAGAACTAGGAGACACTCTGATATTCAGCCCCCATGAGACCCAATATAGTATTATAGGTTATGTCTTTACTACTAGCCTCAAAATAAGGTTACTGCACCCAAAATGCCCTTTGGGAACAGTCGTGGTCCATTGTGACTCCTGAGGTGTGTCTGGGAACTACTGAAGAGAGGAACTACAAGCACCAGAGCTATGCCAAGACATTACAACAGAAAACTGATTTCTGCCACATAGAAATCTATCCATCAATTGTTTCATTTAGTAATACAGCTGTAGCCCATATGGGCAAAGACAAAAATTATTTTTCCAGAAATCAACCTAGTTGTTCATGTACCACAAAATTATCATTTGTAGAAGTAATTTACAAAGCTTTTTCTCTGTCAGTACAAAATCACCTAAAAGCATTGTAAAGAGGTGGATTAATGCCAGTTTCTGAGAAAAATCCTAGTTGCTGGAAGTCAAATCTGTTTCCTCACTATTCTGCAAAACTGACTTGGCAGTAAGAGAGCGGAAAAAAAAAAGGCTCAGAAGACTGATGTTTATTATATAATACTGTAACGTGGGAAACATTGCATCATTTGAGATTACTTCCAGACCAGCATTTTACCAAAATAATTTTCACCAAAATCTTCAAGAAGGGTTTGATTTTCTTCTGTTAGTCTTACCTGGAAAGAAAAGTTTTCAAGCTTCAAGAGATGCTGAGAAATAAAATGACAATCCTCTGCTAAGCCAAACTCTACCAATATCAGCAAGAATAAAATCAGTAGTCACTAATGGATCTGTTGATTGAAATCCACTTCTTCAGGGAAGTAATTTATTCCTTGGCAGTAAAGCTGTCAGATGAATGAGAAGTCTCTAGTAGTTCTGTGTTTCATATATGACTAAAGTTTGGCAGTTCAGTAGACCCCATTTGGTCCATTACATTTTATATGCAGCATAAAACCTTTAAATAAAACCACAGTCATCTTTGCCAGAAATTCTAGCTCATTCACTGTTACCAGATCTTAGAACTTCTATATTTCTTGTGGATTTACAATGAGAAATGTTATCTAACGACCAGTCCAGATTAAACGGAATGATTTCCAAAAAATTTGAATAGTAGCTCATGATGAAACACAGACACTCTGATTAAGGTTGATGACAGGTCACAGAGAACTTAATCCTACCACCTCTACACAGCCAAGAACAATTCTGCTGCTGTTTCCATAAAATGAATATACTGTAACAAGACTACTCAGACCTCTCTGCCTCTTCTTTTTATCTTCTGTTTGCTTTTAATTTTTATCTGAGATCTTCCTTTGATTCTGAAAATCAGGCTGACAGGTATTTTCTCCTGCACCAACAGTGAGATGATTTCCTCCCCTGACTCATGTTTCCAAGCAACAGGATGTTGGAACACAAGCGCAGATTGAAAGGTGTCAAGGTTTTGTTTTTTTTTTTTTTTTTGGCAACTCTAGATTCCAAGACAAATTCCTTATATTAATCACTGAAATCAGTTCTCTCACCCACTGCAGCAGTAAATAACTGGAAAATGTCTTTATTCTCAGGAGATTGCTGCAGAGAGTAATACGGACACTTTTGCAATGAAGTCAGTCCAGGAAAATTCCCCCACCTACTGAAAAATCAAGTCCATTTCCTAACTAATCACTATAAAAAACAATGAAAACAAACTTGGACGAATCAATGTTAAACCACTACAATAAAAAACACTATTAAAAGACTATTGCATTCTTTTTCCTTCAGGCAGGAAATAAATCAAAATTTTTAATGGATCATTCTAATTATGGCTTTTTTTCACATCCATTTTGGCCATAAGTAAAGACAATTCATCTCAAGAAAAGTGTTTTCTTATTTTTTGATGAAATTTTTCAACTGCAAAACCAGTAAGCATTACTTCTGAGTGTTCATTTTTTCCATTAGAATATTACAATTCATGCAGGGAACAGTAGCAAAAATAGCAAATTAGTATTTTCAATAGAAAAAGGAAAAATAATTTCCTAATATGTCTGTAAAAAAAAAAAATTCTCATACAAATTCAACTTTACATTTAAAAATAAAAAAAAAAAAAGCCAGAGGAAATCCAGAGCAATCTAAGTTGTCATAAATGCATTCAAATATACAGCTATGCTGGGGGATCTGGAATAAGGCATGTTGGCAATTTAGTGACAAGGAATCTAAGCTGTGACAGCTTAGATGGTATTTTTTGGGGGAAAACGGAAAACTCCAATTGCAATCAGATTCCTTCAATTAATTAAGGATGAAAGACTGTTTTGGTTTTAAGACACAGTTTGGGCTTCCTTTATGGCTACAGAAAATGTAAACTTCCTTCACCCTAGTAACTTTTATGCCTACTCTCAAACCAGAGCTGATTTTTTCTGAGACATTTAAAGTACTGTTTTTGCTAAAATGGCACTATATTTTAATTTATTTTAAATAGAATAAAAAATGCCAAAGTTGAAATTGTTCATAAGAGAAAATAATTTGTTAAGAGCCATATATTGGATTACTATTCAAGTTTCAAAAAATCATAATCATAAGCACCGTTGGGACTGATGCCTGATAAAAATCTGTATTTGCAAAATGAATTCATAAGAAAATTTTACTTAGACTTTTTAAAAGTGACTTAGCATCTATTATTAATCTACTTTAATTTTCACTGGAAATCTATTTTAGACATAATGATGACACTGGTTTTCATTTATTTGCTTCTTGTTTACGCGTGAACCTTCTTTTCAAAGATTTGTCATTCCTTTATATCCTGACAACTGGGCCAAAAAGCCACTTGATAAAAATAAATGCGAGCTGAGTGATAGTCCAGTGTTGTATTAATAGCGCAGACTGAGACTAATATATGATATGGCAATAAATACATTTAGGCAATGGCATTTTATCCTGTAAATTCATTCACATTTCTCCCTACAAGAAACAATGTATTTTGATGCAGATTTCCTTGATTTTCCTACAGGATCTCATAAACTTTGCAGGTGTTACTGGAGAGAAAATCCCTTACCAGCAGCTTCCAGCACAGTGCAGATGATTTACTCTTAAAATGCTTTACTATTTCTCCAGCACAGGACCCTGATCCTGTGGCTGGTCAGGCAGCACTGCCTTGGCTCCAATTTGGCTTTTTTGTGTTGCTTTGATCAGCTCCTGGCGTTGGATGAAAGCAATTCTTTCAGAGGCCACCTTCAAACTCTCTTTAAAAAAAAAAAAAAAAGAATTACAAATATAAAACCAATTGAGCTTGTTAAGCAACAGGAAGAAGCCAAATAGAGGGAGGAGAAAGGGAGGGAAGGAGGTGCCACAAATCAGGGCTAGGAAGCAATGATCAAAGTGGTGACTGGAAAATTAGTAAAAAATATCCCCAAGTTGTACAGGTCTGGGGCATTCCTGTAAGTGCAAAGGCTCTCTCACTATTACCTCACTATTAAGAGAGACGCAACTCTCTTTCCAAGAACTGTCTCCGACATCTCTGTAGCTTTGAGAACACCCATTTGAGGTCTCAGAGTAAAGCAGTAGGGAGCAGATTGGCAAGTCAGGAGAGAGATGATCTTGAAATGCATGTTTTCTAAAGAAAATTCCAAGAAACCAGAACTTGGGGCATACTACTCTTTCTTTTTGTTACTGGTGCTAAAGAAATTCCAAGAATCTTTTCCAAATCCAAAAGGGGTATACAAAGAGTAATGCTGTATTGATTGTCCAGGTTAGCTTTTTGAGCCATCCTCAAAACCAGACTTTTGTTTTTCCTTACAGCAAGCCTCCAGACTCATTACTTACTACCCGTACCCCTCTGGGCTCACCCCTGGAAGCAGTGCAGCAGAGGTCTGTGGGGCAGCCACACACACACAGACCAGAATGTACAGTTTAAACACACTCTGGAGCTTTCTTTTCTTCACACTTTCTCTCTTTGGAGCTGCCTGTCAGAGCACCAGAGGCAGAGCCAGTGCCTGTGGCAGTTCTCCAAGGATACACACAGAGTGCACAGGTTCAGAGGCTTCACCTCATTCACAGCGAATGGCCTCACTGCTTGAAAGACAGCTTCACTGATTTCTACTAGCAGAGCACACTCCACTCTATCTGGGTCATATTTTCCATCTAATGAACAAAGAGTGGACACAAATACAGTGGGAGCTGTCTAAAATGTGGCTCACCGTCCGCAGATAGAAAATACATATGCAGATGAGTGTATCACATTACAAAATAGATCTGAACCTCAGGGTTTACTCAATCAGGAGATCCACAAATATTATATGTTGAAAATATGTTAAATAAGAAACACTCACAAACAAAAATATGCAATCCAAAGCATTAATGAAATATCTTTAGTTAGAAGTATCAGTAGAATCCTCAAATTTAATTTAAGAAACTGAATTTAGCAGTTTTAGATCTGAGTTGTCTACTTTGAGAGCTTAAAAATTCAAGTTGACTGAACTTTTAGTATTTCAAAGATTTCCTAAGAGGAAATCACTCGAACTAAGGACAGGAAAGAAGAGACAGAAAATGCAGACAAATTAATATATTTTAAACATTAATATTAGCTGTTAAGTGTCTCATGAATATTATATTTGAAGAGTAACCAATATAAGATGGTGTATGTTATGATATATAAATACTTTTATTAAAGAGTAATGGTATTTTTCAGCATGGAAATGTTCAATAAAAGAATATACTGTACCGTACTGAAAGCATGTGCTCCTCAGCGACTTCCAGTAAATGACTCCTGAAGTTTCATATCCTGATTGCAGTGCTGAATACTTTACACCTGTGGTAACTGCCAGTGATTATGTCTTTGTGGAGTCTTCTTTTTTTGTTTCATTTAAAAGCCTGCTGCTTGGCAAATTGGTGAGCACACTTAAGGCTCCTGAGTCAGCACTGTGCGCAACTGAACAACTCAGTCGGGTCACCATGACACGAACACTCTCCTATCACAGCAGAGTACAAGAAGGTTTCGAAGCTATCTATTCTGCAACTGTGGCAAAAACTAAGAAATGAGACCACTAAGAAATACACACTGGCAAGCTGTTCTCTAATTTGTGCGCTGGCTACACTAAATGATAAATGGTCTGACTTTATGTCTTATTAATATAAAAGTGCTGTGCTGGGTCATGGTGCTCCCAGCCAGGCACACATGACTCTATCAGTCTGAAACATTATTATCATCAACAATTTTGTTAGAGGCTTTTGGAAGGACTGAAACAGTCTGTGTTTTTTTTAAGAAGTAAAGGTGTCCTTTTGTACTACAAAGATATCAAAATCACTAAAGAAAGCATAAAGCGTGTACTGTAGGGATTTTGTTTTAACAGAAGAAAAGTTTAACCAGAGAATGAAATCAGACATGGAGCAATATTATCTTTGTGTTGGTACTATGCCTGTATCTCCTGTACAAAAGGATAGGAAATCAAAGGAATATTTGAGAGAACATGTTCAATATAACGATGAATACACAAAGAAACAGCTGTTGCATCATATTTAAACAAACATCTTTTCAAGATACAGCTAGAATACATGTACAGAGTACATGTTTCTGGTAAAAAACATATTTATCAAACATTTCTTTAGGTAACAAATAACTTCAGAAAATAAAAGCAATAATTCTGATAATTGAATTTTCTTTCTCTTGTATCTCCAAGTCATGCAACATTCTTTACTACAATTTCTTGATTTTAAACTCAGTTAAATATTACTGAAATGAGAAAAATCAAGCACTTGTCTAGGTTCCCAGTTGAATTAAATTTCTGTGTAACCTTATATGAAGCATTACAAACTTCATATGCAAAGTATTTTTGGTACAGCTTGTGAAACTTCATTTTCACCCTTCACTCTCAAGACATGATTTCATGACTGGCTCAAGCTACTCTAAACTCAAGTTACAGCTGAAAAACAACATCTCTCACCATTGATTGTATATTCCCTCTCTGTTGTTCAGTGGTATTGAGGTCAGCTGATATAACTGAAGACTAGTAGTTTTTGTAGGGTCAGATTTTGCTAGATCAGATCCCTCATCTAGCTATGCATAAAGTATATGGCCATTTATACATGCAAAAGAAAAGTACCAGTACGTGTCTAGGGAGGGTGGTGAGAACAGTATCTTTTTCTATAAAAATGCTTTAAAACACTTTTAAATTTTAAAGATACACCTTCTGATTCTTCTGTAACATAAAAGGGAAAAACCTGAATTTCAAAGCCTATGCAAGAATTGCTGGGAACTTTGGTGATTTAGTGCTTTCACTGAAAACAATTTTCATATGAATTGAGTTTTCATTGTTTATGAATTCTTTTAATTCTTTTAAATGTATGCTCTCTAGATATGCTCAGCATGCTTTAATTTTTGATTGGCCCTGAACTGGTCAGGTAGTTGTCCTGGATGATCACTGTAGGTCTCTTTTCAACTGACTAGTCTAGTCAATATTTTTCTTAGATTTTAGATGAAAGCATTGCATTTAAGAATGTGAAAAAGAAACTGTCCAGAAAGTAGTAAATAAGATTTAGGAGAGTGACTGGCATATTTTTGTGTTACTATGGAAGTGAACTAGAAGCTTTATAAATGTTCCATATTTAACACCAAATACAGGATACTTCGGCCATGCATTTTCAAGTAGGGTACAAAATCATATGGCTAAGAAATGCAGGAATGACTGACTGGTTTCCTATCAGCAGTGTACAAGTGTGTATCTTCAACATATTGACTTGAACAAACTGGCACTTGAAATAGTATAGTGACAGCCAGAGTTTAGAGAAATCCAAAAGAAAACAAACATTGCAAGAAATAGATATCCATGTGTGTGAGAGGTGATTTTGGAAAGAGTCACTTTTAATCATTTACCAGGCCAACAAAAATAAAAGCCAGGAAATTCACCTTTTAAAGAAGTATAACATGACTAATGTCGGCCAAACATATTTGCCCCAACACTGTAGTGCTTTCACAAGCAAAATTTCTCTAGGATGCACTGCCTAGGATGTTTTCTAGGATGAAGTTAGGATGTTGCAGTGTCTGTCTCTGACTTTGCTTTGTGGCTGGTAACACCAGATCAATATTAAGGAATATTAGCATAGGGTAGATGTTAAAGAAGAACATGTTAGCCTGATATTCAGGAATGGAATGCAGAAAGGAAAAGAAGCCTGCCTGCTTTGGATATAAGCATGGAACAGAAGTTCCAGAGGAGGAGAAAGAGCAAGAGAGCACAAAGGACCCTATTGTGCTTGTATAGTAGCCAGAGCAGGAATTCCAGGAATGGGCAATGAGCATGGAGTTTATGTATAAGAGATCTTGTATACAGAAGCAGTAGAAGTTAGTGATTATGCAGCTGCTGATACAACATCGACCAGAAAAGAGGGGCTCTGCCTGCTGAAATGAGCTGCTGAATCTGTGTGAAATGAGTCAGTCATGTAAGTGATGAATTGACAAAACAGTTGTTAGGGGAAAGCTGATCATGTAATTATCTGAACAAAAGGTAGGTAAAATACATACCTTGCACCCTAGGCATTAAAGAAGAGAATCTTATTTTATAGGACTCTACAAGGCATGTTTTTCACAGACTGAGAACACTGGACTAGAAATGAAACACTGAATGTAACTTGAGGTTATAAGCTCAGGGTTACAAGATTTTCAAGAGTCTAAAGCAGAGGTTGAATCATAAATCATAAATTGCATCAAAAACAATTTACCAGGACATGCATTTATAAGGCAGAATGAGCAAGGAGTTGGTCCCATGTGCAATCAGAAAGGAAAATTAAGATATGATTATAAAGTTGTTTTTTCTTTCCCCTGAGAAGATGAGAGAAGGTTATTTATGAACAAATGACTGATTTATCCAGCAGCTGTAGCAGGTAACTGTTACCTGAAAAGTCCCCGAAAACTTAGTATTTGGAGCACTCTGCATGCAGACTGTATATGAAAGGACTAAAACTGGGTCCTGCCAATCAGAATGACTGGTTTAATTGCAAGACAACTGTTTTTCTTCTCAAAATGCTTTTTAAACGGCTGTAGGCATATCTGCCCTTTGTGTTTACACAGAGATAATATTGGAGTGTGCATAAAATCTCACATAAAGTATCATCTATATAAGCTAAAAACACATACCAAAATTGGTATAGAAGGTACTTATGTGGAGCCCAAATTGTCTCCTCCATGAGAAACACACTCAGTCTTGTTCTTTGAACGTGCACAAAAGGAGACCTTTGAGATCACCTAGAAATAAAGACTGCAATTCAGCTGCCTAACCACAGGCATTGTCTAACTTTGAGGTGTTCTGGGTAATTTTGTCTGGATTCTGACTGCTGCTACAAAGAAGCAGAGTTCTGAAGCAAATCCTCTGTCATATGTGCCAGGGCTTTATGGACACCTCAGGTAAACCAATGAGCAGAGTAAACCATCAAACCAGGCACATGTATTTAGGCAACCGAGTTAGACTCCAGGTATCTACTGTTTCACTAGACAGAAATTTCCACTATAATCAATAAAACTAAGGGATCTGAGAGAGATCTGAAAGATTATTCAGTTTACCAGCTACTAGTGTTTATTTAGCTGAACATGAGCTGACTCCCTTGCCTAGCTCCATTGACCATACTTGGCTTCACTGACCACAAGGCTCTACAGCTGTAGCTGCATGAAGACCTCTATATTTAGGAGTCTCGGGGCTCAATTCAGTTGCTTGCACAAAGATGTTTAGTGCTCTTTGATATGTTCCAGGGTATCTGACGCACCAACACAGGTACCACAAACTCCTGCAGGAGACCATGCCAGGCAGGATACCTGAGGGCATCACAAATTGCAAAAGAAGCACATGAAAAAGACACAGAATCACATCCTCCGTCTCAAACTAAATCCTACTCTCAAAGTCAAAAACTGGCATGTCTATAGGTACATCTACACTGTTAAGTGACTCAGCTTCCAGCTTGCTTCCAGCTTCCTAATACCTGATCACACTGGTCTACACACTGGTTTACATCCAGGCACTGTGCACTCAGCTTTAGTTCTGCAAATAGTTAAATAAGGCCCTCCTTTCTCTAGAGACTGAAAAATTAAAATGAACAGGGTCATGCTGACCTCAAGGCAAGCAACAGACTTAATTACTGCAATAGACAACAATGAATCATACCTAAACAAACCTTGCATTCCTTTTCAATAGAATGCATTATTAATCAGACACATTTACAACTGGTACAACCTACACTGGAAAAATGCTTCCTTTCTTCAGGGCACAAAAGGAATATTTCAGAATGTCACATCTGTTTCTTCATAGCTCTTAAGAGTCACAAACTCTTGCTGCTTTCATGTCTCACCCACATTTAATTTTTATTCACACACTGCACAAAAGCTGTATCTGTGTAAAAATCTTAAATGCATTTTTACAGACTGTTTTTCTAAAACTTGAAAGCTACAGCCTGACTGATACTTCTGTAGCTATTAAAGACTCCAACTGTTCAAAACACTTCCTTAAGAGTGTTCCTTCATCTGTAGTAATTGCTACATGGGCAAAAAAGTCTCTGAATCTCCAGGCTGAGTTATATCCCTTTGAGTGCTTAGAAAAACAGCTCTTAAGAACTCTCAACTTTCTGCACTCTCTTTGTGAAAGACCTCGCATGCCAAGACATGTGATGGAGGATGCTGTACAGTACACTGGGTCAGGAGACAAGATGTGGCATCGTCTTATACCTGGGGAACAGGCACATTACATTCTGCTGTGAACGTGAACTGAAACTAATTGAACAAATCCTGCGCTCAGTGTGTGTGATTTGATACGCCTGTGCTAACCCACTGCCTATCACCAACTACTGGGACAGCAAGGATGCTATTACACTGCAAACTACTAAGGTACTCATACTATTCCCACTCATTGTTTTGTACCCATTTACCGATTTGCCATTTAGGTACATTTCCAAGCCCCACATATTCTTTGGAAGGAATCATGTCTGTGTGTCGCATGGACAGCGTTTTTCATATTCAGGGAATCAAGAGAGGAGCACGTATGTCTGTTTGCAAGCCCAACAAATGTAACACAGTACAATTACACACACATGCTGTACTACAGCACATCTTTCTATTCAAACATCTTACTTTAATTACTATGAATCATTAGAGGTTTAATCTCTTTAGTTCACCTTGGGTTTATATATATATTTTTCTTAAGAATTTTATCATCTGGTCACTTATAATACTAAAGAGCTTAGTGCTGTATATTGGATACATTAATTGAGAATGTTCACAACAGTATAGTTTTCAATCTCACTTAAAAACTGTACCATGTTACTTCTGAGAGCCACCACAACCTCCCATTTCTCTTCTTTCAGATCATGGACTATGTATCACAATTCCTGGATACTGCAGTGATTACTTAATATAATCCTCAGAGAATGACAGGGAAGAGTATACTTTTCCTCCATTTTACTGACTTACATTCAGAGGATGACAGGGAAGAGTATATTTTTCCTCCATTTTACTGACTTATATTCAGATTTACAGTCTGAAGTGAAATTAGAGTAGCTTCTGTGGGCATCTGAATCTCTAATTACAAATTAAATCCATGCCAGGTGATGTTATCTTAATAGTTTTGAGAGTCTGAGTTAAAAAATTTCCATCAATGTCAAACTGTGGAAAAGCTCAGATCTGAATGCAGCTCATTAAATATTTACTATTTAGTTTAAATGTTGGAAGACATATGGTGTTTAGAGGGATCAACCATTCTGATCTGTGATTCTGTAATTCTACTTGGAAAGCTTAACTATATGGCCACATAAAAACAATCTTCAAAGTAAGTTTTCTGACTAAAAAAATAGCTATTTTTCATTATTTGGATAGTAATAGAAATTACCTGTCACTTTTGAATAACTATAAGCTGTAGATGAGGCAAAAGAGAGCATGAAGTTTTCATGTCTCCTGTTGTCTTTCTCTACTGCTCCTTAATTGAGCTGCAATTAGAGTAGAGATCAAAATGAACATGACCCAGCCATGTGCCCTTGCAGCCCAGAAAGCCACACGTGCCCTGGGCAGCATCCAAACACTGTGGGCAGCAGGTGAGGGAGGGGATTCTGTTCTGCCCTGGCCAGAGCCCACCTGCAGGGCTGCATCCAGCTCTGGGGTCCCTAAACAGGAAGGAGACTGTTGGAGTGAGTCCAGAGAAGGCCACAAAGATGCTCAGAGGGATGGAGCACCTCTGCCGTGGAGTCAGGCCGGGAGAGTTTAGACTGTTCAGCCCAGGAGTGGAGAAGGCTCTAGGGAAACCTTAGAACACCTTCCAGTGCCTAAAGGGGCGTTACAAGAAAGCTGGAAGGGGGACTCGAACATAGGGATTTTTTTTAACATAAAAAAAAAAAAAAACAAAAAACAAAAAACAACCAAACAAAAAACACAACAAAAAACAAACAAACAAACAAAAAAACAATAGGTCTACTACTTGCAAATAGAATAAATAGTATTAAAGACAGGGAATTCAGGTGCCTCTGCTTTCCCATTACATAAAACAACAGGCAGTTATTTGGAGGAGCTATAGACGCTATTTTGCAAACTTTGGATCCTTTTTCTCATTTTGTTCTTGAGACTCAATTCATCTTTACTTTAAGTTTTATTATGCCTAATTCAAAACAGCACAGCCATTTAAACAAGTTTAGTCTATCAAATCACTCCAAGCAAAAAATACAAAGGGATGAATTTTTCGTCATTTTCTCACAAATTAACGTAAATGCACTTTTCAACTGAATACATTAGTTACCTTTTGTGGACATATTACAATGTGAAAATACTTTCATTATGCTACCACCATACAAAATTTAATGTAGTTTCCAAGGCCTCAAAACTTCACTTTAAACAGAATATTGAATGTCAAATTGCAAAGGCAAAGGTCCTGCAAAATCTACTTCAGTTTAGCATTTTGAACAACCACAATATGGTACTGCAATAGCCTAGTGACTATATATGCTGCTGCTGACCTTTGGAAAAAGTAGTAAAAATTTTTAAAAAGCAAGTATTCATTATAAAATTACATAATTAAGTGTAATGTTTCCTCTTTTATTCTCAATATTTATCAAAAAGCCATTCTGGATGCAAGTCTGCCAGAATGATAATAAATTCGTCAACAAAATTAGGACTCAATTTGACAGATGTGTGATTTCTGACATCATGCTGAAAGCAATGTTAAAATCTTTACCATTTTTGACACCTCCTACTACAGAAAAGAAGCTGGAGGGGAAACACTGTCATTATGATATTTTCGCCTTGTTTGACATTTTGTCTTGTTCTTTTTTGAAATCATGATTGAGTGTTCTGCAATATATACACAAGATATATTAGCAGGAAAGGCAATCCAGAGCAATTGATCTATTATAAAAAAGCAGTACAAATTGCACATAGTATAGTTTCAGTTGGTTGATAGGGTCACACACATCAAAAATGCTGGGCATTGCTCTCACATTTAAGTATTACGCATTGTACATTGCCTCTGCAGCAGAGAACAGTCTCTCATGATCGAGAGAGACTTAAAGAACACAGCTCCTATGACTGGATGAAATAATGGAACAGCACTCTAGACAGACAGCAGGAACAGTACAAAATGGTATGTCTGAAACAGCACAGCTGGACAGACTGCACCAACTGACATGTTAGGAAGGAGCTTTTATGTAACAGCAAATTTCTTGCCTTTAACAAGTGGCTCTTACACAACTGCCAGCATCTATTTTCCCCTGTAATTATAAATGCCGTAATTTTACACGCACATATCATTTGTCCAATAGCAGTAATCATTTCATATAAGAGACAGTCTTTTTTTCTAGACACCTGATAATGGATATTTTTCAGAAAAATATCACAATTTATGGTATAATTTGAAAGCATAAAGATGATGCATTCAGAAATGTTAGCACAAGATTAGCAGGAAACAAATTTAAACTTCTAATAAAAACTTTGAAAGTTGCAATTGTCTTTGACTCTGAGTAGTTCACCTGCCTGAATAATAAAAAAAATATCCTATCAAAGGTACTCAAACACGATCTCTATGACAGAATATGGGATGAACTATAAATGAAGAGTTCTCAAGAATTTATCCTATGCAGGGAAGCATGCGAAAAATTACTGAGGAATAACCACAACTATTGCTCGTCTACAAGCTTTCTTAGACTCAGGAACATCATCTCTGCCTAAAGAAAAGTATGAGTCAAGCCCCTAGGAGGGCTCAAGTCACTTTCAGACAGAAATATTACCCTTTGTCATTGTCTCCTGTGCCAAAAATTCTGAAGAAGGAAAGGGAGGAATAACTGGTTCACAGAAAATAACCCTACCACTTCTAGAACTCTGTTATCTAAGTCAGTCTTTGTAACACTCTGACTGATGACTTGTTTCAGTGCTTGACATAATGGACTTGGAAATTGTACATTATTATCTTAGGCTCATCATCCTCTGCATTCAATTACCAGTCTATATACTACATAAATAGTATCTTCCCATTAAGGTGATATCCTTTACCAAAGCAGAGCTTTACAGGACTTTCTCTGATTGAATAGGTTTTTACTTTATAAGCAAGCTTTGCTTGCTTCAAATAAATTTTATGTATCCCTTTGGGTTGTTTTTTTTCACACAACAGTGTCCCAGTATGCTATTAAGAAGTCCTTTTTAAGCAATAGCTACATCCCAGTGATGGATAAAAATAAATCAGGTGGGTAGGAACTGCCTGTACAAACATACCTATTAATACCTACACAATCACAGTCTTATGTGTTCTCAGGCTGAGGTTCAGCTATCAGTGCATAATACAAAACTTGCTTATACTGTAGTTTCCTTCATCAATTGACATTCATCATTCTACTTGCATGACCTCACAAGAATTTTGCATAAAAAAATCTTCAAAGACAAAATATCTCCCTTCTGTGGAAATACAACTTTTAGTTATTGCTATTAGTCACTTCTCTGTATGTCACATTCAACAGCCCTTAGTGATAGACTCCAGAGAAATGAGTTTGTCAGAAGGCACATACAGATGAAGGCCCTATCATTAGCACTACCCAACAAGGCAAGCACTCTCAGGTGAGGTTGCAGCTTCTCAGGAACCCAATCCATTTATCAGCTAAATACAAACAGGGAATGTTGCTCCTTTGCCATGTCTGTATTGCTACATAAAATCAGGCCACTGGTGGCTCTGTGGCACAGTCGTGCCCACTCCCTTGAATGCATGTAGTGCCCTGTGGCTTTGTGGGCATATTAAGTGTGGTTTGAGTCAGAATTTTGATCAGTGCCAGGGTTGTGTTGGAAGTTATCACAGTGGTGCTTTCACAGGTTGGAACTGAACAGCAGTGAAAATGCTTTTGTGGGGAAAAGCAGCCGGGTTAGTACGTGAGGTCCGTGTGCCCTGGGAACAGTCCCTGGTGCATGTCATTGCCAGCCCAAGCACTGCCTGGAGGACTATTGACTGCCATAGGCCAAAACTGTACCAGAACCACCCTGACTGGAAGTTCCAGCTCAGGCTTACTACAAACTGCCTTACTCAGCTTTTCAGACTCTGCCTTCAAGTCCATATGCACTCTGGTCACAGTTTTCCCTTCTTTGTCCTACTTTCCCTGGCTTCTTTTTTACTCACTGTCTTTTTAAAACTTTTTACTCTCAATGCTCTCCCCAAGAATGATATACATACTCCACTTCCACCTACCTCTCCTTTCCAAGAACTGGAATATACAACAATGAAACAAATAATACTGGAACTTGGACATCATTAGGCTTTAAAATTGTCGTTGTTAAAAAAATTAGGAGGTTGCATTTTGAGACTGCTGCAAACCTGTAGACAATATAATGATATTGCAGCTGCACATTAAGTAAATTCAGGAGCAAGTTGAATGTCTGATTCATTACAATAGTAAAGCTTCTACATCAACTCCTGATTTTCTGTGGGTAGATTGTCCAAGCTATGACTTGGGCTTTGTGTTTGCTCCCTGCCTTTGGTTACACACAACACTATTAAGGGTGATGCTACTCATGCCACTCAGCAGCAAATGTCTTTAGGCTGTTCCCATTCTCTTCATAAACAGGTTCACATTTGTTATGTGTATCCTTCTTAGTTTATATATTTTAAATTGTTTTTACTTTCTCTCTTTTACTCTGTCCCATAATTGTGCAGTATCAATGAGCACTGACTGTACTCTTCACTTTCTGAGGCAAGTCAGACTAGATATGAGATTCAGCCACGTTAAAGAGAAAAGCTAAGTAATAACAAGCCTTAATTAAAGATACAGAAATTAAAGACAGGAACCTCATCTTGTAGAGGAGGTGATACCGTTCATTGCAGGGTTATCCAAACTTAGGCTGCAGCTTCTCCAAACATAAAACGTGTGCTATCCAGCAGTATTTGATTTCCACTTTCTTTTCATATTACTTAAATTCTCGTGTTCTCTCCCATGGTATGTAACAGGTTTCCCATGTAATTCTTTCTGATAAATTTGTGACAGAATTAAAAGATCTTAGCAATCAATACATCTCTGGATATCCAAGATCAAAATTCTTCTGAGAGACTGTTAGATCAAAAACTTGCTAAACACCATAGGAAACCACTTCTTCAGAAATTATTGTAAAATTCAAGTTTAACTATTTAATCTAATTGTACCAAAAACAAACAAACAAAAAAGCCAGAAGATAAGCAGTAATGACAGCAAGCCATTTATTCATTTCAGTTCTGTTGCATGATAATTCCAATGGCTATCCTGCTTCTTTCATGAAGAAAGACATTGAATCATGGAATCACAGAATGTTTTGCATTGGAAGTAACCTTTAAAGGTCATCTAGTCCAACCTCCCTGCCACAAGCAGGGACATCTTCAACTTGACCATGTCACTTACAGTACCATCTAACCTGAACTTGAATGTTTCCAGGGACAGGAAATTAGCATCTCTCTGGACAATTTATACCAGTGTTTCACCCCTTCCATAAAAAAAACCCCTTCTTTATATCTACTCTTAATCTAATCTATTTTTTAAAAACCATTACCCCTTGTCCTATCACAACAGACCCTACTGAAGTGTTCATGCATAGAACACTCCATCCATCAAATCTGTACCTCTCCAATTAATAGAGAAGGATGTTCTTCACTCATTAAAAATACCCTCTTGTGAAAAGTTAGTGACAGAGAAGTTTGCAAAATCAGGATGCAACTATGACAAAAAAAACAAAACCACAGGCGTAGTAAGGAAAAGGTCAAAATGCTATAGGAGATGCAATACTTTGTTTTCCATTTTTTTTCAGAAGTAACATCATATGATATATTATAAAATACATTAACGATGGAATACATAGTGTCCATGTTCATGATCCATACTCTAGTGAAAGTGAAAAGCATTTGGACTCTCAGAGGAGCAAGAAAAATTAATATGACCATGTAGCCTCTCTGCAGTCACACAAAGCACACAAGCAAATCTGTAGCTCTTCATCTTCTTTACTAAATGAGGGTATAGGAAGGTAGTAATGATGAGACATTTTAGCAATCCCAAATGCCAGTTTTCAAGTGCAATATCCATCCAAATAAATAACAATTATCCCGGCACATCTGTTACTTGTTATAAACTTTAGTGTAGCAACAGTGATATTATTAGCCATGTTCTCCCAGTTAACTCATAGGTTTATATCAAAGTTTTCTTTTCAGTCCTAAATTACAGTAAAATGAAGTATGGCAGAGAAACACATGCTCCTTTAACTGTTTCATTTCAGACTTTCAAAAACACATTGCACTTACCCTTTCAGCTATATTTAAAGATATTACATAACCACGTGCTGAAAAATCCCAGGTCCAGTTTCCTCTATTTAATGTGCTGTTGATTCCACAGGTTTCTGTTTAATACTTACATTACCATTTGGTTTAAGTATCTTCATATTGAATTCATGTAGTTTTCTTATTACAATAATGCAATATTATGTATTTATGGGGTATAATTTTATTCAAGATTTCAAGTACATTCTAATTAACAATATACTCTTAACAAAATATGCACAGCAGTGAATCCTAAAAACTAAGTTTATCAAATATTGCTAGAGACTGATCCATAGACAGAAATTGTTCTGAGCCCTCAGTCCTGTGAAGAATGTTTTTTAAACTGTGTCTACTTAGTTCAAGAATGGCAGCAGCATTGCATAATGAGACAGGCACTACCATTGGCTCTGAATCAGCTAAAAACCCCAGAGTTTGGTTCACAGGAATCACCCGCACAAGCCCATTTCTAGGCTGCTCTGTTAGTCCCTATTTTATGCTTAATAAGCTCTTACACAGTTCTGGAGCAGATTGTTGCCCCAGATGTTCACCACTAGAATTTGCAATATCTCTTTGCAAAAATGAAGGTTTAAAGAGGTCTGATCACTAAAAAGAAATCCAAAATGACAAGAAGCAAACAGTATTTTTATTCTCATAACATTTTATTGGATTTAGCACAAACAGCTCACAAGAGCTGTTCCTTCACCAGCATACTAAAAGGGTGAATGGATTTGAAATACATTATCTTGAAAATGATGGCATATCTCTTTCAGGCATCAAAATCAATATTTCAAGCATGAAATATCAGCTCCTTTTGGTTTTTAAAAATACCTCAGTACATATAACACATTAATAAAACCAACCAAACAAAAGCACCCCACAAATCAAACTTCTTTGCAAGTGTTAAAGGAAGGTAAGGGGGTTTGTTTTGTTTTATTTTTTCAAACCAGTTTTCCGGAATATTTCCAAGAAGGCAAAAAAGGAATTCTTTGAAACGAAGGTCTCATTACATACACATTATGAAAAAAACATTAAAATTGATTTTTGAATGTGCAGTGTCTAATTTATAGGCTTGACTAATCTGCATTTTTAGAAACTATCAGATTGTTTTACTGGTTAGTGCAGAAGTCATTGATCCGTTTTCTTGCTGAATTAATAGCACTATGATAGAACAACTTGCTTTCTCAGCTTTCCCAATGTTTTCCTGAAAAGAAGCCCATTACATGGTGGGGGGCAAAGGACAGGCCTTGAAAACACTGTTTAGACATTTCTTTGATGTCCACAGGCATCATCCTCGACAACTGACTACCAGAGACAAAAGAGTACTCTCAGGCTGCTGGAAATCCCAGCCGTTCTTCTCATCACCTTTTGATATCCCAAGGCTTCTATACCCCGACCTCTGCACTCTGACATCCTTATTTGAAGGATGGTCAGAAAAAAGTATTTCCAAATTTAGCCAATAAACTAAGGATTTATTTTGCCTTCCATAATTGCTTTGTGTCCTAACGTACCTGTGAGAACACCAAGAAGATTTTACAAAGAGAGTAGAAGGAAAAGTGTCAACAAGAAAAAAACCCTTTGATTTTCTGGTTTTGAAACCACTCTCAAACATCTGCCTTCTAAAAGCGAACCACTCCGTCTAAAGTGCCTTGACATTGTCATCATGATGCCTTGACTGTGCACATGTACCCACAGTATTTCTGCCTAGTCAGGGTCATTCAGATTTCTATTTCTAACATGCAGATATTGCTTGCTGATATAACATCACTTAATAAACATACACATTTTAAATGGTGTGCATGCTGTATGTTAAGGACTGAGATCAATTTCTGCACATTCATGTTTTAAAAATAAATGTGATTTTAACATTGTTTCAAACTGTTTCACATGCTACACACCTGTGATTGATAACTGGATCAGCTTCCCCATTTTCCAGAATATTTACAGAATAGTTTTCCACAAAACTACCAGAGATTATCATGGGTGCTTTTAGACAGTTTCATTTTTCAGCTTTCTGTGGGACTAAAGTTGCACAAAATGGTCAAACAGAAATAATACACATCAGCTAAAACACTGGAAGTCAGGTAAACACCTAGAGAGACACCCCTCTCTTTATTATTATGGGAGGTCCTGCTGAAAACCCCCTCCAAATGTATAAGTGAAATCGCAAGTAAAAACTCTTAACAAGACCAACCTACTGACAATCCATATGTATGCACAAATCTGGAGTTTAGCCAAACTAGTGTCTATATTTAGTCTCTTGTGCTTTGACAACAATTTTTGTGACACATCGCTAGAATATTATCCTGTCATGAAGTTCTTTAGCTTGAAATAAGAACAAAGTCTAGCTCAAAATGTGATGGATTTCACAGTATAAAAGCTTCTAAACTATCTTTAGTTTAATAAACTATGCCCAATTTTGCATTGATTTTTTTTTTTAATTGGCATCAGTACCATTTTTTTCTACACTGACAATACTCCTCCTAATTAATAAGTCAGTGATGTACCAGTGTTAATGCAACAGATCTAGGATAACAGGTAAATGTCAACATTTTTAAATTCAAACTATTCATCATTTATAATACAGACACTGGGATTTCAAATGCTTGTTTTAAAGCCAGTTCAAAATCACCTAATATTATCTACTCAGCTCAGCCGAAGTTTATTTATTTTAATGTCTGCCAGAAAACAGTGAAACTGAATTCACAAAAGGACTAGTATGGGATTCAAACAGCCAAGAATCTTGACATCTTTAAAAATTCTCTTTTCCTCTATATTAGTTTCTTGCCATAAAAAAAAAGGCAGAAACCAGCAAGAAAAAAAAAGAGGTCTTTTAAAAAAAGTTTTAGAATTTATAAAGTTCTCAGACAAAATGCTGATGATAGCCACATAAGGACTGTTCAAATTGATCCTTCTGATTTTGGTGGGTTTTGAATTAAACCAGGCCCCAAGGATTTCTGTTCAGTGACAGATCCTGATGATTTATGTTCAATGTTTAATCTCATTATTTTTAAATTAAATTGCATGCATTTAAACAGAACAGGAGGCTTGATTCTGAATCAGTATAGAGCCCTCAGAGCAGTTCCGGCAAGAATGTAAAACAGATAAAGTTAAAACGGGAGGAAAGAACCTAATGAACCCCAAGTCTATAAATATTTTCATTTAACTGAATCCTGACCATGGATAACACCAACTACCTCTGAACAAGCAACATATAAACAAACCTAAGGTCGTAACTATGTAGCCAGAGGAAAATGCTGAAGAATCAGTGACATAAATTGAATGCACACAAGGCCATCAACAAATTTTCCAGCTCTGGCAGTGCCCACTGAAAGATTACAATCTATTTTATAGAGGCTCATTACTGCTCTGATGTTGGAAATTATTGCCCTGCCAATTTTACACACATTGTTTTCCTTGTGAGCAATCTCTGACCCTCTTCAGTAAAAAAAGTTAACGCTGTTATAGCAATAGATCTTGACCAGCCCTATTAATTTCAAGCAGAATGGATTAGGAGCCATGCACAGGAGCAGTTCAGCTGGCACAGTCACCTCTGGTAGAAGTGCAGAAAGGAGTTCTTAGGGGCAGGAACCATCTCAGCCAGCACAGTTGCACTCAGAAGAGGGTGTGTGAACAAAGCCTTAGTAAAACACACTAACTTTTCATGTGCATGCATTTATGCACAGCCTGAGTGCTGGCAAATTCTATGGCTGCAGCTACACTTAATTCTGATGTGGGTAGAAGATAAAAGGAACAGACTATTCCTTTGCAGTCCTGATGTTTGTCTGACTATTCTTCCTCCATTGTATCATCATCTTTAGGAGTTTCCAGACTCTCACCACATAACCTAAAAAAAAACAACTGTGAAAGAAATTTCTAATTGGATATATCAAAAATTGCACCTTAAAAGGAAAAATTTATTTCATCCTGGACCCACCAGCGCACACAACAAAAACAAAAACAAAACAAAACAAAACAAAAAACCAAAAACAAAAAAAAAACACCAACCAAACCTCAGAAAGCTATCCCTGTAGATTAAGATCTAATTTGCAAAGCTTAAAGGGATCATTCCAACTGAGTAAGATTTAGCTTGAATTTAAGATTTAGCTTGAACTTAAGACAGCCTTCTTTTTCTAGAAAGTGAATACAGTGCCAAAGAAACCAAATTACATGCAAAAGCAATGCCACCTAGTAGTGAAAATACAGTGAAGCAGTATAGCTAATTCAAAATGTGAACGGCACCATCCATACAGCTTTGTTTTCTTGCTGCTGTCCTATACACCATTACTTCACACTCAGACTGAGCTGTCAGCATCACCTTACACCTCTACTGCAACAGGCATCTGGCCCAGGAAGAGACGCCAGTCCTTTACGTCCAGGGCTGGGGAATCGCCGGCATCCACACTGCAGGACCGTGTTCACATCACCTGATGCTGGGCCAAAGTGTCTCTGGGCCTCAGCTGGCCCTCCATGGCCCTGACATAACTATTTGTGTGTGGTCTTTCCCCCAGTCAGTTTAATTTCATTATTATGCAGGCTGTATTGAAGCTTTTATCAGAGCAGCATTTTTTGGCATGGAACTAAAAGCATGTGATACATGAACGGGGATGTTGCATCACATTACACACAGAGTGAGAGGCCTACTTCAATAGTATTAGAAAATCACATTGGATTAGGAGAGTCATACAGCCACTTTGCCAAGTGGGAGCAGTTTTTGAAATAAATTAGCTCCAGAACAATGCTTAAGTTTTGCCTTGGAGGGAAATCATTGAGTTTCTGTTAAAGAGAACTCAAAAAAGAAAACTATTCACACAGTGAACACCATCATTGGGCTGAAACCTGGAAGTGAACTCAAGCCAAGTCACCTGCCCCCCTTGCTGCATTCTTTTTCACACCAACTGATACTGAAATTGGATCCCTCAGCTGCCTTTGCCTTTCCCTTATGCATATGAAATTCTGGCTGCATAACAGAAAGAAAAAAAAAACAAATAAGCATCAGATTGTATTGGGAAGCTTCACTGGATAAAAGAAAAGAGGACATACACACAAGGAAAGCCATACTAAAATCTATAGAAAACTATCCACAATCACTGCCTGAGATGTACAGATGTTGGTATTTTAACTGAAAAATGTAACCTGACCTTTTGAGATTGTAGAGATCCTTTAAGGCAGAGTAATAACTAAGTGCTAGAAATGCATATGAATAGTGATGCATTTGCCTCTTTTGGATATTAAGGTAATTATCTAGATCTTTATTAGGGACATCTATTTTATAACATATGCAGTGAGAAATTCAGAAGACTTTCATGGAGGATACTACATGCTGGAGGATACTACAATTTTCTAAGCTCTCTACTAATCAGCCAAACTGCAAATGAAGACATGTATCTACTTTGATATGTACAGTATCTGGAATCATTAGCTTCCCCATATGGGAAGGCAGCCCATAAGATTGAGCCTCCTCCATAAAAAAACATCTATATGTATAGTGATGCTATGGCTTTGTGACTCTGATGGATGGGAGCACAAAATTAATCAGACGAAGCAATCTTCCAGATCATATAAAACATATGTGAATTAAGCTAAAGAAATACATGGCAGGAGCATATCAGAAAAAAGGAATAATCATGATGAAGCAAAGACAGATCCATTAAAGACGAGTGGGTCCATTAAGCAAAGAAATTCATTAATACAGCCACCTGAGCTAGCATGAGTACGACCAGTTTTTGCATCAGCAAACCCAATATCTGCTTTATAATCCCAAGGAAAACACAGTATTTCCCCTTTATTCTGTCACCAGAATAAATGTGCTAAGCACATCTTCCCAGAAAACAGCAGTGCTACCTGATTTTCTAGTTGTTCCTTCTATTATTTCTCTGAACAGGAGCTTTTTTCCCTTCTGTATTAAACCTCCACATGTCACAGTTGAACTGGAAGATGTCAGATTGTCAGTGTACAAATTGCTTGTAGACCAGTACATTACATTTACAGCTTGACAAAATCTCACACTTCCGCCTTCCCAGCCCGCTAAAAGAAAGTAAGATCATGATTAGGTTTGTTCGAAGAGGAAGTAAATGGCAGAAGAATTAAAGACATGTTGAGCATGAAGTCAGAAATGCAGTTTGTAAGATAAAAGTGGCTTAGTGCAAAATAACTGAGGGTCTCCCTCTTTGTTAAAGCCTCAAAGACAAAAGCTTTTAGCCATGAGTCGCTGCGATGGAGCAGCTGAAGAAGCATGCACACACTTAGGTCAGGGTAATTTACATAAGTTAAAACACATGTTGTCTGTCTAGGTTGTAAACTGTTGTTTATGCACAAATTGTAAAAGAAACAGTGTATCAAGTTGAGGCCATGAACATATTGGTACTAATGCTCATGAGTGGGCTACCGGAGGCAAATAGGAGATACTCGAAAAATTGAATTTGTTATAGTTCTGTTCATTTCATGCCTTTCTTAATTTTCTTGCAGCGTTAGGCATGGAGAAAAAGGTAGGTTGTCTTTAAGTTACACTACTGTGAAATTCACAGCCGACACTTCAAAGCTGCTCAAGACAGTTACATAAGTTCTATTTCATACAGAACAAAAGTCACCGTCATTTTGAAGACAAACTTCTCATGAAGATTCTTGTAAGGTGACATCTCTTTCAAAGATGACAAGGTAAGGGCTAAAAGAGTTAGAGTACATGGGTTGTCATCAGGCTGGCAGCCAGTCACCCGTAGGGTTCAACAGGGCTCAATTTTAGGGCGTTATTTAATATTTTTAGAAATAATCTGGATACAGGAGTAAGTTTTCTGAAAAACACAGGAGGAGCTGTGGAGTCAGTCAAGGGTCAAGAGGCCTTATAGAGAGAGACACTTGCAGAGATTAGAGAGCAGCACAATCACCAACCCAAGGAAATTTAACAAGAGCAAGTGCTGGATTCCCCATCTAGGATGAGGAAATCCTGGTTAAATATATAAACCAGGCTGAAGAGCAGGCCCACGGAAAGAGATCTGAGAGTTTGCATTGGAATGGAAATGTGAATCTGAGTGAGCTCTGGCGCCCCAAAGGGCCAGCCATATCCTACGAGGCACAGCGTCACCAAACACAGCAAGCCTGTCGAGGGCAGTGATCGTCCCACTACATTAGTGCAGCCCCACCTCCAGTGCTGTGTGCAATTTTGGGTGCTTCCACTTAGGAAGGACATGAAGCTATTAGAGTCTGTCTAGAGGACGGTGACACGAGGGCGTCAAAGGCAAGACTTTTGAGGAGTGGCTGAGGTTGCTTGGTTTGGTCAGCCTGGCGAAGACCAAGGGGAGCCACATGGTAGCACACAGCCTCCTCAGGGGGGAGAGCGGAGGCGGAGGTGCCAACCTCATCTCTGGTGAGCAGGGAGAGGTCAGTGGAAAAGGAACAAAGCCGAACCAGGGGAAGACGGCATCATGTTGGACATTAGGGAAAAGTTTTCACTGAGAGGATGATTAGACACTGGCACAGGGTCACAGCACCAAGCTTGACAGAGTTTAAGGCATGTCTGGATGATGCTCTTAGTCATAAGGTTTAGTTTTAGTTTGTCCTGTGAGGAGCAGGGAGTTGGACCTGATGATCTGTATGGGTGCCTTCCAAACTGAGATATCCTATGATTCTATGTTTTTACTATATATCTTCTTTTCTGTGATGTTAATAAACCTTCTACAAATATTTTTTTCATTTTTATCTACTGCATAATTATATAAATATGCCATCAACATAATTATAGATTGCTTTTAGTACATGAAGTACTGCTGTGCTGTTTAACTAGAAAAAGGTGGGGTTTTTTCATTTAACACTCAATCAGTATCAGCATATTTTACAGCATTTTTCCTTCAGTATAAAATGTCTAAATGGCAATTTTCCTTTACTGTTTCTTCAGAGATACACCACTGGCAATGTTACTTCTTAGACTTCCTTTACTCCTCACCTAAGTATTTAGGCATGAAAGGCAGCAGATGGATAATGGCAAATGAAGGCAAACCAAAAACAAACCAATTATCTTTGGAATCCTTAAGTGTAATTATAAAGGTACAGCTACAAATATCTATAAAATAAGTATTAGTGATACATTTGAATTTCCTTAGTAAGTTACAGTATTTCCTGCCACAGTCTGCATAAAAGAAGTTTTAAAGGTTTAGTCAGATTTTCCGACTGACTGAATCATTAACCATGTGGGTAAAAAGCAAAGCAATATTCAGCTGTAGTTCAGGAAGCAATACTTTCCCTGTGCATATGTGGAATACACAAATGCAGGTATGTTTTTGTGAAAGTAGGCACGTTTTCATGTAGATTTTGGTTGGTTAGAGTTTCACTAGCCTTTTATGTCCCTCATGTAGCTTTTATTCACATGAAGTAAATCCCTGGCAGTGCCTGATCTCAGCTGAGAGTAAGTAAATGCTTTATTTTGTATGAAGGTGAAAAAAGTGAGAGATCACTTATCATTCACCTTGCAGGCTTTGTATTCATTAGAAAAACCACAATCAATAAGAACCAAAGGCAATTTTCCCCTAAAGATAACTATACCCAGCATCACTAGAGGGTCTGGGAGTCTCACAGGCTTTGATTTATTACTAAGAATCACCTTTGAAAGTTTACAACTTCCTAATGCAAATTTTGCTTTACTTAACTCATGTAAAATGCGCTCTTTTAATTTTGTTGTACAAAACGATACTGTTTTTTCTCATGGCTACTTTTACGGTGTGCAAGTTCCATAAGCTTCAAATGCAGAAAAATTGCAAATGTCTGACTTTGCCACTTTTCACATTTTATACAGCAATCTCTTCTGGGTTTTGGGGACAAGTGTCGTTTTATTAAAAGAGAAACTACGAAGGCCAGTAGTTTCTTATACAGAGTACATTCTTTTGGTTCAATAAGAAATAAAAGAATTCAAACCATTGTTTTTAACTTGTTATTTCACATTAGAAAACTCTTTCCTTAACTTTGTGTATATTATGCATAGTTTTATTGAATAACATGAAATCTCATCTGAGAGATTCGGAGCTATTGTATCCAAAGACAGTCTACCCTAACAGACTATACCTAACAAGTTATTTAAATGCAGACACAAATAGACAATAGACTTGGGGCATAAGTGAGAAGAAAAACCCTATATTCCTAATAGCAAGGAATACAGACACTTTTAACAAAAAATCAAAACGTTGTGCCTAAGAGATAATCACAACTCAAAGACTATCACAGCCTGAGTGAAATTCCAACCCTAAATCATTCCTTTCTGGGCTTGTGCTTATTACATCTTCTGCCAGGAGCTAATCTCACGTGACAGGCTTGATCCAAAGTCACTTGAAGTCTATGGAATGTCTCTTCCTGACTTCAGGGAGCTTTGCATCCAGCCTTATAAACTTCAAGAACAATACAATTAATGGAAAGTTGTTTTAAGAGAACAATAGCTAACTATTGTCTAAGTAGAAAAGAATGTTAGATACAAATTAAATTTACCTGCAGTGGTAGTTTTGTGTTAGGCTTCTTTTATTATTGTTTCTCTATGCATATAACACAGCGAAAACATTCCACAGTAAGAACATGCCATTTCTTTAACAGAAGCTACAGAAAATCAAAACTGTAGTCAAAACCAAAAAGAAGAAAAGTAAAAATAAAAATATCACTTTGTACATAGTACATTTAGGTTTTCAAAGGAAATAAAAGATCACTTCGGGCTTCAATTAATTCAATATTTTCTTAAACAGCTGTACATTAAGGACCAAACAGAACAAGAGGTTTCAAAAATGTATCAGTTGTTCCTGAAGCCAGCAAACCAAAAGACAGAATTTAAAAAAAAAACAACCAACCCAAAGCCAAACTAGTTGTATAAGGAAGGGGGTGGGCTTACAGGAAAGCAAGTTATTTTGTTTTTTCTTCTTTAATATTTATATTTTATTTATAATAAAAACCCTGATTGTCTACTAACAAGTAAATTTCAAAGCTAGAGGTGACAACTACTGCGCCAGACATGGTGAGCAACGTCAGACTGTTATTTATAATCTGAAAATAATAAAATAACTGAAATAAGCCCTGAAATAGTAATTAAGATCATTTTAAAAACTGGTGGAAGAGAAGTCCCATTGCTGTGATTTACCTGCAATGGTAACTTTTCTCTCAATTATAAGAAAAATGAGGCAATGTAGACCAGTACAGACTCTGAGGTTGGTCTGATGTGCACTTGTACCAGTAAATTTACACTGACAAAAAAGCAAATCAAACCTAGCTCTACCACCTTGAAGATCCCAATTCACCAGAACAGTGGTTCCAATTTCCTCCCTCACACATCAAATCAACTCACTACAACTATTTTAGTTACCTAATGTTGAGATGAAAACACAGAAACATCCAACTAAGCACAAAATATTCTAGAATGTTCAGCTTCAGAGAATCATTCTATGCTTCACAGCAAAAAAATAATTTAAAAAAAATATAGGTCCTAAAGACTCTCATTCATAAGAGATACAAACCACCATTATTTTTCTCTGTAGGTGATTCTTCATGTTTAATAACAAACACTGACACTATAACTTTTATTAATGAATAATTTCAGAAGGGTCTATGAAGTATTAGATCAAAACCAATGTAGCCCATATCTCAAAAAGTAAAGTAAATGAGACAAAGCACAAGCAAAAAGCAAATATCAATTTTTTCAATGTAGAGATGCTATAGTTTCTGTCTCCTTCATTTAACCTCCCAGTAACCACAACTAAAAAAAAAAAAAAAATCGCTTTATAAATACATCTAACCAAATGGCTGATTTTTTTAGTCTGAGTGGATGAAAACACAAAACTAGAAATTTCATTTCAGGCAAGTATAAAACTGTGGGGTTTTTTTCCTAAATGAAATGAAACAGTATTTCTCAGGTCAAACACCATACCTTGTTTTGGTATCACAATTTTTTTTTTAAATAATTGTTCATCAGCCCATTTTGTTTGACTTTAAAAACCACATTATTTTGGGAATGTTGTCTTTTTTTCTTGTTGATGCTACTAACTGCATTATTGATCTGAAACACTGTCCTAAAATGAAAAATTAAACTTCCAAGTTAAAAAAAAAAAAAAAAAAGTCAAAACAATATGCAAACTTCAACTTTGGGATTTTGGGGTTGTTTCTTTCTCCCTTCTGACACGCACAAATAATTGAATTTTTTCATGGTTTTGTTCACTCCAAAGCTATGTTTTGGGTAAATAAACGATCCTCTATGCTTTGTTAAGCTCCGTTTGTCCCTGTAGCCGTTGTGCTGTGCCCCACTCTCCCCTCTCCCCGCACAGGCAGCGGGGACACGGCAGCTCGCTGGCGCTGGCTGCTCTCCCGACCCCTCGGACCGGCTCCGCTGCCTCCTGCTCCGCTCCTGTTGCTGCCGCGCTCACACCTCCCTAACCTCCGGGCGCCCTGGGCTTCCACTCACCCCCTGCCGCCTCGAGCACTCCCAGGTGATGGTAATCTTCTCTCTCCGGTGTTGTCTGCCGCTTCCCCTTATTTTGGCAGGCGCTACAGCTTTGCAAGTTGCACGGCTCTTACCTCTGAGACCCTCTTTGTTGCTCTGTCTGCGACCACGCTGGAAGCAGGGAGTGATGGATATTAGGGAAGCATGAGCCTCCCCTCGCTGTCTAGCAGCGTGGTCTGCAAAGAAAGATAGAGATGCTGCTCTCTCCTCCTCCTGCCCCCTCGCTGTCCCGGCTTCCTCCTCCCTCCCCCTGGCTCCCTCCTTCCCACCCACGGGCCGCGGCTCTCTCTGCGCTGCCCCACAACGCGCTACCTCTCAGCAGCAGCCACCTAAGGTCAAGAATACAGCCCGCCACCCTTCCCCCGCCTTCTCCTCTCCGCGCAGGCATCCTCACCCCTGCCTCCCATGGAACATGGTATCTTCCCAACCAGACCGGCCTCCGGCCGCGCTGGCATCTACAGGGCGGACAACTTCAGCCGCCCCGGGGAAAAAAAGAGTTATAAAACAGAAAATGCACAGCGAAGACCGGGGATATACAGGCAAAGTGGAAGTCGTTTGGAGAAACTGGAAACTTTGGGGGGTTTTATCTGTGTGTATAAAAAAAAAAAATCAAGTCAGTAGCCAAAGCCTGCCACTTGGAGATTAGTTTAAGAGATCTGTATAGATAAAGAAAAGTGCCCTGGATAGCTAGTTATCTCCCAAATCCAGCTTACCTATTGTTTATGCTCTTTGTTTCCCAAGCTTTATTCTAAATAGCTTTTTTTGTAAAGAAGCTTCCAAACTTTTCCCCTGCAAAGCCAGACTTAAATACCAGCATACTCTGATGATGCAATGGAGAATGAAAGGAAGAAGGTAAGCAGTAACATTTTTTAAGATTATGAGCTATGAAACAGCATCTTTAAGATCACAGAAAACACCAGCACACATCCTCTGACTTTTCAGCTTGGGTGACAAATGTGTTCAAGGGGTCTTTTTCACTTTGAGCAGTTATGGTGAGTAGAAGCACTTTCAGGTGACCAGTACATGGCTCCCAAAAGTCACATATCACTACAGCTAACCAGCTGTAAAAGACCTAATTTTAGACAGATGATAAAACAGTCTTTATAAAGTGTTCATGTTTGTTAGAGAGACTGTGGAGAGAGGTAGAAGACTTCTGCTGAAGACTTCTAAAAGATCTTGACTGCTTAAGGTTACACACCTTATTTAGGCGGACAGGGTCTCCCTCTGGAGGCCTCGAGATGCTTCTGGCTCTCATGAGTGATGTATGGTCACCAAACCATATCACTCCTAAGCTGCACTAAGTCAGAAGTTTTGTTTTAAGAACAGGTAAACTTCAAAAATAAAAAATGTTAAAACAAGGAGAGAATCAGATTTCTAGCTATTTTGGTGCTAAAATATCTCTATAAAATCATCTAGATGCTTTTTTAGAACACTCCAGAGATGTCACATTTGTCAGCACAATTTCTGAAGGTCAGAGCTTCTTTCTGGTCAGCAAAGGAAGCTTTAGAATGGACAGAGCATTTGGAAGTAACATATCACCAGGCCCAGAGGTTTCTTACACAAAATATAAAGCTGCTGAACTACCAACTATAGGACTAAGACCTATATATATACACCTTAAACCAACTTCAGGAGTAGAAGAGTGGTATATAAGAGTGGATCACCAATGGCTGACCGATGAGGTGAACATGGCTTTAATAATCTTCATACCTTGTACAGCACAGAACTCTGAAGTGACAGGAAACTATTCAGGATACACAAATATAGACAGTGAATTGTTGCAGGTGTATCTCATAGCAGTGGATTATTGAAAAGGCGGGTTCAATTAAGTACTAATAAGTGAAAACCAATAGATGTAGTTGGAAGAAAGTCTCTGCCTTGTGGCTTCAACAAACCAACTGGCACTCAGAGCCAAGATGCTGACAGTATGGGTACTCTACAGAGATTTGGAGATCAATGGAAGAACAAAAGCAGCTGGCTGGAAGTCTCACCTCTCCAGAGAGTGGGAGAAGAATGGTCGGGAACTAAAGCTGGGTTCAGCTCTGTTTGGTCTCTCCAGTGCAGGAGCATACCAGGGACAATGGACACAACAGTGGCATGAACTGCAGCCCTTTTCCCTTGCAGCAGACAATTCTCTCTCTAGGAACCAACATTTTCGCCACTGCTTCATCCAACAGCAGCAGCCACAGAACCAGGCAATCCCAAACATACTTTTTCCTTACTATCTGCTTTTGTCCAAATTCCGGGAAGTAATTTGGCACAGAGAGAATGGAGGGATGTTGCTCCCAAAGCCACACTTCACAATATCACCCTTTGATGCTTTTTTCCCTGCTCTGGCTGCGGCTGCCAACTATGTGCATAATGATGGACTCCTACCCACTTAGTAAAGAGAGGGTTGAGCACCATAGACAGTTTTCTCAAAACAGTTATCGAAAAGGTGTACACAATGTTTTAGGAAAAAAAAAGAGAATAAATAAGAAAATATCAGTTTGACATTGCATTAAACCTACACTTTAGACTTCTTGTACCCTGACTATCTGATTGTAGATAGCCTCTTTGAAGGGACCACTGGCAGTGTCTAACCCAATCTCCCAGTCAAACATGAGTCAGCTATGAAGTGAGGTTACTTAGGGCTTTATCCAGTTGTGTCTTGGAAACTTCCAAGGATGAAGCCTATACAACATTTCTGGACAATCGGATCCACAGCTTTATTGTTCTCATGTTGGGGAAAAATTTCCTTTTGCCCTTTATTATTTTTTCTCCCCTTTTCAGATTACAGTGTTATTTCTTTCAAAAGTCACATTTGAAAAGGCTAAAACAGAACAGAAAAGCTACATACAAGAGTGACTAGAAGATTTATTGTTCTCATGTTGGGGAAAAATTTCCCTTTGCCCTTTATTTTTTCTCCCCCTTTCAGATTACAGTGTTATTCCTTTCAAAAGTCACATTTGAAAAGGCTACAGCAGAACAGAAAAGCTACATACAAGAGTGACTAGAGATTTGAAATAACTTCCACACAAAACAGATTACATAGGTTAGGAGTCTTCAAATTGGAAAACTAGTAACTGAGCTGATAAGTATCTATCAAGATACTTAGTTGAGAATAATATGGAAAAGGTACCCTGAAAAGAAATTCTTCCAGTTTCTCATAACACAGGAATTACAGAGCACCAAATGACATGATTAGGGAACATATTTGAAACAAAATTACTTTGTTTTTTCTAACAAGTTAAAATTCTAGAACTCACTGCTGTAGAATGTAAAAAGTGATCATTTTTTGCTTTCCTGCAATTATATAAATTGTCACTTACAATTAATCATTTATTATTATTTATTAGAATTTGCCTTCTGAGCAGAACCAACTCAAAGTGAAGAAAAGAAGGCTCAAGGAGACCTTATCACTCTCTACAACTATCTATAAGGAGGTTGTAATGAGGGGAGTGTTGGTCTCTTTTTCTAAGTAATAAAAGATAGGATGAGAGGAAACAGCCTCAAATGGCAGTAGAGGAGGTTTAGATTGGATATTAGGGGAAAATTCTTCGCCGAAAGGATTGTCAAGCTTTGGAACAGGCTGCCCAGGAAGTGGTTAAGTTGCCATTCCTGGAGGTATTTAGAAGATGTGCCAATGGGGCACATAGGGACTTGGTTTAGGGGTGGACTTGGCAGTGCTGAGTTAATGGTTGGACTTAATGATCTTAGAGGTCTTTTCCAACCTAAATGAATCCTTGATTCTAAGGTTCCTCAGTATTGTAGGCAAAACTGCACTTTGCCATTCCTCAATGGTAGAACAATGAGTAATGGTGAAACAATGCTATTACCATTCAGTGGTAATAACTACCTCCATTTTGCTTGTGGTGGAAACGTGAGAGAAAGGGAAGAATAAGAAGAGAGGCAGAAAAGTCTGTTTAGCTTTAATCCTCTGGGGCTGGAGGTAATCTCATCTTGCTGGAGGCCAGGGACCTGCTCACAAGGAGTGTTACTCCCTGAGGGTAAGACATGGAAGCACTGGAGCTGGACTAGCAGAGCATGGAGGATTGCAGATGCCTCAAAAATGGAAACAAGTACCTGAGTTTTTCCAGTGGTTTTTGTTTTTCCAACATCTGCCTACACCTTGCCTCCCAGTGGCAACCCACTTTCCCAGAATCTCTCCTACGCCTTCCCTTAACACAAACAGGTGCCCCAACATTTCTCATCCATTTCAAGTTCTCACAGCTATTACAGAGTGAGAAACTGGAGGAACGGATGGAAGTGGCACATGTACTTCCATGTTAGGCTTGAATGACTTCTATGCACCTTGACAATCCCACCATCAGTGAATGTGCTAAATCATAAATCTCAGTGCATACATAACAGCAAGCTACTCTAATTTCAAGTGGGTACTGTATAACACATTTTCACATAATAAAATAAAATTATATAATAAAATAAAAATTTTAAAAACCCACGAAAGAACAGAAAAACAAAACACCCAAACAAACAAACAAAAAGCCCCACCAACTTCAAGGATACTTTTAAACTCAGGATATAAAGACAACCACCTTATGTGGACATACTTCAACTTTTTCACACATTTTAACTTGTCAAAATTAAATACATTAGGGAATTTTTCACCTCCTCTGCCACAGAAAAGATGCAAACAAAAAATATAATAATGACCTTTTGCGACAGGCATCTTCTTCTGTTAATAAACTCCTTAGCATGGATGAAAACTTTCAGCAGGCTCTGTAAAGACCTTTGCCTAGAAACCCTCAGGCTCTGTCAGACAATGGCAGATGGCTTACTGCCAAATTTTCAAACCTTCCTAAGAACACAATATTCACTGAACCTTTTCAGTAAGACACCAATGTTCATACACAGCAAGTACTTGCTATTTACACAACCCTAACATCACCTTAAGGGTCCTTTTCCCATCTATATAATTTCTTTTCTGAAATACAGGTAGCAGAAGCAGGAGCTTCAGTTTATATCATGAACTAAACCCTATGTCTCCAATGTGATACTACATCTACGACTTTTAAGTGTCATTCAAGACCTGAGAAAAACAAATGATGGTTAGCACTGTGCTGCTCCGATCTGATAACTGACTCAGTCCTCCTCATACTCACACAACAAAGTGAAGAAATAAGAGATCTGCCTTCTAAGATTAAAGGTCGACTATTTGCCATGTATACAGGAAGAATTTTTTTTCAGGCAGATTAAGCTGAGCACATCAAGAAAGATTCTACTCTTGCCAGAAACAGATTTAAGTCACTACATTTAACAGCATAAAAACATATATCTTTATGTCTTATGGTTATGCAGTGGTGAGGACCTTAGGGAAGCCTGAAAGCTTCTACAGTCTGACATACTAATATACAAAAATATGGATAACTCTAGAGTCCCATGTAGTTCAAATAGATATTTACAGCTATTGCTGTCATTCATGATTTTGTACTTTTGCACTTTTGCAGGAATGTATTTCCTCTGACTCATCTTCTCAGCAATACAGGTGCACCTAACGTAAGATCCAGTTACGAGAATATTGTCATGAAAGGAAAGAATGTGTTTGATACAGAATTGTAGAGTTTTACAGAAGGCGGCCTTGGCTTTAACTGCAGAACGTTGTAACCACTATGTACATAAAGAAAAGAGAAATCATATAAGGATATAAAGGTACCTTTTAATGGATATATTTCCAATTTCAGGATCATTTATATAGGCTAATAAATATTAATAGTATATTAGTGCAGCAAAAGGTAGAAGAATGGGAAAATAATGTGATTAAAACAAATTTTGAATATTACAACGGCAATATAAAAACCACCAAAAATATCCCATACTGCATGAAATACTTCACCATTTCAGTGCTGCATGAAGTTCACCAGTAAAAACTTCTACAAAGCAGTCAAATTTCAGCCGCTCAAAATTCAAGTAAAACCTACATGCCTAAGTAGTGCAGGGTAAAATATTAAATTACACAAGTAATTTAAGAAGCATTTTTAAGAAACTTATATTTTGACTTTCACACACAGTGATTTAAAAATGCTAGTGAATCCACTATTCTAGCAGGTTTTGATGGTAAAAGATCAGATTTAGGAAATGAATTATTGCCCCCTGGTGGCACATTAAGAATCAATATAATAAAAAAGAAACTGATTTCAGATAAGTAAATGTTTTATTTTAAGAATCTTGTTTTGTACAATTAATGTCTTTTGTACAATTAAAGGAGGTGTTAAAAGAATGCACAGTCATTTTAATATGCTTTAAGATAACAGTAAATGGGGTATAATTTACATTTTCATCTACAGGATGGTTCCAATAAAGAATGTGCGATGTTTAATCATCAGCTTTGTAAAATGTAAATAATAACACAAAACTCTTTATCCAGAATGTCATAGGAAAAACTTCTGATAGCCAAGTGTGTTACTCCAAAATCTAATTTTCATTTAAAAGAATAATATGCCTTTTTAATTTTCATATAAATAGAAAACTCTTCCTGAATATGAATGCATGTGGGACTCTTCTTCGCTCCATGAGATATGTCAGCAGGCAAGGACAGAGAAGCATGGGAACAACAGGATTTGATCTTATGACTCGCTAGACCAACAGCATAGTTAAATGTTGGTGCAATGTTTTCCACGTGGTTTAATACAGGAATTCATGTATCCTAATCCTCAAATTATGAGTTGTAAGCCTCCCTCTAATATCTGACCAGCCTACAGCCACCAATTCGTACCCAATGACTTTAATACTGCTTGGCACATTCCTTACAGCACTTCAAACTAAAATGGCCCTAGATATCCACTCCAAACTGATTGCTGTTCTAGGCAGAAAAAACCTGCTTTATCACAGTGGGTTTATACAATCTGTAACTGCAATGATAAAATATATCTTCCAGAATACAAAAAAGAAGGAGAAAGTCATTCCTCATGGAACTACGTACATCGTCACAGGGAAGTTAGCAATTAGGTTATGTCGCACACGCAAAAATGATCATTCTAACATTTTGGTGTAATTATATGTCCCTTCCATGACAGGAAGACCTGCACCTGCAGCAGTCCCACCTCACCTTGCAATACTGTTAATAAGCATTTGCATGATGTCTTTAAATGCACAACTCCAAATCTCCTGAAACATAGACATCTTGTCTTTGAGGAGCTGTAATATGTTTTTCCCCCTGTTATTCTTGTTGATTCATTAGAGCACGAGAACAACTCACTTTAGTTCTACACTTCCCTACAAGGTGAATTATTACCATGCAAGTACTTGACTGAAAATTGGTTGCTATGAAGAAAACTGCATCCTCTGTCAAGGCATCTGATATATCATTGGTGATACCATAAGCTACTCTAAAGGAATGTCTAACTGGAAGGGCTATGAAACACATAGTAAATGAAAACAAATTTAGTCTTTTTTCACGACAATAGAGTGTTAGTTGACATGTTTGGTCTGACCTCTTTAGAATATGAACAAAGTTCTTCATGGCTTTGAATTCCTCATACCAGACTGGCAGTTTTACACTTCTGATGCAAATGGACAGGATTCGTTTGGACATGCCACATTTGATGGTTACTGTCTGGCCCTAGAGGAATATACCTTGCCCTTCACTCACAAACCTCTTGTAATTAACTTATTCCTGACATGGGCATTCTATCCATGTCTCCCCCATGAGCAACATATGCAGCTTGGGCAGCCTTGTACTAGCAAGTAATGACAAAACCAGGTAATTTGGCAAGGAACCAATACTAATTACTGTCACACCTACTCCATGGTAATGCCCAGACAGAATGGTCTCTCCTTGCTCATGGAAGAAGAAACAGAAATCTCCCTCCTTGCAATAACCAGTGAGGACCCTCTCCTTGAGGGGAAGCCGTATGGGGAGTGGCTGAGGTCACCTGGCTTGTTCAGCCTGCAGGAGACTGAGGTGAGACCTCACTGCAGCTACAACAACCTTGTGAGGGGAAGAGGAGGGGCAGACGCTTCTCTTTGGTGACCAGGGGGACAATGACCTGAGGGAATGGCCTGGAGTTGTGTCAGGGGAGGTTTAAGTTGGATATTAGAAAAAGGTTCTTCACCCAGAGGGTGTTTGGGCACTGTAACAGGCTCCCCAGGGAAGTGGTCACAGCACCAGCCTGAGAGAGCTCAAGGAGCATTTGGCCAACATTCTCGGGCACATGGTGTGACTCTTGCGGTGTCCTGTGCAGAGCCAGGAGCTGGACTCGACGGTCCATGTGGGTCCCTTCCAATTTAGCATATTCTGAGATTCCTCCCCTTAACCCACGCTGGCCGCTGCAGCGCTCAGTGCGCTCCCGCTGTGGCAGAGGCGAGGACGAGGAGGAGGACGAGCACACCGCTCCCTCCACCGGCCTGGCAGGCTGGTATCACGGAGGGGAGGACAGGAGCTGCCTTGGCGCATCCCCGGGGGCGCTCGGCGGGGCAGGGCCAGCCCGG
>WBMY01006136.1:734183-760490 GCA_013397315.1 Donacobius atricapilla | reverse complement strand
GGCGTGAGGGCGGCTCTACGCCCGCCCTCCTCCGGCGCCTCGCCTCGGGGCCGGCCGCGGCAAGGAGGAGGGGCCGGGCGGGGACGGCCAGACCCGACAAGTGGGAGCGCCTGAGGCCGCTGCAGCCGGACACGCTGCCCGTGGGTGAGGTACATGGCGGGCGGCACAGGGAGGCGCTGCCCGTGGGGGAGGAGAGGGCGGGACGGCGCCGCAGCTGCGCTCCTGCCGCCGGAGCTTGGGAGGAGGCGGCCGAAAGCCCGGCCTACGTCTCTGGGCGGGAAAGGCGCGGCGGGCCGGGCAGCGTGGTATCCGAATGGAGCCTTGGGGTGCTTCCCTCCCTCGTGGCGTTGGAGCGGGCTTCCTGGAAAAGGTGCTAGGATGCAAAGGGATGGGTTTTCTTGCCTGTGTTACCCGTAGTCTCTTAATCGAGCTAAATATGTTGCAGCTAAGTATGAGAAAAGGGGGCTTCAGTGTGTCCTTTTAACATCTGTGATCATCTTACCTGCAGCTGCTAGCGTTACCTTTAGCAATGCTATGAAGTAGCTAGCAAAAAAGCCTATTTGTAAAACTTTTTTAAAAAATTATTATGGTTTTAGTTAATCCTGATGATGCCTGCTTTTAATGTGAAACTTCTTTAAATATATTACTTTTTAATTAATCTTGTCAGTTGGGTGAAAGGTTTCTTGGTAGTATTTCGTCAAAGCCATGAAAGAGTTCATGTAAGTTTTTAGGTGGGTAATTGAAGTGATGGTTGTAAGAAGCAAATGGCGTTTGGCACAACTTCTTTATGAATATATTTAGATGAGTTTGCAATGGGTGATACCTTCCTAAATCAGCTTCTTATTAACAGGGAGGTCAAAAATGGAATCGTTACCAGCCTTGCCTGTGATGGCCATGGAATAGTGGGTGTGAATTACATCTAGCGCGAGTAGCTCGGTTTGCAGGCAGCAGATGGGTGGGATCCCCAGACAAGAGGCCATGAACTGCCCAACCCTTGGGATAACAAAAGGCAGGAAGAGGGTGGCACTGACCAGGTGAGTGGATACTGAGGGACACAGCAGAAGCCATGAACTGCCAACCCTTTGGATGAGGAACGGGCCCAGAGATGGTGGCACTGCCAGGGTGTGAAGAGAGACACAGAAGGAGCAGAGGACTCGGGGGGAAGGGGAGGATTTACCTGGGTAGACTACGAGGGTATAAAACTTGGAGGTTCCTTTATTGTGCATCCCTCTTTGGAGGTACCAGCGTGGACGGTTTCTGTGTTGCTGCACCGTGAATAAATTGCGTTATGGAGAGACATCTGAGACTCTGCAGTGGGAAACCTGCGGTTGAACCAGTGAGCAAACATGGCCTAACTGTATGAGTGTGGTGTGTAGGGAGTCAGATGGGCCTCCCAGTAGCTCACTGCGGCTGTCCACTGTGAGGGACGTCGGTCCCAGCAGTGACAGCCTCTGTCACTGGGCGTATGACTGACAGAGAGTCTCGTGAATGGTCAGACTGGGAAGTTTTCTTGACAGTGGGATATTCAAGACCCTGGGCCTACTAGTAGGAAGGCTAGTAGCAAAGTGCAGAACCCGGATTCCAGCTTACTCAGCTTTCGAGACGCCAGCTCATTCTGCCAAAAGGTAGTTGAGACTTTTGGGAAGGCAGCTTTGGAAGCTGGAGGAGCTGAAGAGATGGAGCTCAGTAAGGAGAAACACATTTCACCATGACACTCATGGCAAAAAGAACATATGCAGGACAGACTAAAGAACAAGGATAAGTGCCTTGACATACAGATATGATGCTTGGAAAGCCAAAGTTGTAGTGTTGAAACTAGCAAGGAACGTCAAAGGTCACAATATTAAATTTCCCTGTGTGACCATTCAAGAGCCACTCTTGTCCGTCACTCTCACACCACCTGAGCTGGGACCGAGGCCCCTTTGCAGCTGCACCCCCACACTCACTGTCAGACATGATCCTCTCACCAGATTGACCCCAAGTTCCCATAGCAGAGTCTCAGACATTTGGATCCTTAAAATAACTTAATCTTGGTACAACAGTTCGAGCAGGGACCCCAAACAAAGGAAACCTTGGGCTTGTATACCCTGTATGGGGTTTTTATGGTCAGGTTTTGATAGCAGGCTGCAGGGTGGCTTCTGTGAGAATCTGCCAGAAGTTTCCCCCATGTCCTGCAGAGCCAATGCCAGGCAGCTCCAGGACCGGCCAAAGCAGAGTTAATCAGAGATAGTAGCAATGCCCCTGTGACAATTTATTTAAGAAAGCAAAAAAGTTATTATACAGTTGTAATTACAGGCAGAGAGGAGTGGAGTTAGAATTATGTGAGAGGAAGAACTCTACAGACACCAAGGTGAGTGGAAAAAGAGGAGGAGGTGCTCCAGCTGCCAGAGCAGAGACTCCCTGCAGCCTGTGGTGCTGACCATGGTGAGGCAGCTGCAGCCCACGGAGGTCCATAGGGATGCAGAGATCCACCTGCAGCCCATGGAGGAGAGCCAGGCTGGAGCAGGTGGATGCCTGAAAGGAAGCTGTGAGGTTGTGGGAAGGCCATGCTGAAGCAGGCTCCTAGCAGGGACCCATGGATAGCGGAGCCCATGCTGGAGCAGGTTTTCTGGTAGGACTTGTGACCCCTGACCCACGCTAGAGCAGGCTGTGCCTGCAGGACTGCACCATGAGGAAAAGTGATGCACGTTGAAGCAGTTGGTGAACTACTGCTGTGGGATGGACTCATATTGGAGAAGTTCGTGGGGGGCTCTCTTCTGTGGGAGGGAACCCCGCACTGAAGTAGAGGAGGGACTCTCCTTCCTGAGCCGCAGCAGGAATATTTGATGGACTAACGTAACTCCCATTTCCATCTCCCTGCACTGCTGGTTTGGAGGATATAGAGCTTGGAAAGGCAGGAGGGGTACGGGGAAGGTGTTTTTTCTTAAGACGTATTTTATTTCTCATTATTCTGCTCTCGTTTTATTGGTTATAAATTTAATTAATATTCCTAAGTTGGATCTGTTTTGCCCATGATAGTATTCAGGGAGTGATCTCTTCTGGTCCTTAGCTCAGCTCACAAACTTCTTGTTACATGTCTCCCCTGACCACTTTTGGAGGGGAGTGATAGAGCAGCTTTGGTGGGTGCCTGGCAGGGTCTGTCCTAAGGCCTGTCCTGGTGATAGGTGGAGGATGTGAGGTTTATGGGCTGGAGGAAGGGGTCATCTTACACCTCATAAACCCAGGAAGCTGAAAATCAAGTGTTAAAGCCGTGCCTTTACCCTGCAGTGGTACAGGCTGGGGGCCACCCTGTTGAAAGGATCTGGGGGTCCTCATGGACAGTGGGCTAAATGTGCACCTACACTGTGCCCTGATGTTAAAGCACATGAGGCTGTCTTAGCAGGAGAACAGTGAATTGAGGGAAGTGATTCTTCTTCCTTACTTGGCATGTATTAGATGCCCTTGGAATGCTGTTCCTGACTTAGGCCCACTAATACAAGAAGGCTGTTAATAAACTCTTGAGAGAACTTGTTAAGCCACAGCAGCCCTTCAGTAAAATCATAGCATATCCTGAGTTGGAAAGGACCCATAAGGATCATCAAGTCCAACTCCTGTCCTGGCACAAGACAGTCCCAAGAGCCACACCGTGTTCCTGGGAGCATTGTCCAAGAGCTTCTTGAGCTCTGTCGGGCTTGGTGCTGTGACCACTTCCTTGGGGAGCGTGTTCAGTGCCCAGCCACCCTGGGAGAAGAACCATTTTCCGAATATCCAACCCAGACCTCCCCCTGAAAAATTTCATTCCATATGTGCAAGCAAGTTACGAACTTTAAAAGGTGGCCAGATATTTGACAGTTTTACATGATGGCTGACTGAAAGGAAATAGCCATGAATTGCAATAAAGGAAGCAAGAGAGGTTGCAGCTTGCCTGAGCATCAGCAAGTTCAGTGCTGTTTACTATTTTTGAAAACGGAGTGAATTGTTCTGAGATTAAGGGCTGAAGATTCTGGCAGGAAGTAAAGAGCATGTATTCCTTCTATCTAGTGACACTTCTTCACAGTAATAGCTGTTGAATTGTCAGAACTGTGATGACTGTAACATCTAAAATAGATTAGAGTATTTCTTATGAAGAAGCCCCCCTTGTAGATACATTTTTTGACAGTTTTATGACAGTTGTTTTTTTCCCTTTTTATTTCCTCAGGCACCGATGAGCAACCAGAATATGTGCAAGGACACGGAGCTTGTGAAAAGTAAGTTGCTATGTGTCATGTGTGAAAATTCATCTTGCCAGTATTTCATGCCTTTCTAGAATGTGAGTACATTCTGTAGACAAATGAAAAATGGTAATTAATATCAGCAGAGCGGGAAAAATGCTGAACACTGACTGAAATAACAGATCTTCTTTATAGTTTTTCCTCTTCAGATCTGTTGCAACTATGCCTTCCCATTGCTGTATAGAAAATAAAGCACAGGAAAAGTGAGTTAGAGAAAACTGGGGACACCATACTGGCAAATGTTGGGTTTCAACTGGTGTTAATAAATGTGGACATAAACTTGAGTGAATTTCTAGGTGTTGGGGCTTTTTATGTTTATTTTCTCACCAGGTGAATTGTTTCACACATTTCACAGTAACGCAGCCCAAAGCTGGGTTGTTGAACCTGTCACTTTGTGTTAAGGAGTGCAAGAACTTGCAGCCATAGAATGGGTGTGATAGGTTATGGGTAAAAGTGCATATCTCATTCATCTTGGAAAAAATACTGATGACTGAAATAGAATGCTGTCTAGGGTACTTTGTTTACACACACACACGCCTTTTCTTGGTGTGTTAGACTGGAGTATTGCTCAGGGATACAGGTTGATCAGATGAAATACCGGGCTTGCCTTATGGGAGAAAAGACAAGTCAGAATTTGACAATCTTTTATTGGCTGGCATCAAATGAGTGTGTGCATACCATGACTATTTTGTGCCTCAAAAATAGGTGCTTTTTTGTGCTTTTTGCATACAGAAATAACATTCTCAAGTTATTCATCAGTGACTTCTGCTGTTTCTGCAGACATATTGGCCATGGATACACATAGCACCGGGTAGCTGTAGATCTTTGTTGCATTAGTAAATAAAAAAATGGAATGACCAGTTCTTTTGCCCTGAGACCAAATATTGCAAACAGGGTTTATCTGCACACTGAGTTCTTCAGTTCCAGGGCAGATTGGTCATGTCCAGCCTGAAACAGTCCTGTGGGCAAGCTGACTCCTGAATCGTGCCTAATGGTTACATGGGAGGTCTGGACCAAAAAGGTGTGAAAAAATATTCTAACAGTGTCACGGAGTAGAAATAGAGCTGTGTTTCTCTGGCAGCACCTCAGCACTATATAGTTAACCAAAGGTTTCATTGGTGTCTGTTTAGTGATCTGATCTCACATCCTGTAGAACATACAGTTTCTCAGTTATTAATATCCATTAATAGCAGTGTGGAGTCATGAATGTTGGAAGCACAAAAATGCATGTTTGCTGTTTAGATAAAATCATTGCAAACAAATGATGGTATGTGTAGTTAATAGGCTTCATATGGTGCCTTTCCAATGTCAGCATTAAAAATGGCAGTGCTTCCAAACTTTTATCTTCATTCATATTTCATCACTATCACTTTTTTTTAAGGAATACTTCATGCTTATGTAATAGCTTACCCTAAATATTCTACCAAAACTTTACAGAAACTATGGGTGTCAAAAGGCCTCGATTTGATGCATCCTTGGTGCTTTTGACACGAAGATTTATGGCTCTTCTCAAAAAAGCTCCAGACGGCGTCCTGGATTTAAATGAAGTAGCAACCACACTTGGAGTACGAAAACGAAGAGTGTATGACATCACCAATGTGTTGGATGGAATCCACTTAATCCAGAAAAGGTCTAAGAATCTTATCGAGTGGATGTGAGTTGGCTTTGAAACTTCTAGTTTCTGCAACAGTAAATCCCAACAATGTTGAGTATTGTATATAACTTTTAGAGTATCTTCAAGCGTATTAAATTACTTCTCATAGACAATATTTTACTTTGTGTATCCTTACGCTGTGTGAATTACCTGTTAATTATCAAGTGCAGAAGTACATGGAAGCATATTTCAGCAGAATAAAGGGGTTCCTTACTATTTTCATTTAGTGTACTTGATGTTTAATAAGCAGGCTTTAATTTATACAAACATACTAGACAACTTTCATATCCTTCTAGAGGTAACAATCTTGACCAAGTTGTTGGAAAAGCACCAAAGCAGCAAAACCTTAGAGATGAACTTTCTGACTTATCAGCCATGGAAGAAGCTCTGGATGAATTAATCAAGAATTGTGCTCATCAGATATTTGAACTAACAGATGACAAAGAAAATGCAAAATATCCTTTCAACTCCTGCATTATTTTAACATATGGTTTTGGTTGCATATACTCACATATCTGTGAGTAAGAAGTGTAGGCTGATACCACAGATATGCAGTACTGCTTGATAATGAGTTTTGTAATAGCAAACTTTTTGATAATTTTATATTTGAGAATGCCAGTCGTGTGCCTTGCTTTGCAGTGTCATGGACAGTGTAGGCTGTCCTCAGAGGAGTGCTGCTTGTGTGACCTTTCCACTGCAGAAGAATGAAGTGGGGCAATAGTGTTAGTACCCTGACCATCACCCTGTTCTCGCCATTTGAGTTGTCTTGGGGCAGGTCTTGACCTACCAGTGAGCTCAAGCTGCTTAGAGGGATGACAAAGAGGACTTAGAATGGAGTCCCAGTGGCCTGTCACCAAGGAGATACCATGGTATGTTGGTTGTGTCCTAATACTCTGCTCTCTTGAAAGAGATTCCAGTGCAGTTCTGACTTTCAGATAGGTTTTAACAATCAGAAAGAGACTTATTTTAATATATGGCATAAAGATTGAATTTGGTTTTGGGTTACTATAAAATACTATTTACCTTCCTTGTTTGGCAGGACGTTAAAGTACGTGCATAAGTGAAATGCGCTTATTTTCTTTACAGCTTACTGGTTAAAAAATAGTTTTATAGTGTCTCAGGAAATTATTGAAAATAGAATGTAGTTTCTGAAGAACAGTATTCCCTCTGCTTTATAGACTTATGACGTCTGTGAAAACTGTTTGCGATTTGGTATAACACTGAGTATATTTTTAAAAGCTTTTTTTCCTTCTTGGAAATACAGAAAAGTATTTTTCTACCATTAACTGATACTTCATTTTACAAAGCTAGTATTAACCTCTGCTGAATTGTTGATCAATTTTCTTAAGTTGGTATTCTGCCTCAACATACCTTGACATCACACTCTTTGCTTCTGCCCATTAGCCAATTACCTTACAGATTCCTTGACCAATGTATACACTAGCTTATGTGACATACCAAGATATCCGAAGCATTCAGGCCTTTCAGGAACAGATTGTGATGGCAATCAAAGCTCCAGAGGAAACCAAATTGGAAATACCAGTTCCTAAAGATGTAAGTTTTATAAACGTTTTTTATAAAGGAACAAAAGTTCTCAAATTTGACTTTTGCAGCAGCAGTTGGTAATTGACTTCCAGGTTCATTGTCATGCAGATAGTGGTAGTCAGTTGTTCTTGTGTTCCACTGAGCAGTGCTGTAGGGATAACAGTCGTAGAAACTTACTTGCTGTATTTTTCTTTTTGCCTAAATTATTAAGTCATAAATGTATCTGAGCTTTAGTTACCTGGTTTTGCAATGTACAGTATGGTTGGAAAAAGAAAACATTTTGTCATTCTGGTAGATTGTGTCTAGAGGGATTTTTCATGGAGCGGGGCTGTGCCCTGTCCTCACCCCACGAGGCTACATTCTCATCTCCAGAGGAGCCAGAGCTTTGCCCCCTGCACCCAGCAGTGCTGCAGCTGCACAGTGGGGCCTGTGTGCTGGGAACCCACTGTTGGCAGTGCTCTGAGGGGGCAAATCCTGGAAGGCTGCCTAAGATAACAAACAGAACTTTAATTCCATTTTCTTTTTTGCATGAGCGTTTTTGAATCTTCCTAATTGCATAGTCATCAAAGTTGCCTTGCTGTGTGGGGGTATCTTAGGAAAAGGAGATAAATCAATAGAACCAAAAGATCTCCAGTAGTTTCCCTGGTCAAAGGAGTTGTCTCTCATCCAGTGGAGATGAAAAAGATACATTCCACGTGCCTCCTGAAACAAGAAAAAGACAGAATTTTAAAAGTTGTACATTAGAAAGGAGTATTTTCTCCATTGTGCATTAAGATTTATTTGGTCTGTGTCTTGCAATGTGATGTCTGCTGAAGGAAAGCAGTAGAAGCAGTAGGGATTAGTTGCTTTACCGTGTAGTTAGCTATGTGCTCCAGTTTGTTGTCTGATTTATAGAATTGTTTTGCCAAGTTTTTAGATTTTGTTACTCTTCCTAAACATATAGTAAGTCTTGTTCATATATCTGAAGGGCAGTAGTAAGACTAAACAAATACTTAAGTGCACATTCTTCAAAAATGAAAGCTTGTTAGCTTAATTCTGCATAATAATTGTCCTACAAATGTATGTAATAGTCATAATTTATGTGGAAGTAGTAACATAATTTTAAATAGTTACGTCATTTCTGTATTTGTTCTGTTCTTAATATATTGTCTTTAAAATGTGTGTAGAAATAGATAAAGAATGTGTAAGATTTGTTCTTTGGATTGTATGCAAGCTGCTGTTTCATAGGATCACATCGAAGTACATGTGAAGAGCACGAAAGGACCCATTGATGTGTATCTATGTGAGGTGGAAAAAGAGAAGCCAGGTGCCAAAACTTGTGAAGATACAGATACTGTCACCAGTGAAAGGGAAACTGAGACATCATTTTATTCTCATGAAGGTAACATCCTCCTTTTACATTTTAATCTGCATGTAGGTTTTGGGGGTTTTTTTAAAGGTTGTCATATCATGCTGTGAAGTTGTAAGCTGTACTGTTGAACAAGTAGGATTTTCGTACTTTCTGGGCCAGGATGTGTGGGAGTATAGGAAACGCCTGGAAGAGAAGTCTGTGCCGTTGTTACCTCACAGCAGCAGGACGTCAGAGTCAGGCGCTCTTTTTCCCTGGCCTTTTCCTTCCTTCGCTCTTCGCTGGTTTCCTGTCGGAGCTGCACTCCGTGGATGGAGCAGTGTGTGTCAGCTCTCAGCTGCTGCACTGCAGAGTCCTGCTCAGCTGAGGTTGTTGCCGTGAGAGTTAAAAATGCTATTTTAAACGAGACTCTGCTGCTGCTCATTTCTGCCCTAAGGCAGGGCAGACAGAAGAGGGGACGTCGTATTTTAACCTCCTGAAACAAGATTGGATGGAATAGAGACTCTGAAGAGCCCTAGGGCTGCAGGATGTTGTGGCTTAAAAACAAATGTGGTGGGAGTTGCAGTACCTCAGAACACAAAGAGGGAAATTATTTTTAGAAGTGCTGCTTTATAGGTGAAGGGAAGAGTTGACTTTTTCATCCTAGGCATTTTTTTACTTAATTTTGCTTGTGAAATAACTCAGAATTGTATTTTCTACAATTAGAGTAATCATATTCCTTTTTTACTTTCCATCTAAAGTAAGATCTCCGATGGAAGAGAGAAAACCATTTGAGATACCGGATTAATTACAACACAAAAATCTTGTATAGGATGTGAATATCTGTATTACAGGGCTTTTCCAAAGCTGCTTGCATCTACAAACTTCATAACGTGAAACGTTCCAAAGTGTTTTAAGAACCCAGCAGTGGATTGGTTCAGTGCTTTCACAGGATTGCCTATCTTCCCAGGTCAGAAGGCAACAGTTTCTGGAGCTGCTGTTTAAGAGCTTTGTTTTCTTAATTGCATGTGACCTACACAACTTAGGGAAAACAGTATTTTTACCTTATAATTTTAATTGACTGGAAACACAGATAGTCAATTACTTCCAAAAAGGAGGGTTGGAGAACTATTTCTGGAATGGTCCACAATCTGTGAGAATGTATAAAATGAAGAAATGCACTTTTCAGTTCTGAGGCTGCACTACTAAGCAGGAGTGTCAAATACGAGTGTAACAAAGAACTGGTGTATTGGAAGCCTTGGCTTATAAAGAACAAGATGGAAGTATCCTGAGAGTTATGCCTTATACTGGGTAGGTGCTGTTTGCATCCAGCTCTAGATGAACTATGGCATCAACACTGAAGTGAAATAATTGGGCTTTGTGTACATACTTGTATAATTTCTAGGTAGTTACTGATGTACATTTATTGAGATGGTTTGCATTTCTGCCTTTGTACAGCAAAGCAATAAAATAAGCTTACAAAAAGACAAAATAGTTTAATGAAACATGCTGGGTGGCCTTTGCTGCAATTCACTGAGTAACAAACATTTTAAATCCTATGAAGATGTAAAATCTGTTTTACATGGTGCTGTCAGATAACACTTAGATCTGGATTTTGTGATGCCGCAGTACTGTAGCATTTTTCAAAAAAATGATCAATAACTACTTAAGTTGGTCCCTTCCAGGTTCTGGAGTTTCTTGGCTAAAGCTCTGCTGTGTGTAATCGTGACATCTTTGTGGCTCAGCTTGCAAAAATATGTAAAATACTGTAGGACTGCATCTGTATTATCCATCTTTTGTATCCATAAAACAAAGCTGTGGAATTAGGATACAGGATTTTCTAAGGGAGTGAACTGTCACTGTACAACTGCTGTGTCTGGGCTCACTTCTTTACAAAATCAAACTGTACTCCAGAGGTTTCTGTAGAGGTGGGGTGGGTTGGCAGGTTTGGTTTTAAATGGAAAGTCCGGATCCTTGTTTTCCTGATGACGCAGGAAACTGTATATGTATGACAACTGTATATATATGACAACTATCTATCTACTCGCAAGTGAGAGCATCAAAGCTAATTAACCCCTGAATGTTCTAGCCAGCAACTCTGCAGCTATTTTAGACAGATGCAGTGAAATTAAATGCCTTGTGTTCTACAATACAAATAAGGTGGCACGGGTGACAATGATAAGCATAAATACACCTAAATACAGATGGAGAGTTAATTCAGTTTTCCACAAGGTTCCCTAATTCTGCAAAATGCATAGTAATATACTATGCAAATTGGGGAAAAAATGTCAAGTGCAAGTTTGTGTCAGAAAACAATCTTAAATTTTTATGTATGTCCTGTCAACTTCTGGCTCCAGAGTACAGGACTTGAGTATAGGATACTATTTTTCTGCCTATGAAATTAAAACTACAGGCTGAGCTGTAATAATACTAAATAAAAGCAAAGTGACAGCACAGTTAATTCATAGAACATGGTAAAATGAGGAAGGTGCTCCTCCAGTGAAGCTGGGGATGAGAGTTAAAACTAAGCTGTTTTTTGCACAGAAAGATTGTCCTTTTCCTCAGTGACTGGTATCTTTTAAGATGGCAAACTATTTGATGTTTTAGGTTGCTGTTCAGTTTTGGTGGGTGGGGAGGTGTGTGCCGAAGAGAAGCATTGATTCCCCCTACGCTAGTTCAACAACTCAGGACAATGTTTGCCATGAAATGTGTAAAAATTTCCAACACTTAACAACTAATTCTGAATGCTGTACGCTGAAGTGGGTTTTTGTTACATGATCATAAAATCCTGGAAGGGTTAGGGTTGGAATGGACTTTAAATCACGTAGTTCCAACCCCTCTGCTTTGGGGCAGGGACACCTTCCCCTACATCACAGAGCTATTTAAGTTGGAAAGACCTCCAAGACCTTCAGCTCCAATCTTTGACTGAACACCGCAACTAGACCATAGCACTGAGTCTCAAATGCAGTTATTCCTTGAACTCCCCCAGGGATGGTGACTCCACCACCTCCCTGGGCAGCCTGTTCCAGTGCTTCCCAATTCTTTCAGTGAAGAAATTCTTCCTGATGTCCAGCCTGAATCTCCCCTGGTACAGCTTGAGGCCATTTCCTCTCATCCTGGTTGCTCAAAGCTGCATCCAACCTGGCCTTGAACACTTCCAGAGATGATAAGCACCTACAGCTTCTCTTGGCAACCTGTTCCAGTGTCTCTCCACCCTCATAATAAAGAATTTCTTCCTAATATTTGATCCCAACCTACCCTCTAACTCTTAGCCATTACCTACCTTATCTATAGAGTAAGGAAGTATATTTTTAGAAAAAACTATCTTTAAAAATTTAGGAAGTCTGTCTTCAACAGTGGAACAATTAATTTAAATGAAACATTAGGATTTTTCATTTTGAACAAATCTCTAGTGATTGTTTTTCCTCACTCATTTGTACAGGTTTTCTAGCTGTATAACTAATTTTTTAGCCACACAATTTTCACTGAAATGGAAGAAGCTGTAATATGATAATTATACTGTTATTATTTTGTTAAATACATTGGTTGTTTTAATAGTGCACCTTCAGTGGAACAAATGGACTTTTGAAGATGAAACTACTGCTTTTACTACTTGGTTATGTACAGTATTACCCATTGGCGATGCTGGAAACAATGTACTGTATAAGCTCAGTGCACTAACCTGGCTGAAAAGATTCGACTGGGACTGGAAAAATTCCCAAGCGATGCTGAACTTAACACACGTTACAAGCTCACTTGTAAATGTGACAGGATCTTACTCTGAATTTGTATAATAATGATTCTTTTCTGAGAGATTATTATTTTTGCTGAGTCCGTATCTGTCCATGTTCAGTACATTTGTATGTGTAAAGAAGCTCTCTTGGCTATTTGAGGACTCTAATAAATTAAAAGTTTCTAATACCTTTTTTGTCTTCCCTTCAATAAGAATGGCTCAGCATCTAAATGCATTAATCAGCAGTAGCAACAGCCAGGATCCATAATTACAAAATGCCTGGGTTTGCTGATTCTTACTGGAAAAAGTGCTGCAGTTTGCCAGTTCACCCCTTACTTGGTGTGGGAAATCACTTGTCAGAGTTTCCAGATGTGAACTACAGTTTTAAATAATGTGATATTTAAAGAAGAGAGAACATTCCTGCAAATTATTGTCTGTTGGAAAGCATTTGAAAGCCAGCAATTTTCTTCATTTTGAATGATCTTTTGGGTGTGTGAAGAGCCTCATTTATAAGCATAATTAAGCACTGCTTTCAAATGTCACTTCAGCTTGTCCTTGTCAGTGGCAGAGCTCACCTGCTGGCCAGGCCGTGGGCTGCTCGCAGCGTGCTGGGGCTGGCTGCCAGCTCTGAACCCTTGTGTTCCCTGATCCTGGTGCAGGGGCTGGCCCTGGCACCCTGCTAGGACCTCGGTAACTGCTGAAGGGTTTATCCAGAACACGAATTGCTATTTTTGGTTCCACTTCTGATCTGCTTGGGGTAACTTGGCAGAAGTGCCTTGAGACTAAAATCATAAAAACTACACTTGGTTGTGTAGGTTATAAAAATCTAGAGGAGGCTTCTCGCTGTTTATAGATGTTTACCGAAGGACTGCAATACTCGTTTGTCCAAAAGCACGATCTGTGTTTCAGAGGAAATTTAATGATGTTTGCAGAGAGAGGGCAGCCTGGTTCTGTCCATGTCTGACATCCCTGGTTCCTTCCTTTCTTCCCTGCCTCCCCCTGCAGGCAGACAGTGGGTGATCGGAGGGGCTGCAGCTGGGTTCTCCAAACACCCAACATGTAGATGTGGGCTCAGGGAAGCTTCTCACAATGTGATGCATGAATGAGGTGGTGTTTGCAATTGCCTCTGGATTAAGGGATGGGGTTATAGAAGATGACCCTAGAAGCTGTAACAGCAAATTCAAAGATCCAAGCTCAGTACATCATAACTTTTTACTTTTATTGACTTGTATCATTCGGCCAACTGTGGGGGTGTGTGCCCCCCACCCTGGCCACACTGTGATCTCAGAAATGCTCATTAGGCCTCAGCCTTGACAAACAGTAGCTGGCTGAGTTCCTCTCGAGTTTATCAGAAACACTCTCTTCTCCCAGGAACTTTTGCTGTCTAACAAACGCCTGTGTTTTAATGAACAGCCTTGGAAACTTATTTATGTTGCCTGAATAACACCTTAAGTGAAAAAATAGTTTTGTTACCAAACTTTCAAAGAAAGTTACTGACCTGAACGGTGGCCAGGAAAATTACTGTGACTTAAAGTCAACTCTCTGTGGCCCTATAAACACCAGTCCCAAGTGAGATCCTTGTTGCCCTCCTGGACCGCAGTGGGCTCTGGCCAACATCTCCCTCTCGGGGCCAGAGAACTCTCAAGTTTGCTGTACTCTGAGGATTACCGAACAATGACAGATCCTGGCCTGATATACCCATTCCTCAAGGCTCAACCATTGAGAAGATGCAAAGATATCTAAAGTAAGTACTTCCCTGAACTTGAGGGGAATTTTTCACAATCATATACTTACTACAGACTCTTCATGTTTGTGTGCATGCTGTGAGAACAAAATTTTAAGAGATAATGCCTCAAAATATCGCCCATTTATGGAGATGCCATGGTGCTTTGCTGAAGCCTGGTTTGGGGGTGGAAGAGGTGAGGTTTTGGATGTACAATGGTTAACCTCTGATCTGGTAAGACTGAGGGTGAATGGTGTGCTGAGTGAGACAGGAGACAGGTCCTATGGAGATGGGATGGTGCTTCCTGTCCCGCTAAGGTGCTCTCCCTTGCACAGACTGCTGGGTTGTGGCATGCACTCAGTGGCCCTTCTTCCCTCAGGAAAGTACCTGGGACATTCACATGTGGCCTGAGGGTGTTCATCTCTGCTCATGGGCCATAACTGACTCAGCTGCCCGTGTGATGGGCAGCAGTGATGTCTTACTGCTTAGGTGATACCACGGACCAAAGTGTCCCATGATCTACAATATTATGTGTGAAGCTCCCCAGCCCAGGGAAGGTACCTGGGCACTCCCACCTGAACCTGAGTGAATATAAAGTCAATAGATGTTGTGTTCTGCGGATTATCTGTGGGATTTTTCCCCACCACTTCTTCAGGACTTCCCTCACCACCCAAAGGATCCAGCCTGCAACCACCACTTTGACCAAGACTGTGGAACAACCAAGTGTCATCACAGGGCCTGTGGGTGGTGAGATCCTCACACTCTTGTCCTCTCTTCCTCCTTTCTTTTCCCCTGTACATGTCCTCAGGTGAGGTGGTTGTGCCTTCATATTGCAATGCTTTCGTGTTGTTATATTCCTACAGATAAAAACGAAAATGGAAATGGCTACACACCTGTTTCCCTTTGCAACCAAATTGTTCTACAATAAACCGTACATGTGTTTATTTACCAACACTGATCACTCAGTGTCATTTCACTCTAATCCACCCCAAGTGATCTATTAGCAAGAACCTGGGTTGCCCTCACCTTCTGCAGTGGGTCATAACACGTGAGTGTGGATACGACATAGCAAATGTACTAGGAATGTTCTCCTAGATTCTTAAGTAGTTTAAATTTGTAGTAAGTCAGGCCTGTAAATAGGTTGTGATGTAGCAAATTCTTTATGAATCTATTGCTAAGTTGTTTAGCTTCAGTTATCTATTTAGTACTGTTAAGTTTAATTGTTAAGATTAGGTTCTGTTAAGTTTTGTTAAGATTAAGTGCTGTTGGGCCTTCAGGGATAAACTCTTGGTGAAGTTTCACCAAGCTCCATTTCGCTTGGGGGTCTACTATGAACCCTGTGGCTTTACAGGAGGGTCTTCTGTATTCCTTTTTATCCTTATCCTTTCCTATCCTTTGGTTTTCCCCCTTCTCCCTCCAGACTCCATGTAGATATTTTTGGGGTTATTTTTGTTTGGATTGATTGATTTGGGATTTTTCTTTGCTTTTTCTCCATCGGTTTTTACCATCTAGTAATAAGTAGCAGAGTGAACCTTGCCAGCAAACTTTGTTGTGCTGTCACTTTTATATTAAACCTGTTTTTGCTGAGTCACTTTGCCAGTGATTCTTTAAACAACCTTAAAACACTCATTCATGGCATATTTCAGAGCATCCTTCAACAAGAAAACTTGGCACTTCAAGAGAAAACCTCATGATTATAGAAACTTGCAAGCTATTCAGTTAAACAGTTACCTATTTAGCTATTCATCTAAACAGTTTTCAGTCTCTTGTAGATCCTGATGCAAATCCTGCACAGAACTGTTTTTAGACAATGCAATATTCTTTCTCAGACAGATAGACAATTTTGATGTTGCCACTGTCATTTTCTAAGCAATTCTTTTTTCTCCCCATTTATAACCATAAAAATGTCCCAAGCAGGTTACAACCATAATTATTGCTTCTCTAACATGCACCCCTGGCACATATGAAAAATGAAACAAGAACTGATGAAATTCTTGCAAATTAGGAAGGTGTCAGATCAGATATAAAGTTTCATAAAGCTCAGAAACAGAAAGACTGTTCTTATATATATTTCAATTACAAGACATAACAATTATTAAGAGTCTTGCTGGCTCCTAAACCTAGGATAACATTTGTGTGCACAAACTGTGACCTTGACATTAAAATAGTTAAATTCCAAATCTGAAAATAAGAGTTACCTGTCAGAAGAAAAGTTCAAAGTGCAATAAAAACATTTCAGAATTTATTTGGGTAACAAAGTCTTAAGGGGGATTCTACTGAATACTGCAAGTGGTAAAATTTTCGTGTGGCATCTGGAATGAGGGAAGGCATTAATGCCAGTTTGAAAAGGACACATGGTCAGTATCTCCTCTCATGTTATTGGTAAGATCCACCCTTGCAAACTATGAGACTGTCTTCTGCCAGTCGCATCTGCTAAGTTGTATTCTGCCTCTGCTCTTGTTCTGGAGTGTCCAGGAAATAAATTGTATGTAGAATGAATGAATCAACCAACAAATAAATAAATTCACTCCCATTTTTCCAGGATGAGAATCATGAACCTTCAGACCATTTCTTCCTGACCATACTGCAGGCTACTTGGGTGTTGTGAGTAACACTAGACACTCTGCTGCTAGCTGGGCTTTCAAGGATCAAATCAAGCTTCCCAGAAATTAGTTGTGATCTTTTCACAATCCCTAAAACAGTTACAAAAACAGGACAATATCCGCACAGTGCCTCCATCCTATGTACTGAAGCAGGTGGCACAGAATTCAGTCAGGAGCTGAGAACTGTGATTTACTTGATGATGCTATTCCCCGCAGATCAGCAAAGAACCTTTTTACCAAGCAACGTTCTCACCATCAATGCTAGTAATACTTTGTGTAATAAACAATTTCTTACCAAAAAAATCTCCCTGGTTTTAGAAACAGCTTCAACCTTAACTGCCCAGCAATGTGTGCGAGCCTTCAGGCTGACAAGAAGCTAATGGAGGAGATGATTTCTACATTTATTCAACTGAAGAGAAAACAAACACATTTGAAATTATGCAGTATTATCCTATCCTGGGAGAACATTAATGAGGGAAATATAGAGATATAGGATTAATTCTTCCTGTGATTAGAGGTTAAAATAAAGCAAAGTAAAAGCAAAATACTGTAAAAACATTAGCATTGCCTTCCTTTTGAGATAAAAAAGAATTAATTGCAGATTTATCTTAAAGAACTAAATAAAGGGATAAAAACAAATGGCCAAAATTGGCACAGTGACTGTCAGTCTCCATGCAAAGATTAGTAGTTTTGACTTGTGTGGAAAGTATCAAAAACATTGACAATCCTGAGCCACTGAGCAGCACAAGAGGCAAATGTGGATAAATGTGTATTTATTGATTAATTATGTGTTTCTCCTGGTCTGAAATACTCGAGACTATTAAAAATTTACTGCAGGTTGAAGCACAGGAATCTTACTTCTTTCAAAAAGGATTTAAATTTGTGACATGAGGTGATGGTTAGACTCTTTAAAACAATTTAAAAATACATCTTCCAATCAAGATATATTTTATTCTCAGTCTGTAAAATACTGTTCCTTTATACATAGAGAAAGCATAAACTGCTTGTAAAGAAGGTATTGGAAGGTTGTCCAGATATTGTCTGTATTCTTTGTATGTGTCTCTGAGGATCAGTTGCCTGGAAATGAAAACAAGACAACAGCAATTGTTTACATAGATGTCGCCTAAAAACTTCTCAGGCATTTATGCTCTCTCTGCTTACTTTATGCCAATTGTCCATCTCTTAAACTGACACATGGAGCTATTTTTGGGGTATAAGGAGGGAAGTCTGCAAAGCAGCATTTATGATTTGGTGGGAAAATGATACAGAGCTAAAGGGGAAAAAAAACTCACTAATGCAACTTAAAAAGTTTTTTACCACCTTTGAAATGAAAACCTGATCAGGGTGGTGGTGTGTGTTCATTCGACTGCTTCCAATCAGTTTAACAAAATTGAGGTTCAACTAGAAATAGTCATTCAGCCTTGTTCTTTATTGACAGCAAATGGTGGCTTTGAAATGGGTCTGAGTTCAGCTCAAAGTATAATTTACTTAATTGTTGCTTTTTTTTTTTGTATAGGTAATTCTTATTTAAAAGTAATAATGGATTCATAATGGTAATACTGGTAGTACAGGTGAATTACTGAGATACAGAGCTACCATTATCAGGAGGATGAGATATGTAGTTTCTGTTTCCATATAGAGAAAATCCCAGTGTGGGCTGTCCTTTAGGGACAGTTTTACTTACGTATAAACCCATATCTCCTTTCAACACCACATCCTGCTGCTGTCAGGCAGCTTGCTGCCTCTGGAACAAATCATTCCTCTGTGCTGTGCCCATTTGCAAAAAGGGGGGACTGTCTTGATCTCCCTTGCAAACTCTGATCAGTTCTGCTCTTCGGTGACTCTTGAGAGTGTGCCAGCCTTCCCAGGACCCTCCACAGGATGCTTGTCCAGCACCAGGAAGAGCAATCCCCAGACTTGCTGTGCTCCATGAAGTAATCACAGTGGGTGCCCTAGGACAGCATCCTTTCTGAATACAGTACTGGACACTTCTCCACTCTCTTTAAAGATGCTATCCCAGGGCTCTCCTTTTTGCTGCATGTCCTTTAGCAAATTAAAAAGCAAAATAAATTCAACGTTCCAAACACAGAAACATAATTAGCATCTTATTGACAATTTCAGTTGAGAGCCTAAGTATACAGATGTACAAATAAGTGTTCCTTATGTTTATTTTACATATACTTTGGTGGGGGTTTTTGTGTTTGTTTGTTTGTTGTTGTGTTTTGGGTTTTTTTTCCCCCTTTGGTGTTCTATCAGTCTTGTATTAAAGAGAAAAGAAGATCTGAAACATTTAATTAATCTTCAAGTATAACTTGCCTTCTTTTCAATGATGACAAAATTGTTCTCTCTCTAGGTTAAATAAACTGACATTTAAAAAAACTCAGAGACAGGATTAACCGTTTCCTCATATTACCTCCCAGTACATCTGCTTTTTACAGTGACCAGTGAAATAGGTTCAGCCTTCCAGTATCAAGGCTTGTGTGAAGCAAACACTCTAAACACCCTGAACTGGCGCAGAGTTTCCAGGGAAACTTCGGTGAAATGGAAAAAGGGAGAAATTATCTGCCGTTTCTTATCTGTGTGTATCAGACAGTTGCCCAGCCCCACAGAGGACCCAACTCCACAGAGAAGCACATCTGCCCCTGGTGAGCCCAGGGATGCCAGAGCTGCTACCGGCATCCTAGAGGCTGTGGGGCCACTAGAGGGATGTCTACAGCCGTCCTTCCACCGCTTCTGAAGTGCCAAACCACCACTTCACATTCCTGACCAGCTGCAAATCACATGGCATCAAACAGGCCTTAGAAGTGCTGCAACAGATGCATCAGAGAGCTGCTTGCCACGGCCTAGGGAGAGTATTTGGACACCACCATCTGGAAAGATGAGATGCAATGCTGGAGTGCTACAAGGTCCAAGAGAGCTGACCAGAAATCATAGTCATGGATTCACAGGATGGTTTAGGTTACAAAGGACCTTGACGATAATCTAGTTCCAACCCCCTTGTTCTGGTTGAATAGTTTTAACACTATTAAAAACTACATCTAGTTACATCCTTTTTTTCCTTCATTTGTTTCCAATAGTTTAGCTTGTATATAGTGGAATGGCATAATCTATTTAAACTGCAAAAAGTGTTGTATTTTTTTATTTGTTTAAATTAGTTGACTAGAAAAGCACGAAAATGTAACAGAGTTCCCTCTCCTACAGGGATCAGCTGTTGGAACTGATAGGATGAAAGGGGCTGCAAAAAAAAGGAAAATATGAGTAAACTGAAGAAATAAGCATTAGTTGTAAGTGCTATAAAACAGCTTGTGCGCTCCAGAACTGTGTAAGTAAGGAACCCTAATTTACTACCCTGGCTGGGTAGATGGATCAAACTGTAATATTTAATTACATTTACTAATTAAAAAAAAGTTTTAATTTATGTGGAAAAGAAGCATCACGGATTTTAAAAGAGGTAATAGTTAGAGTTGGATTATTTATATATTTATTTTAATAGTTAATTCCCCAGAAAACATGGTTTCAGTCATGTCTAAACTATTTGCTTCAAATTTGCTGAATAGTTTTGGCTGGAAGAAATACAAAGAAGGCAATAAATTGCATTGGAGGAAAGTCCCCAATTACCCAACAGCTCAAAGATCAGAGCATTTACTTAGGCAACAGAGACCCCTTAACAGAGGCTGTGTTGAAGTGGACTCACTCAGTCCTTCCTGTCACCACTTTGATTTGGTCCCAGTTGCGAGGGATGGGGATGCCTCCCAAAGGAGCAGGCTGGTTCCCAGAGTAGGGAGCTGTGATTCTCATGCTCCCCCTCACTGACCAAACAAACTTGATGCCTTTGTGCAGGTCAGCAGCGTCAATGTGAGGAAAAATTTCCCCTCTATCCTGCTTCATGGATACGGAGTCCTTGGACAGCTTTCTAAGTAGTAGAATTCTGCATCAGGTTCCCTTGGACAAAAGTAGGATTTCCTCATCCTAAGTATATCCATGCTATGACATTCTTTCAAGCATCCAAAACAAATATTCTACATTGGATTAAAATTTAACATTTAATGGTTCACACAAAGAAATAACCTTCAGATTGTTTTCTTTCAGCTAGGAAAAGCAGCCAGTTTGGTTATGTCCAAACTGTGCTGATTTTTATTACATTCACTGCAGTTCTTGAACAAGAATGCAACTTCCACCAAGTCTTTAACTGATCATGAAATAGTTTGATAACCTTCATCCAGATTACCCTATGCTTCTTACAAACCCTTATGTCTGCAGCCACATAAGAACTGAAAATGACATTGAGAGCTCCCAACTCCAGTCCCTGTGGTGTCAGACACCATATCTTATAGCCCTTTCAGAGTGCACTGATACATTGCAGGTAGGTATTTTCTGGCTGCCTTTCCTTGGATGAAGGTTGTACTAACCCTGCACCACGAGTAGCCAGAAAGAGGTTTATTTCCCATCTAAGCTTATTCATGGCCAGTTTACTCATGTATGCTCTTCTGCCAGCTTTGTTCTGCAATGTACAGATCTTAAACTCCTTGGTTGCTGTCTTTGGTGTATCTTTAGACACCACCATATTCTCGTTCATCTCTCTGTTGGATCTCGAAAACTGAGTTATTCAAGCCACCTCACATAAACCAGGCTGTTTTGTTTTTTATCTCTGCTAAATTCCCATTTTCAGCTCTTCTTCACCAATCAGATGAATGGAACTATTTATGTCCCAGTGTTTTCACTTGATCTTGCCCTATCCTATCTCACTTGAGTATCTATGTTAATTTTTACCATTTATACTTTTTAATTCCACACTTTCGTTAAGTAATGTAAGCCTGAAGTACTTCTCCTCGGCTTTTTCCAAGTGGTAAATTCCCACATTACATCAGAATTCCTTACTAGTCCCCAAAGGGACTATAGACTGTACCATTTAATAATGTCCTGTTTCTATCATTTCCATCATTTAGCTGATCCAGATCTTTTAAGCAATATCCCAACCCTCAACTCTCTGTTGATGTTGTCTTCTGCTAACAGCCAGCATTACCAGCCCAAGTCCTGGATTTCATGCTGGTAAACAAAAAGGTTCCAATTTCAAAAAGTTAAACATGAGGGACCAGGGCTGGTCCTTGTAGTTCCAATCAATTCAAATCTTCAAGGATTCAACTAATACCTACCTCCTTATTTCACTCCATAAGGCATTGCTATCCTACATGAAGTGAGTCCTTTTTAGTTTAGGAATAGCAGGATACCCCTTCAGAATGTTTTATTCTCCTGCAAAGAATGCACATGAAATTATTAGGGGATGTCCCTAATAATTCCCACTAACTTCAGCTTTCTCACATCAAAATCTTCTAAGTTTTCTTCCAATTTGGTTTCAATTACCTCTTCCAATACCTTAATTTTTCTTATCCATGTAGTGTTTCATTTTAATACTGTCCCCCATCACCAAAGATTGGGGCAAAACTGAGATCATCTCACTGTCAGCCTCTTCACAGTCATCCCATTTACTATTTGACAGTCAAGTCTAGAAATAACAGTAATTAAACATACTGTCCGTGTTGGACAAAAGAACAGCTAGAAAAGTCGTATTTTTTCCAAGCAGTGACAGATCTTTCCCTCTTTCTTTCTCTCTCCTTCTGTTTCCCTCCCTCTTCCTTCCTTCCTTCCTTCCTTCCTGCCTTCCTTCCTTCCTTCCTACCTTCCTTCCTTCCTTCCTTTCTTCCTTCCTCCTTGACTCTGATGCTGATTAAATACAAAATGATGTCATTTCTCAAAGACTGTAAGTCCTTATGCAAAGCTATGTCCTCACTTGTGCACTCAGAACTGTTCTCATTTGTATCTAACAGCCCCTGCAACTTCCCTGAGAGCAGGCACAGCAGCTGTAGTTGTTTACATCCCAGTATCAGCTGGACTGGCTTGGTTTTCCATCAATTAACAGTAGCCAAGTCTTGAAGAAAAGCAGATCACAGGAATGACAGTGCTAAGGCGGAGACACATAATGTGGGTATTCAGAGACACACACAGAACCTCTGCACTAATCATCTTTTTTTAGCTTGTTCTATCCCAGTCATCTTCTACTGGCATTTCCCCCTAACTGCAGGGAGCATTATTCAGTGCCTGGGGTTTTACTGTCATTTTCCAAGCCAATTCCTGCATGCTTATGGCAAAAGGCCAGGTCAAAAGGATTGATTAGGTGCCTACAATGGTTCTTACACCAAAATCCAAAATGACAATTCAAAAAATACTCAATAGCTGTCTAACGGTGAAGGTGACTAAGTTTGCTACTTACCTCTCTGCCTCCATCCTGCTGAGTGTTCTCATCAAAAGGCTACACAGTCTTTTATTCCTGGCATCCCATTTCTTATTAATGCAATTTTCTGCAAAACCACACACCACCCTGCAAGATAGGTGTCTAGGAACTTTATTTGGAGGTGTACTGTGCAACATGAATTGCCACAAGATGGAGAAAGGAGAACATGTACAGGGATTCTTGTTCTGCTAAAGAATTCTGGATCAGATCAGGATGAACATGCTGGTTCAGATTATATCTCATCTAGGAAAACATGGGGCTTTGGCCACATTTCTCATAATTTCCACTCAATATCCAGTTGGGCCCCCTTTCTAACATGTCTGATTCTCCTCAGATTTTCTACACGGAGCCTATTTCCCCAATTCTGGGTTTTGGGTCTCATTTTGAGAAGCTAATGTTTAAATGTTTGATCTTAAATACAGAATAAACTATCAGAAATGCTTTTGTTCTTACAGGTTCACTGGAACAGATTGTTACAGGCATGCCAGTGACAGGTTCAAATCAACCTCTTGTTGAATTAAAAGGAGGCAGAGACAGCTTTCAGAAGCTCTGGCCAGCACTTCCAAAGGACCAGCAGCATTGTGCTCCTGCATATTTCCAATATTTCAAACTTTACAATGTGTCACGTAAAGGAAGTGCTGGAGATAATGCTCAAAGCAGAAAGAAGAGTGGCAGAAACCCTCCTCTGCTCCAAGGTACTGTGAGGTATAAACAGCATAACAATAAGGATTTGATAAATCACAGTAGTCTCTCAAACTGCTGTGACTTACACCTATGGGCCACAGAGCCCTAAGCTTCACCTAAATGCACAAAGCAGCAAATGAAAACTCGAGCTCGCTTTGTCCTTACTCTCCAAGCTACACTTACTCCTGAGACTTACAGAGGGGAATCTGGCACATTGCCATCGCATAAGCATTTCAATTAACCTAGGTTCACAGCTTCACTTCTGCCTTCCCAATGCATCCAAGAAACTATGAAACTACCTCATTAACAAATGCAATGTTATTTAGCTGGGGAGAATTATGTAAGCAATTAGGAGCCAGGCAGAGACCAAGTCCTGCGTTATCAGACACACCCAGGCATTATGCAGCCACTTTTGATTCACACCTTCTTTTCTTGACTCTCTGGTATTTGTGCTTAAGATACTGATTTTAACACAGCAACAGACAGTACCAACTAATAGTTCTATATTTATCAGCTATATATGTTATTAAGAAAAATGGGAAGCAGCTACCTGGCGCACCTTCAGAGACAAAGGTACATCCCTTCCCAAGCAGAACAGCAGATATAGGCCTTTACCTACAAAGCTTACCAGATGAAGACATTTTCTTTAACATTTGCTTGATTACTTTGGTTTGCATTTAATTATACAGATGGCTGAGTGGTTTTGTAATTTTATAGCTGGCCTGTGCTATAGTAATTGATGTGGTAGCATCAGTCTTACTGAGGCTGGTTTGGAAACGTGTGGGGTTTGAAAAGATGCTTGTATTTAAAGCCTCTAGTTACAATGCAAAAGATTAATTAAATGAAAGAATGGGATTTTTTTTTGTGGACTTTACATAACTGTACTATTTGTCTCAAGATCACACTGGAATCAGTATATCGACAGTGAAGATTGTGACTTTGGAACTCCTTCAGAAACATAACTCCTATATACACAAGTTGTGTACCCTTTCTTTCTGTCTGTTTTCATTAACCTAAAATGAAGAAGTTTATTTTTAATCCAGAAAAAATAATTTATTAACCCTTAGTCTGATTGAACACTAGCAGGTGAGAAAGTAAAATTAAAAGAAACAAATCCCACAATAAAATTATATTCCTTTTCACCTCTATTTCATATTTAAGACTCTAAAAGTAAAGAAACCCCTGTTCTAATGACATAAATCTACATTATTTTCTGGAGGTAGAATGATGATCTTTAGCTATGCCCTCCAAAGTCTCAAGACCTCATAATCTAAAAAATTACTTCTTGTCCTATTTCCATCACGACAACACTGATCCACATCAGTTCAGCATCCTGAGCCAGTGACGACAGTTATGCACCTTTGCCTGTAGCAGTCTGACATGTTTGAATTTTGGCAGCTTTCAAAGACCGTATTTGCTTGGACTATTAACAGGTGTTTTGTCCTTCTTACTCTGTTGTCACAATTTGGTTCTCATTTGGGATAGAGTTGATTCATGTCACTGGACAGAGACAGTCCATGATATCACTGGTAACTCACTCAGCTCTTATATCTGTTCTCCCATATGCAAAACACAAAAATGGACTAGATTCACGAGATGCAAAAACCTAAATTTTAGAGACCCTAGCTATTAGGAGAATCAACTCCCCTGTCAGTAGTTCTCTTATTTTCTTCAAATATTTGCAGAGTGGGAGCCTGAAAAGAGGATTTGCAAAAGCCTTACTTAGCAGCAAGTGCTAAAATCACAGGCCTTTCTCTTAAAACAGATGCACACATGGGCAGTTTGTCTCCTTTTGCTTCTTTTGCAATAGCAGTGAAAGTATGCCTGAGGTCCAAAGCCAAATCCCTCTTTTCCCTGAACAGGCTTGAGCCCTGGAATGGAATACCCTAAAGGAACAACCTGAAGCTGATGGCTTTTAACAATAAGCCCCATTTACCACCTTCTTACAAATCTGTTCCTATAAATGTAGCCAGTTCTGAAAACGGTCAACAGCAAATTTCCTACTGCCTTGGGACACTGTAATGGGTTAAAATTCAACAACCGGGCAGAAACACCAAAAAATGTAGTGGTTATCACATTCGCCTAATTTTTCATTTTAGTGGAATAGGATTAAAAGAAAAGCAAAACAGGTTCAATTCAAAATAGAAACAGTTAGATTTATTAACATACAGTAAAGGTAAACAAACAAAAACCAACTACGAAACCCTCTCAAAAACAACCCCTCTTCCTCCCTAGCAACAATCTACTTTTCCATGAAAAAAAAAACAATGCAAAGGGACAAAACATCAGAACTCTTAAGTCAGCATCACTTAATAAAATAGTCTTTCATTCAGTCTTTTGAGAGAGACAAGTCCCTCCTGATTCTTCTGGTAACTTTCCACAAGAGACACAGTCTGTTTGTGGCTTCCAGCTCTTATAAACACAGCCCGCCCGACACTGTATCCGTGAGCCTCCCAAAATGTAGCTTTTTATATGACTACATAAGGGCTTGTGGATTTT
>WBMY01006136.1:641425-733986 GCA_013397315.1 Donacobius atricapilla | reverse complement strand
CCCCCTCCCGGCCCGGCCGCGGCTCCCGGGGACTCCCGAGGCCTCCCGGGGCCCGCCGGCCCCTGGGCCCGGGGCCCTCCCAGCCCGGCCGCGATGTTACCTCATGGCAGGGGTCCGTGGAAAGAGGGCGGGTCTCCCAAGATTCCTGTTTTTAAGCGGTGTCCCAGAGGGTGTACACCTTTTACCTGATTGGCCAGCTTAGCTGTTAGTTCCAAAATGGATTAACAATTGGTTTTTCTTACCATTTATGCTAAACCAATACAGACACCTAAAACATATTTGGACTGGAGATATCTAAAGAGTTATCAGCAGCATTTCAGGGAGCAGACAGAGAGATGAAGGATCCAACTGTGAACTCATAGGCTTAAAGCTACAGCAGGCATGCTGGAAGGCTTGGACTTTGCCTTACAAAACATGATAAATAGCATTTGACAATTCACTGCATGAGACTTCAAACCTAGCATATACAGAGTGTGTAGGAACAGTTCTTCCTTAGATGGTCATCGCAGGAATAGGTGATACCCTGAGAGATTTACACCCATGAAGGCAGAAAAGGTAGACCTGTTAAAAGACCACAGAAGGTGGTGTTATTTTTTCTGTAGGGCATGTTAAAAGTGTTTTTTGCAAACACTGAGAGGAATATCTGACTTTCTGAGTACTATTTTTGTCACTTAGTCACTTATAACCAGCAATAAATCATCTGCTGATGATTCTTGTTGAGGATTCATGTCATACAAAGGAATTCAGCTGACTACCGTTGTCAATTTGTCCCTGTAACAGAGTAAAACTTGTTTAGTCAGTAAACAGATATGTCCTGAAGGGTGGAAGAATAGATCCATTGGGCAAGAATTTCAAAAAGGTACTGTTTCTACATACTCGCTTTTGAAGTCATGATCACACTTTTTTTTCCGACATAAAAAGGGCTGTTATGTTTATTTAAGATTATCTTTGTTACCTTTGTTTAGATAGCACCCTGAACAATGTCATTAAATCACATAAGCTAAAGATCAATTTTTACAAAGCTTACAGATAAGAAAAACTAAAGAAAAGAGAAGCACCTTGCCTACAGCCAAGAGCAAACTAAGAGCTTAGATCATCACATCACCTGGCGCCCGACTCCGAGCTCATTGAAATTGCCCCAAAATTGGTGGTCACAATAACAGAACTTAGCACAAGCTCCTAACTGATCACTAGAGACACACTCATGTTTAGTCTGTTGTCCAAATCTATTTTAAATCCTTTTAAAAAGCCAAAATATTTTTGATGTGCCACTTATAAAAATGAGCCAATGAAAAGCCTGTAAGTGAAGAAATCATGTTTATTTTAGGTAATTTAGAGTTTTGAATCACTGTTTTGCAAGGCTGTGTAACTTCATGATCCAGCTAGTACCCACATATAATCCTAGTAGCAACCCAACTCATTGTCATACTTACTTCTTTTATCTCCTGGCCAAGTAAACTGCTCAAGGAGACTATGTGATTTTTTTGGTGGTGCTGCAGTTAAGCAGATCCTAATCTGTTTTGAAGATGAAGTAGTCCTAAAATATAAATAACCCGTGCCTCTCCTAAACAGATTTCATCAATTCTTCCAGAAAACTCACAAACTCAATGTGCTTCACTGTAAAATGTGAGTGATAACGCCCAATTTGACTTTTCAAAATGTTCATGTGTGTGCATGTTTCTGTCAGGCTTGAGGATTTTGACTCAGTGGACTGTAAAAGCAGAATCCAGTTATGGGGTTTGGGTGGATATTCAGAGCAGACCATCCCTCAAACTGGGAGTTGTTTGGCACCAGAGCCCTGACTCAGAATATCACTGAGAGTGATTTTGTTAAAGCCATGCAAGTGAGTCACATATTTACTTCCCTGACTCTCTCTTCCTTTAAAGTTAAAATATTGGGCCACTTTTCTGACATCAGCTCACTGCCATCCAGCTATCAGCTGAAAGTCAACACAGTAGAATGTTAACCTTTCCTCCCTGAGGTCCCTCCACCTCCGTGAATGACACTTTCCCAGTCTCTGTTGTTCTGCCCCATAACATCTGCCCAGCAGCCACATCCCAGGTCTGCTGGAACCATAGTTTGGCCACAACCTCACATGCAATTCCATGGAGCATCCCTACCATCCAGCTCTCTACCTCCATCCCTGAGGCCACAGCTCAGGCATCAGCGACACCTGCTGCAGCCTCTCTTGCCTGGGTCTGATAAACAGCATCCTGGCCCCTCGAAGCGCCCACCGAGCCTGGCAAGGTGGCTGTACCCATCTCCAGCACAGTGAGGAGGCTCCTCTTCCTCAGGGACGGGAGGGTGGCCTGCACCTCCCCCAGCACAGCTCCTCACTGCCTAGCTCTCCATCCTTCCTTTCATACGTGTAGGATATACACACAGGAAAGCGATGGAGTACCTATGAGAGAATTTGGATTGTTCAGCCTGGGAAAGAGAAGGCTTTGGGGTGACCTTATTGCGGCCTTTCAATACCGCAAGAGAATTTATAGAAAAGATAGGGCAAGACTATTAACAAGAGCATGTAGCGACAAAACAAGGGGGAACGGTTTCAAATTCAAGGAGGGTAGGCTTAGATTAGATATGGTAGGAAAACATCTTTACCATGAGAGTGGTGAGACACTGGAATACCTTGCCCAGGGAAATTGTGGATGCCCCATCCTTGATGTGGCATGGCCGGGCTGGATGGAGCTCTGAGCAATGCGGCCGAGTGAAAGGTGTCACTGCCCACGGCAGGGGACTTGGAATTAGACGATATTTCAGATCCTTTCCAACCGAAACCATTCCATGAATGTCTGATTCATGCCGTGAGCACTGCTGCTCGATATGAAACGCTGCTCGCCCACCTTCTCGACTATTTTTTGCTTTTTTTTTCCCGTGTGCTTGACGCCACGGGGGCCGGGTGAGGTCTGTCGCACCCCGTGCTGGCCGTGAGCGGCTGCCCGGCCGAGGCCCGGCACGGCCCCGCCGGCCGCAGGGCTGCAGCCGGCGCCGAGCGAGTGCCGAACAATGCGCCCTCGCCGCNCTTCCCGGGCTCGCCGCCGCGCTAGGCCCGCCGGGCGGCCCGCGCTGTGCCCTCCGCGGGCCCGGCTCTAGGCGGGCCGGAGGATGAGCCAGCAGCCGCCGGGGAAGATGTCGGCGCCTCCCCTGGCGGCCGAGGCGCTGGAGCCGGCGGCAGGGATGCTCGAGGGCCGCCAGAGGAAGCTGGAGTCCATGATCCGCGACCCGCGCTCCCCGGTCAACGTGGAGAGCCTGCTGGTGAGGGGCGGCCGCGCCCGGGGGGAGCCCTCGGCGGGGGAACAAAGGGAGCGCTGCCCTCGCCTCAGGCGGGCGGGAGGGGACGGGAAGGAAGGAAAGGGCTCCCGCGTCCTGAAAGTGCTTTCCTGGGGGAGGACGAGGGATCGTCTCCACGCCCCCGGCCGGGCCAGCGGCAGCGGGGAGGTGGCGGGAGCGGCCCTCGCCCCCGGGACTGTGTTGAGCGAGGGGACGGGCACGGCGCTGTGAGAGGGGAGCCAGCGCTCCCCGATTAGCTAGCTCGTATTTGGGGGAAAGTGAGAAACGGCCCCGGCGAGATCTGATCCAGGGAGGGGAAAGCTCCTTGTTTCCCTCCCAGCATCGTTGACACCGCTCGCTTTCGCGCCTCGTAATCACAGCGTGTCCGTCCCCGGAGTACCTGCCTTTGTGTGCGCTGCTGGGCACCCATCGCTCACCCCTGTGAGACGGCCCCTGGTGCAGCGGAGGTTGTGAGATGTGGAAATGATTCGGGAGAAGTGGACACGCCTAAGGGAGAAATGTAACTGAAGGGGTCCAGTAGGGTCACATTTATTTTTCATTGGGGCAAATGGATTCGTCTGTGTCGTTTCAAATAGCGTTTTTCCGTGTGAGTGTATGAAATATAATTTACTGAGAAGTCTATGCCACCGGGAAGAAGTGTGAAAAGGGTTAGATTTCCCCATTTAACCATCTGAACGCCAGAAAGGCAGCCAAGAGACAGATTATTGTCATTATTGCTATCACTGTTACCATTATTGTCATTATTAGTATTATAATTATTAGTATTTTAACTGAACTTAAGGGTCTTCAGTTCTTATATTACCACTCTGCCCCAAGATTTCCAATGTGTCTGAGTTCTGAGGAGCAGAAAAACGGGGAATAAATCCCAGTCCTTCCAAGAGTTGCCCAGGGCACTTACACTGTGTCTTTTTTTGTGCTTTCAAATGACTCAGTTCTGTTTGGCCAAAAATACAGGAACTGTCTGAACAGAATGTATGCCTGTGCTGTGTGGAGAATATAGGAATTTCCTATAACATCTGAAAAATGTTCTTCCCGAGGCTGTGGTGCTGTGTTACTCCTCAGATGTTTATGGGCATAATGACAGCCATAGTCAATGGAGGGGAGTGGGAAACAGGGCTACATATCTGACTGGATTCAGATAAGTTTTTGCTTAGGCCAAAGCAAAGAGAGCTGCCTCTGGGCTTCGCTCCCAGCATTTTCACTTTGGTATTTTGCTAGGAAAACTTTGACCTGTGGCCAAAAAAGAACAGTTAAAAATAGTCCAGTCGTTCTGAAAATGCATCAGGTTAATACTTAAACCCAGTAGACTTTTTCACACTCTGCTTTTATACTCAACAGCATGATTCTTTTATTCTCTCACCTCCCATGCCTTGGACATAGTTTGAATACACTAAAATATGTTTATGTTCCTGAAGAGAAATCCTAGCTACAAAATTGAGACTGGGCTGCTTAGAGCTTGATTTTTTTGTTTGTTTGTTTTATATGCTAGCAATGTAGACTGCTTCATATAATACATTGATAAAACAAACCATGGGAGAGTGTTATAGAGTGGATTGTAAAGGCATTTTTTTTACAGTAAAGGTCATCACTGTTCTCTGCACTTGGTCTGTAACTATTATTTAAAAAACTAGAAGCAAGTAAAATACAATGCTAATCAATCAATTTTCCTAGCTTGTGCAGACTACATATCTATATGTATGAAACAATGAATTATTTATTATTCTTATTTAGGAAATTTGCAACAGATTTCCTGTGAAAGCACTTTCTTTTTCCTTTATACAGTTTCACATTGATTTTGCATTGGTGTGCTGCTAAATAGTCCGAGTATGTAAACATATTCATATTGAAAAATTTACTTGTTTACTAAACAGCTCACTTTCAGTGTAAATTATCAAAAGTGGAAATGTGTTTTCAGTTAAAAGTAGAAATACAGCAACATGAACTGAGAGTCAGGGAAAGCATCTTAAAAAGACTAGCTGGGATGCCACTATTTCATCCTCCAAAAATAACAGAACCAAAACTAAAAACGTGGAATGGAATTTGAAATGGAATTCATTTCCTTACGGTGTTAAAAGTCATAAACAGCTGCTATTCTGTATTTTGCGTGCATGCTTTATTTTTGGGAAGCCGTAAAAAGCGAAAAAGTAGCTGTTAATCTATAACACATGGTGTAAATTTGAAAGATGTGAAAAGCTGAGGTAATAAGCTGTCTTTCTCTAGACAGCAATTCCACTGTCATCAAGAGATATTTTATTCAGTGGCTCTAAATGAAGAGACTTTCTTTGCGTACCTTCCTGACCACAGGATGGCTGACCACATCCATCTCTTTCTTCAGCAGGAAGATCTATGAAGCCAAATACATTGATTGATTGTGTTCCTCCCATCCCCCTTCAGGGCTCAAGAGAGACTGTTAGATTTTCTAATGGGATTTTGGCTATTTTGTGTGCCTTAACACTTATTATTAATGCCTGTGTTGAGCATAATTGTTTGTGTTTAGTTAAAGCATGTCTTCGAAAAAGACCTATGCATTCTCAATTCAGAGGCATTACAAGATGGAGAACTCTGCATTTAGTTTGTTCTCATAGGCAGTTATGAAGGCAAAATAGAACGTCCCAGAAAACAGCTAACCAACTGAAATGTGCGGCATGGTTGTTACCACCCTTTTTCTGCCAAATAAAAAGAAAGCATGCAGGACTTTCAACTCATTAGGATAGATCAGATGCACAGCCTGCACTTGGTGGGGTTCTTCTGGGTTTGGTCTGATAAAGAGATGAAAAAGGAATGCTCGAACTGTGTACTCATTGCCGTGATAGTTGTCAGCAAAGACGCCACAAAGGGAAGTGGTTATTGCAGCCTCATTGAGGTGTTCTGAGTGCACCTTCTCTCGTTGTATCTTGTTGAAAGCCTGTTGTTAGGTTGCCTAGGCTAAGATAAATAATTTCGATATTGTCACAGCTTTCTGTGGTACAGTGTTACTCTTTTTGGGCATGTAACAGTGCATTGGTGGTTATGAAAACCTGTTTTCTACATTACATTCAGATCATGCAAATTACTTTGTAAAGCAACCATATTTATTATTATTTGCTTTTCTGCCAATTGTGTCATCCACTGATTTAATGAACTGACATTTTTATGTGTACTGCATGTACACATGGATGATAGCACTTAATGGCATTTGACCTTTGGTGATCCATAAGAAACCCTTCTATAAATACATTCCTACCGGATAGTTCTGAGTTGACAGCTAAATTTAAGGAGAGCTTAACTGTGCTCGAATACATTTGGGCATTTATGATTTTGCATATAAGCTCTATCTACAGTATGAACTGAGTTATTTTTGATAGTATTTGCTACACATTGTGTAGGGGTGTGTTGGCAAGTGTTATCTGCTCTAAAACAAGAACCGATAGGTCACTGTAGGCTGTGTAAAACTAATCCAGACCTCTGCTTCCTTGCCATGTGTAATTGTATCATTTCAGCTTATGCTGAACTCAACTTTTGAGTTGTGTTGTGGTGATGAACAACTCTGGTAAATCTTACCGTCCTCTTCTGCAGTGCTTCACCTGGGCTGGAGCTGCTTGAGTGCAGTTGTCCAGAGAAGGGCGCTGGTGTTTGCCCTTGGACTCACTCATTCAGTGCAAGCCTCAGGATTTTAGTGTAAAGCTTGAAGTTTGACATTTCACTGGAGGTGTAAAATGTTGAGTATATTCTGCCTGTTCTGCTACAGTTGTGTCAGCTTTTGAAAGAAGGAGCTCTTAAAACTGTTAATTAAGCAATGCAGCCGTGAAATTGTGAGCACAGTGCTGGGCTATGCTGGAATGCAAGCATGGTGGACTGAGAAATTGGAGAGACGATTAGCAGGAGAGTGCTCAAGTGTCTCAGAATACACATGCCGTAGAACCTGAAAAACCCAAACCTACAAACCAAAAACTGAACTAATCTGCCATTTATTTATTTATTTATTTAATAAGGCTGACAGGTAAACTGTGTATTTACACTAGTTTGAACATGAATAGATGTTTATCTACATGAATCATTGCCATCAAGACCCTGGAATTTTAATGAAAAATGGATTGGAGATGCGGCTGTGACTCCCATGCTTTCAATAGGTGCATCTGTCCATAAAGATCTCATCAACTGAATAGATGCCAACCTTGTACCAAGAGTGTTAATTGAGCAAATCACTAAGCTGAGCTCTGTTAATTCAGGGTCTCCAGGTCATCATGGCTGATATAAGCTATCCCTTTGCAGGATTTTAGCCGTAGGAACTTCCTATTTGATATTTAATATGAAAGTTTTTTTCACTTTCCTGAATTTATTGCCACACATAATTTTGAATCAGCAAGAAAAATCTGTTGTATTAATTTGAGCCAGCAAGTACAGGGAAGAGATGCAAATGTAGCAGCTAGCAGGATCTGATCTAAAATTCATTGCCCACTAAGTAATTGGAAGGCCAGATGATTCTCTCTTCCTGAAGAAATAACCTTTTCTTGTTTGTTATATTTCCTCTGCTGTTATTTCTCTCTTAGTTTCTAACTCTTTCTATAAATGTTCTATTTTTGATCTGTAATTTTTGAGCATCTACTGCAGAGTAAAAAATTATGATCCTTAAGGAAACTGAATCGTCTTTTGTTCATTGTTCCCGTCTGATGGATTTATATATAGCAGTATAGTTAGCTGGAAAAAGATAGTTCTATTTTTCTGACAGTTTTATGTGTTATTATATTCTGTCTTATTCTACACTAGGATTAAAATGTTTCACTTCTGGTTTGAGAAAGCAAAAAGAGCATTTTGCTCAGCTTCAGGTCTTTTTACTGCCACACAAGATGCATGCAGTTTTGTGTGTGTGAGTTCGCAATAGGCATGTTCATTCCCAATATTCCATCTCTGGTGATCAGATTGAAGAGTGTGCCATTAGTATCCTTTAATTGTTCAATCTTTTTAGCAACTTAAGAGAAACATAAATACTCCTACACTATCAAATTAGCAGAGTTTGCTTCTGCTATATACGTGCAGGAATAAAAATTCAGGAACTGTTCACTTTTCCAAATATTAGTAGTCTCAGTTTCAGTTGGAATGTGTGCAAATGCTCTTTAGAACCTCTTTTTTTATAGTACATTTTCAGTTCTGACTAATGGCAGAGCAGTGCCAAAGCATTTGGCTCTTTGTCTAGTAATGCAATCCATAACAAAAGCTGCCTAATTTAAAAAGAAAGAAAAGTGCTACCTCAGTAGCCAGTCTCCACAGCAATCAGTTGATGGTTTCTTGCCAGTGTGTGATCTACAGAATATGACTGGAATTGAATCATTGTCACAGAGGAGCTGACTTTGGATTTTAAAGATGAAAGTGATTGAAATTTGGTAGTTGAGTTTTACATAATGTTTTATATATATATATAGCGTATTTTTATTACTCATAAGCACGGGGATTTTGGGGGGAAGAATGCTGTATTGTGTCCAAGGTTTATTCTAAACTATTACGCTGAAAAGCAGTGAATGTTTCCAGTAACAAATGTATTTAAAATATTTTTTCTTGGTACATCCCGTTGGTTAAGAACAAGAACACAATGTTTATATTGGCAGACTTGGCTAGTAATAAACTTATTTTAATGAGCTGTTTGCAATGTAAACCCCGGGCTGAATGTAGCTCAGTTCCCCGGCCGTACCTGCTGCGTGTGAAGCTCCTGTGGCAGTGCAGTGTCCGAAGGGCCCCGCCGTGTGCCGGCTGCCCGACAGCAGGTGGAGAAGCATCACCTGCATCCTCCACTGGCAACATTATCCTCATTACCGGCTAGCAGAGTTTTAAGACTGTATGCCTAAATCAGTGATTGGGCCGCTAACGTGCAGAGGAGTTGGAAAATTTGGGAGGTTGTGATTTTGTGAATTTTGTCCAGATTTCACTATGTTGGATAGTCTCAGGCTGTAGTGGGTGCTGTATGGACTTTGTTTGTTTTTAGTTTTTTTAGTTTTGTTTGTCTGCTACTGTTGCAGCTATTGAGAGAGGCGCCTTTTTTTGTCTGTGAAATATTATGGAGTTTTGTTATTGGATGGACACAGATTTCTGCGCTGTCATGTGAAACATGCCTCCTGTTCAGTCTCTGCTTCATTTGTTGTAGGGTGTGGAAGGTGACAGACATGAGAAGAAAAACAATCTGGGTGCCACATCCAGTGGGTTTTTGATTATGCTTGTCTTCCATTAATTTTATTGCATGTAGAATGACTTACCTAAGTCAAATCTTTTGCAAAAAGTAACCAGTCACATGCTTTGTGTTTTCTGTGTGCCCAGATGGAAACTAATGAGTTGTGATGTTAGTGTTCATCATTGTTACTTTAATTCCATAGTCATTTCATCATTCTTTTTTTTAGGATAGTGTTTTTCAGATAGTACAGAGAATAAAAAAAAATGGTGTGCAGGAGGGTCTGAACCTTAATCTACTGCTATCATTTTATGGCTTCAGACAAATCCTTCTTCGTTTCCAATGGTATGAAATGGAGATAATGAAGCTTTCTTTTTAAGATGTACTGGAGAATCATTTAATATTTAGAATAGTCTTATGTGATTAAAAAATATGGTCACAAATAAGCTATGCTCAAATGTTTAATTCCAAACCTTGATGATTCAGGTAATCGAGTGATTGCTGTATCACCTTTTGGCTGTTCTAAATCATGGGGTTTTAGTCTGTATTTAAAGTACAGAATTACAGGATCCTACATAAAGCAAGATAAATTTGGATGACTCATCCAAACACAAGAATTTTCTTGTACTTTTCTACAGGAGGAAATGGAGAGGAGGTCACATACAGGCATGAAAGTAGGCTTGAACAACTATGAAAGAAGAAAAGTTAAGCTTTAGCAAATATTCTTGGGTTTTTTTTAATCTCAAACCAAATAATGTTGACTGTTACTATCACCAAATAAATAAATAACTAGAAGAAAAAATGCCTGAGTTCCACACTTTCTTCCAGATGCTATTTAAAGTTTAACTAAAATCTTGATTACTATTTAAGGGCTGAAACACATCATTGTTCTTTGTCCATGTCACTGCTGTTATAGGTAGCCATCCAAGGTCTGTAGCTTAATTGTTGATTAAATATCAAACATAGTTCTCTCAACAGCATAGATTTACTCTAGTTTGGAACATATAGAGAGAAGGATCTTCAGGTGTTCTTTGGGGATTCCTTTTTATTGAATGAGCTCTGAATTTGGAAATCTGCTTGTGCTTGTTGTTACCATACAACTTGATTGACCTTCTTTATTTTTCTTTTGTTTGAAATGAAGAGTGCTGCATTGATAAATTCTCAGTACTGTGTATGTGCGTACTTCCAAAGAGATTATTGCTCTAGAAATAATAATAGCATAGGTTTTGGTTGAGGGGTATACAAACATTTGGCTTGCCTGTGCTATGAAAATGTTCTATTTCATACAGAAAATAGTTTTAAACTGGTTTTCCTTGTGGTTTATGAAACTGGTTTGTTCTAGTCTCTGTTTTCAGTTTAGTGCTGATTATGTTAAGTGTAAGATTAGTGAGACAAACCTTGTCATTTGTTGTCTGTTTAGGATACAGATTTTTATTTGTAAATGACTTTTAGCACCATCTGCTATAAAGGGAAGGCTATATTATGACAGGCTTGTAGAATGTGCAGCTAAACTCACTGGAAACAAGCTCCAGTAAATAGATAAAAGATCTTGTGGGGTTACTTAGTATTGGTTGCACCCCTTCTTGCACAATTTTATGACTATGCTTGACTTCTGAATTAGGGTATTTTTGTGGAATTTTTAACTTTTCTGATAAAATAAACATGAAGTCTTTCAATTTAGGAATAGAATTTTTCCTTCTAATAGTTTAGGAAAATGGAGGAGAGCAGGAAATTATACCACATTGGAAGCTGTTGGTTTAGTGAGTAATGAAAATCTTTCTGATGCCAGGGGTATGCATGCACAATCTGTTTCTTTTAGGGAACATCTCGGGACCTCCTCCTCCAACAGTAAAATTAGCCCACTGAGCCATTAAGCCGTAGTTTTTACTTCTTGGCCTGTTCAATTTAATGACCTCTTTAGGGTGTATAAACCTGGATTATAAAACACCTCCCCCCCTTTTATTTTATGTTCTTTTATATGAAAAGTGACTGAGAACAACTGCTTGAATTACTCTTCTGGCAAGGAAGTACTGACAGTTTGATATTGTATTGCAGCTGCTGCTATTAATTTAAACATTAGTCTATGTTTTCTTTTAATCTGTGAGCGCAAAATAATAATTCTGTTTAACTTAAGACTTGTATCCATGCTGGTATTGCAAGGACTTGAACTGAGCTATAGATCTTTATAGGGAAAGATGAAAATAGCTGCACTTTCAAAAATAAAAAAATCCTCTATTACTAAATTTTTTTGTAAAGCCATTTTTAAAAATCATTTTCAAGTTCATTTTCCAGTATTAGTTTAATTATATGGAATGCCCTTCTTTTTTATTGTATTTTTAGGTTATTTTCCTTATTCCTCACTCATCATCTTCCCAGAGCTGAAGGATTTGCCTTCACTCTGCAAATGTGGCATTATTGCCGGTGAGGGTGGAAAGCAGGAGAGCTCTGTTGTCAGAATTCTGCTGGTAAAACCTAAATGTAACAGCAAATGAGGCAGCCTGAACATTGTTTTGTATGCATGTAGTGCTCTATGTCAGGAATATTTTAAGCTTGTATTAAAAGATAAATAATAAATACGCTAGTATAAGCTGCATCTCCTGAAAAAAAAAAAATGGTGACAATTCCTTTTAATCATAGACATCTAACTAGTTCTCTGTTTTAGAAATTATTTCTGCTAGGATTATGAAGAAAACCTCTAAATATGGATGCTGTGATGAAGAATGGTTCATGTGCGTAGAAGCCTGAAACAGTAGCACCATGAGGTGTGAATCATTTCATCTATTTTAATGGTTGGCTGCCTCTGAAGAAAGGCAATTTAAGTGTCAAAATAAACTATTTCAGTGCTCACTGAAAAAGGCACTTTTAGTGCTTTTTAGAAGAAATACCAGTATTTGTTCCCACATGTGCCTTTCAGTGTTTCTCAAGTGCCAGAAGTCCCAAATGTCCCCTTTCTACCTGTGAAAACATCTTTGGCAAATTCTGACAGATATAAAATGGGAAATGTAACTGTAAAAATTTTGTAAGGTATGACGTTGTTCATTATTTGAAAAGCTCCTGGCTTTATTTTATGTGACTCTACTGCAGGACTTCACTGAATGAGAAAATCAGAGACAGCATTGAGCCCAACTGCAGAGCTTATTTTATGTTTTCTACATGGAATGGACTGTTTTGCTTATGCCACATTGCTGAAAGAATGTTTGGTACAGGCTGGGTAAAAGTACATATGGTGATACGGTATTCATGTTTTGAAATCACACAGTCTAAATTTATGAGGGAAGATGTGCAATGTGTTTTACAGACAGAAGGGAATTAATAAAACTGCAGTATACTTGCAATACAAATCCTTTTTTGTTAAGTCAAAACCAAGTGGATGTACACTGAAGTTACTTCAATTTATTAGTGTTTTACATCAAATGGATGCTGAATGTCACAGGGGAGAGGAATGGCTGTTTTGCCTTTTTGGAGTATGCAGGAAGCATGACTGAAGAAAAGTCTTAGACACATTTTATTCCAAGATAGAACTTTTTAGTTCTATTTTGATTTCAGGCTTATTTTCTAGAGTTTATCAGAAGAAGCTGCCATGTAATTGCATTCCTTTCTTGGCACACGGGAATTGTTCCTGGGTTTATACACAAACTAAATTTTTGAATTGTGGAATTTGTATTGGTTTGACTGCCATTGTGCCTTCATTTTTTTTCTCATGTGTGAAATCTTAGCACTGTTTGATCAGTTGTCCTCTAAAATGGAAGTGGGGGAGAAGCAAATGTGCTTGAAACTGTAATATCATAGGTTCACTGATGCTGAAAGCGCATAAAGATTGTGAGAGAAGCATGACATTTTTATCTTCTTTGTGTTTGATTGCATGTAAAAAAGCAATGAAAAAGTCATTATTGTGGTAAAATGTCACTGTCATCTGTAAGTTTGTATCTAATAACAGAAACTCAGACTGTGCCGGGGTTCTCCTCATGTAGCTGGTATTGCCCTGTCCCTGGTGGGAAGTTCCTGGCCCAAGGTTGTCCAAAAGCATTGCCATGGTTACAGCGAGGGGACAGGAGGCCTCACACAGAGGTTCAGGTGCTGCTGATGTTTCCCAAAAGGATTCACAGAATACCCTTTCAACTCAGAATATTCTGTGTGTCCTTCTGTGAATCTGTGATTCAAGTCAAAACCAGAGATTAATCAGCACTTTAGGCTTAAATTGAACCTTGCCAGTGCTCAGAGTGAATGATGGCCACATCTGTAGCAGCAAGTGAAACAAGAGCAGCACCAGTTATCTCATGTTATTCCTGAGTTATTTCTGAAAATGCTGGTCTTTGAGTAAATGAATATATCCCTATTCAATAATCAATTTTTTGTATGTCTGAACTCCCTTTGACTGTGAGGTGTATGTAGCTAGTTGTATGCGCATCTTCCATGTAGGGTAATAAGGGATGACAAGAAACTCAAATCATTCAGGGTCCCAGTTTTGTCTAGAATGGCCTGAAACACCAGGATCATGCTCTTACCTACTCAATGTGCAGTAAACTGTTAAGCTCTTTTTTGTTGATGCAAGGACTTTGTATCCCCAGATTCAAATTCTGCTTTCGTCGAGAGTTAGAAGTGATCTCTGCTTGCTGTTCGGTAGTGCCATGCTGTTGTGGCTGTCCTGTTTCTGGTTAGGTCATGGTTGTGTGCTTTCCACCTGTGTATATTCATATTGGATGTGTGCAGAAATACTCTTACAAGAGACCTATGTAAATTTTTTTTCTTCCCCACAATCTTTAGCCAAGTACATACACTTCTTCTGACTTTAATGGTCTTGATGCATGAGTTTTTTCTTCAAATGCAAAAATGTGATTCCTTGAGGAAGCAGCTGATACAGATGGCTCTTGTGGGGAATTAATCTGCTCAGGTCTTAGGCAAATATTTTCTTGCCTTTCCATATAAGAATCACTTGTTGCCAAAGCTAAAGGAAAATTTAGGAAACGTTGAGTTATTGTTTGTGGGAAAACTGTTTTCCACTTATAAAACCATGAGGAATTTGAAATCTATTTTCTGTTTTGCTTTGCTTTCCCAAGTAATTTGGGATATTCATTTAGCCCTGAATTTCTTGTCATATTTTTATTTAACAGTTGTGGGTTTTTTTCATTCTTTGTATTCCAAAGAATACAAATACTTTGTATTTCCTCAAAAAAAGGAAAGTGATTATGGTGAAATAAACCCAAGCTAAATGAACTTAAAAATACTGTTCTGTTTTAAAATCTCTTGAAACCCTAATCTCAGCTGATATTTTAAATATCAGTTTGTTAACAAATTCTGATAGGGTTTTAATTTAACTGTCTTAATGAAGGCAGTCCTGCATATCTGTTAAATGACAAGGTGAAAAGGCAGAATTTCATTGCCTGCGTATATGAAGAAAATATCACTACCTTGCTGAGCTATTATCGGTTGGAAAAAATATTTTATATCTGCTTAAATTTTACAGTGCCCAGGAGCCTTTGCTTGTAACTTTACCTTGAAAAGGCTGTGAAGTAGTCCTACCATTCTGAGGGTAGGACTGAAGGTACTTTGTTGTCAGGTTGAGACCAAACTACCTGAGGATGTGGGTTCCTTTGTGAGGATCTCTGTCAGCCATAGACAAAAATGGTAGAATGTCCATGGGGGATGAGAGAAGCCTAAAAATGCTGTAGGGTGCTGCGTCTGTTTCTGAATTACTTCTAAGAAGCAGAAAGAGATGAGATTTTGCAGGCACAAACTTAGTGAATTGGTGAGTACCGTGCTTGGGTCAGATAACTCTGGTCTGTAATGTGGATGTAAATGCAGCAGTAATTAAGACAAGCTTAAAAATTCTTAGATAGTCTATAATGCTCTGAAGGAAGATACAACAGAGAGGGTGGCCATTTTATTTTGGAAAAAGTGGGCACAGCAGAGGACAGATGTGTTCTCAGATATATGTGCAGTAATTATTGTTAATGATGACAACTTATGTCTTCTGCCTTAGGACTAGCACATTCAGACGAGGAATAGACACGGTCTATTCTTCTGGTGGTCTTGATAATTGGAATAAGGTTTTCTGGATTTTTCTTTAATAATCTAGATTTTGATTTTTATAAAGGTATGTATATTTTTGTATTTGTTTAAGAGCTTCCATCGTTAAGGGTAGTACCAGTCAAATTTTTATGTATTTAACAAAAATACATCTGTCTTGGAAGAATTTGTAAATGAACCAATAAAACTATACAGGCCTAGATGAAGATACTGAGCAGCTTTTAATATCAGAACAAGAAATGTTCAGAAATCTGAAGAAGTTTTTCAGTATGAGAAACTAAGCCTCAGCGATCTCAGAAACTTAGCCCCAGTCTTTCTCCTTTAGCAGTTATATGAATCCATTTAAAAACAAGTGCCTAATACAAACAGTTTCACTATCAGTTAAAGCAGTAGCTCCACCTGCTTCCCTGAGGCACCGCCTTGGTGCTGACACAATATTTGTGCTGGTGTGTTGTGAATTGCCTTGAGTGCCTAACCTGGATTAAAACTAGCCTGAAACATTTTCTCAGCTAATCCTGGCACATTTGCAGAATGATCACCAACAATATTAACAAGGACAAGTGCTGAATTCTATACCTGGGATGGAGCAACCCCAGTTGTGTGTATAGACTGGGGAATGAAACGCTGGAGAGCTGCGCTGCAGAAAGGGACTTGAGGATCCTGGCTGATGGCAAGCTGGGCATGAGCCAGCAGTGCCCTGGCAGCCAGGAGGGCCATCCCTGTCCTGGGGGCATCAGGCACAGCATGGCCAGTGGGGCAAGGGAGGGGATTGTCCTGCTCTGCTCTGCGCTCAGAGGGGCAGCCTCACCTCAAGTGCTGGGGACAGTTTTGGGTGCCGTTGCATAAGAAGGACATTAAACTATTAAATATGTCCAAAGAAGGGCAACAAAGATGGTGAAGGGCCCTGAGGGGAAGCTGTATGAGGACTGACTGAGGTCATTTGGTCTGTTCAGCCTGGAGAAGAGGAGACTGAGGGGAGATCTCACTGCAGTTACAACTTCTTCATGAGGGGAAGGGGAAAGACAGACAAGACACTTTTCACTCTCCAGGCCAGCAGAAGGACTTGAGGAAACAGTAGGAAGTTGAGTCAGGGGAGGTTTAGGTTGGATATGAGGAAGATGTTTTTCACCCAGAGGGTGGTTGGGCACTGGAACAGGCTCCCTGAGGAAGTGGTCACAGCACTGGCCTGACAGAGCTCAAGCAGCATTTCAACAATCCTCTCAGCACATGGTGAGTTTTTTGGGGAGTCCTGTGCAGGGCCTGAAGTTGGACTCAGTGATGCTCATGGATCTTTTCCAACTCGGCATATTCTATTAGTCTGTGAACTATCACAGTAACATAAAAAACTCCAAACGACCCATAATCCTGAACCTCTCCAAAGCAAACTAAAAAATCCTCAGCATATCTCCTTTCTTCAAAGAGCTAGGTTCCAAGTGGATGGTGGGTTTATTGATTAAAGTATGCAACCTAGAAAGAAATTTTGTGTGCTGCTCAGCAAATACTGTAGCTTCTTTCAGGTTGCAGAGAACTTCAGCTAAAATATGCTAATATAAACTTACGAGAAAAGAGAATGAGAATAAAAAAATGAAATAGATTCTGCTATCACAATCAGGGATGATATCACACTGTCTTACTAGTCTGTGTACAGAGAAAATTGTAGAAATTAGAAAGTGTTTCTTTTCCAAAAAAACTACTGAAACGTCAATTCCAATTAGTACTTGCCTGTGTTTGATTTAGCTAATTTAAATGGATTTTTTGTGCTTTAGTCTATTGCTTTGATCTGTTCTTTTTAGAAAAAGCAGGAATCTGTGAGTAAACATGCTTGTTTGAAAGATAAATACTGGCTCATATTTTTTTTCTGGAAATAATGGAATCCGTCAACATAAGAAATGCCAAAATGACTAATTTCAGTTGTTAGCTGCCAGTGATTAGCTAAAAGTTGTTCTTAGTGCTATGTTATTATTGCTCCATCTCCAATATGTAGGTTCTGTTACACTGGCACAAAGCAGACTGATACCACTGCAGCCTGCCTTGATACCTGACTGAATTCAATTGTATAAATAATAATTTGACCTTACACTTACGCAGTTTGCTGATTTTATACTCTTACATCAGGGCAACATCATCAACTACATCAGTAATGTTAGCATTGAGACAAGGTTGTTTAAAGAAAAAAAGGTATTTCGACATCCTCGCTGCAAAGAATTTCTCCTTGTGTCCATTATAAATCTACCATCTTTGAATTTAAAAATGTTACCCCTTGTGTTGTCACTACAGACACTGCTAAAAGGTCTCAGTCTTTCCAGTTAGCCCCCTTTAATGTTGCAGAAAGGTCTCCTTGAAGCCTCTTCTCCAGGCTGAGCAAAACTGATTCTCTCAGTCTTTTCTCATGGGAGAAGTGCTCCATCCCTCTGATCATCTTGATGCCCTTCCTCTGGACTCACTCCCAACAGGTCCGTGTCCTTTCTGTGCTGGGGACCCCAGAGCTGGATGCAGCCCTGCAGGTGGGGTCTCACCAGCAGAGCAGAGGGGCAGAATCCCCTCCCTCCCCTGCTGCCCACGCTGCTTTGGATGCAGCCCAGGACACGTTTGGCTTTCTGGGCTGCAAGGGCACATGGCTGGGTCATGTCCGGCCTCTCACCCACAGCACCCCCAAGTCCTTCTGCTCTCAATTCCTTCATCCCCCAGCCTGTCTGGATTGCCCCAGCCCATGGCCTGGAGTTGGCACTTGGCCTTGTTGAACTTCATAAGGTTCACATGATGAAGCAGGCCAACAGTTTACTGCAGTAACTGGAATTGGTATTCTTGATTTTTTTGCCTGAAAATGTTAAAAAGCTATGTCAAATACAGTTTATGGAGAGAATAGCCACTTGCGGTGTCACCACAGTCAGTTTTGCATTCAATTTGTTTCCGATTTGTAGCCTGATATTAAGTACTTCAGAGCTCTGTTTTGGTAACAAAACAGATTGAGGGTTGTAAAATAACCCCAATTTTTCACCATTAGAGTGCAGGAACCACGACAGGATGAATTTCTGTAGATACTGGATCTCCTGGTCAGATAAGCTAAAGGCAGTTTTCTTTCAGAGAAGTGGGGGTCCCAGGGAATAGCTCTGGCCAGATATTTTCATAGAATTTCTTTTTTTTTGACAACACTAATGTCAAAAGTCAAATACAGCTAATCAAAGATCTGTATTGTTATACTTGTTCAGATGTTGTCAAAACGTGAATATATCATCCCTTCACAAAAAATAAAGAGAGACAAATTTCTCATAGTGGTAAGCTTCTTTGGCTGTTTGAATTCTTTCCCCCTAGATAAACAGATTAGATAGCCAGAGATGGATTTTTAAAATTATTACTTAACAAATCATGATAGTGAAATGGATCCCAGAGCGATGGATTCCTGGAAGTCTTTTGAAAGACACTTTGGGGTAAGGGTAGTGTTTTTCAGAAATATTGTTCGAGTGCAATTTTGCAAGCCCTTACATGCATGTTTAGCTTAAAACATTTTAGTAAATACAATTAAGTGGGTAGGACTACTTATAGGCCCAGAATTAGACATAAGGTTGTTTCAGTCCACAGGGCTGTGGATTGGGTGGTAGTTGCCAGGACTGTGTAATTTTTCCTTGTCATCTCTGATATGTAAGAGACTTGTTGTACCCACTTCATTCTAATCTCTCTTCTCATCTTAGAGCAACATGGAGCCATTTCAGCTGAGGCTAACAAACGAAGTCTATTTCCTAATAAAAATATGCTCTGTTTAAGTGGACTCCTGACATCTTAGAGCTAATGTTTGAATGTGTGTTCTGTTAGCTTGTAGTTCTGTGAGCTTAGTCATTGCTGCTTTGAAGCCAAACAGTTTACTTTATGTGAAATTTAGTAATGCATTCAGTAATACATTTAACTCATTTCTGTGGAATTCCGCCCCTTGTTTCTCAGGTATTTCATCGTGTTGTTGGATTGAGTTTTGTATGCTTCATGGAGGAATAATTGGAGGAAGAGGAAAGGGCAGATGTCCTGGCTCAGATGTCCCGGCTCCAGTGATGATTTTATTTTACTTTTTTCAGACTCCAGATGTTTTTTTTCTGTTACTAGAATATCCAGGTGAAACTTGGAGCATAACTGGAATATTTGCAACTGTGCCACTGTGATGAAAATCACAGAATTAAAATGACTGATTTATCACGACTTTAAATATGAACAGGTTGATAGAACCTTTTAATTATTTTTCTAAAAGACAGTGTCTGAAAAACATGGAATGTTTTCCATGGTGCTGTCAGCTTTTCTTTGAGATCATTGGTCTGAGTCTGCAATATTTCTTATTGCATATATGTATGTATGTGTGTGTGTCTGTAACTGGAAGACAGTATTCTTTACTGAAAGTGAGTTTTGGCCAGGAATTTGTTTCATTTGCCTTACTTGAATAGTTATAAAAATGTGTTACTCTTGATGTCTGCTATGATTATCTAAGTGCTTATTTTCTGAGTTTTCAACCATTTTGACAATGATGAATATGTAATGCTGGAAAATTATAAGTATTTTTCAATATTTTTAGTGAGGAAATATATATATATATATATATATATACACACACACTATATATACTACCTGCCTTTTCTTTCCCGTTAGTGTTTCAGTAAGTTTAATCAGGTGATATTGGCAGACATTTATTTTCTCATGTTTATCTCATTTTGCCAAGCACTTAGTGAAATTTAGTTTGATTTTATACACATTTTGCTCATCTTGGTACAAGCTGCACTACCTTTACTAAGCTAGTCTTTGAAAAGCAGTTTTGACCCAAACTGTCAAAAAATAACCAGCTATCATCTTTTTCTCCCCATTTTCTCCAAATGCACCCAGGTCATCTTAAAAAGAATAAATATATGTCAAAAGTTTGGGATAAATTATATTTCCTTAGCACTACTTTTGTTAGTGATTGTGGTAGCTGCTAACTTATTTACTGTTTGTAAGAGAAACTTTCTGCAACAAACTTCAAATGTTGTTGAAAGAACACACTTCACTGTCATGAAATGCATTTAAAGAATGAGTTTGATATAAGTGAAGAAAACTGCAGTCTCTCTCAGACCTGCAGCACTGGCTACCCCGAGCTACAAGCTCGCTTTGTGTTTAGAGTTTGGGGAATTATATTCGCTTTTCCCTAAGTTGTTATGCCATGTTCCTCAGCTGTGGTATTTGGAAACAAATCCTGGTGGAAAAATGTAGCATCTCCCTAGGAAAGAGGCGGCTTGTGCCAGAAAAGATGGCAATCTTTTCTGTGATCCTTAATTCTGTGGAATTTCATTCCCTAATTCTAGAGCAGTCTCTCAAAATCTTAGACTTCCAAACAGAAATGATAAAATTCATCTCTGTTTTGCAAATCTTCTTTGCTGAAGAGGAATGTAATTATACACCACAGTCTTCAGGTGAGAGATTGCTCTGATGTGACACTGTGAGGGCCAGTTGATGTGTGTTCCTCAGGGAATGCTGAGATGGATTTGCAAAGTCTAAATCTACTACAGGAGCCAAAGGCGAATGTTTTGAGACTGCAGATCTGGCTGTGGAGTAACACTGCAGTGTTTGGTACAGCAGGACTAGGCTCCAGAAATCTTCATGTCCATAAAATTGTATGGCAGAACTCCAGCAAGATTTAAGATAAGTTGAATAAGTAAGACTTATCTGCTGTAGGGGATAGGAAGCTGGGGAGGAAAAACGTTGTTCAGATTTTTGCAGGGTGTTTTTTTTTTTTTTTTTTTTTTTTTTTTAGAACNTTTTTTTTTTTTTTTTAAGGGTAGGGAGGAAAGAGATTTTCAAGTTGACAGTGCGGATACATGAAACTCAGGATAAACATTCCTTCAAACTAATAGATATAAATCCAAACAACACTTTTATGAGCAAGGTCATGACCATTGTCTTAAATAGAATGAGAAAGGAAAATTACTTGAAGAGGTGAAGTGATGTTACTGTTTCTCTGCAGAGGACAATAGTTTGCAATTAATCTTTTCCCAAAATATGTCCTTACTGATACAGCTCTGTGTGTTTACAGCAGAAGGGGACCCTTGTGCAGTATGTCAGTATGATTTTCTTAAAAATGGTCTTCCACCTTTTCACTCTCTAAATTTAGGGCTCTATTTCCGAAGCAAAAGAAGGTACTATGATACTATTTACATGTGTGAAGAGGTTTTTATATAGTTACATAATATTCACTGTTTGACATTATGACTTTCTTTTTATGTTTGGCAGGAAGTGAAAAACGAACTTACTGGATTACTCTAAAATATGTAGGGAGTGTTTTGTTCTTGAGACATCTATCTGTCCATTTGGATGCAAACCATAATTTAGTGAAACAGAAAACATTTTCTCTGGGTAAACTAATTGCAATTGGTAGTATGCTTAGCATATTTTTCTTACATTTTTCTTCCAGAATTATGGTAGTATTTTCTGTTCTGATTAGACTGATTAGTATGCCAAGAAACAGTTCTAAAGATTCAATACAGCTTCTTTTCAAATTACGTTGTATTGGTAGAATAAAAAAAAGCAAGTTCTTCACAGCTTTTTGTTGTTTTCTTTGTGATTTTCCCCCTCTGTTTTTCTGGTGTGAATGAAATGACATTTTCTTAGGAGTAATTCCCCATGCATGGGACTAATCTGCCTTGGTTGCTGTATTCTTTCTGCTGCCTTTTCACTGATTATTTTACTTCTCTGATCCTGCACTGAGCAGATTTAAGGAGCTAAATTGCCAAAAATTAAAACAGCAGAAGACCTGTCCAGTTTAGCTCCCTAAACTGGCTTGCTCAGTGTGAGAAAGACAACTGCTGAGGCAAAGGAGGGGTGGGGATTTTTGTTTAGGGGATAGGTAGACTGGTTTAGACTGTCCTGGAACTTCATCCTCAGACCTTGAATAGATCACGCTGTATGCAAACATAGGCTGCTTGACTGGTTAATCCGCAGCTCTGAAAATCATTGTGGGCTGCTGTAATTTATTTACTCATTGTTAGGTGCCTGCATCACACAGCTTTGGAGGCAAATATTAGTGTTAACCTGCTTTCAAAGTTTGTTTTGAGAAGAGTTGGGTGGAGTAAGTTCTTGAGACATCCATCCTGATTGCTGTGGTTATCACCAATACCAAAGGCTGGAGCTGCCAATTTCTCTGCGGTTTTTATTCAACTGCTTCTCAATAGGGTCAACAACATAATGGCTGTCTTTTGCAGTCTAGGGCAAATGAAAAGAAACAAGCTTCAAAAGGTTCTTTCACACTTGTCCTTGTTACAGCATGTATATTCAAATGCCATATAATGGTAATTAATTTATATAAAAATTACCAGTATTGGTCAGTCTTAATGAAAAGTACAAGCTGTTCAGTAATTCCATCTCAAATCCCTTCCCATAGAGCTATTTTTGATCGCTTTTCTTCAGTGAATTGAAACAGAGCAATTACCAACATGTTTTACAGTTTGAACATTTCAACATTTGTCATTTGTGGAAGTCCTTCAGACTTTGTTAGCAAATGTAGCAAAAGATGTAGCAAATAACTACTTCATCATGTATTCCAGTGGTCGTTCACTGCAACTAGGCTTTTTCTCATTTTACCTTTAAGACAATCCTGTTTAAATGATTTTGACTCTAATATGTTTAGGCCTGAGTTTCAGACTTACTAAGTTTTTTTTTAAAGGTGTAATTATAAAATACTTTTATACATTCTGTTTAGTCAGTGTTTGCAATACCTGTGCAATTTGTTTTGTGTAAGCCAGATATTTTGAGATGTTGAGACATGGAGGTAGGTGATATAGGAGGCATCCTATATCACCAATAGAGTGTGTGGAGTTTATTTAGAAATCTAGTAGGTGCATTACGGTTAATGTCATGGAAGGAATGTATTAATGCTCTCATTTACATAACCTTTTTAATGAACGGCTTAATTGTCTGAAAGTTATTACCTTGTTAAAGAGATGAAATGACATCACAGAGCTAAAACTAAAAGATTGGCCAGATTTCTGTGTTAAGCTATAAACTGCATTCCAAGAAATTACATATAATAAAGACTATGAATGTAAAGTTCCAGCTTCATACGGCCGCCCAGCTGCTCTGTTGATGAAACCCCCATGGTTTATGCAGTGGTGTGTGCCTCCTTAGGACATGCTGCCAGGCTAGACCCTCTTCTGCTTCCCACTCAGGTTTTTGAAGTGCTGTGAAATAATGTTTCTATCAAACATTTGATAATTTACTGACAGCATTTTTTATTTATCTTGTCTACTTCTGTCAAATTCCACTATGCAGTCAAGCTCACTCAAAAACTCTCTTTGCAGCATATGGAAGTTAAATGTTTATTAACAGGGTTACAACCTAAATTGTGCAGTAAATGTAATACTTTCACAGAAAATGCTGGCATAGTATCATTTCATACAACAGATCTACAGAACTTCTTTCTAAATGGTTATTGATAGTAGTTATTTGTAATTTCTCTGTTTTGGTGAAGTTGGTGCAGTGTCATTGTTCAGCTGTGAAGTAGAACTGGAGTATTGTTTTTTGCCATTGAGTAGTCTGAAAACCAACAAACCTTCAGAATGCAATGTAAAGAAGGTACTAAGGTCAGAGAAAAACTGGTGTCCCCCCAAGGCCTGTAGGTGCATCCAGAGGAAAAAATGATCAGCTGAACTGTTGTAATCTAAAGAGAAGGATTCTGAAAAGTATTATTAAAAGCTTGACTTCGCTGGAAAAAAGTCGGTAATATTGAAAAGTTTCTGGTGTTTTCAGTCTGAAGGTTTGAAAATTTTTTTTACTGTGTGATCTGATGAGAAGAACAGTAAGCATTGTTGCAGATCTCTTCACATGTAATGAAGTATATTAATTGTATCAAAAAATGACATGGGAACCTGAACTGTGTAGATAAGATGAATTTAAAGAGCTGCAGATGTGCTGGCTGGCTAAGACATTGCAGCTCTGGAGAAGAGCTACAACTGTGGTCAAGCATCTCATATTGAGAGCAGTTAATGACAAATCATGAAAATTATGCAAGATCAGTTTTGAGAAAATGAAATTTTGTCTGAGAATCCAGCTGATACAGAGCTATAGCAAGGAAAGAAACCCAAAGAGGAAAAGATCTCGAGATGAGAGGAACACAGGATCATGGCTTTGTTAAAAATCTGCTTCTGACATTGTATTACTGGCTCAGCTAAAGCACTACTTTTTAAAAAAGCCTTAAAATTAAAATAAGACAGTTCTGCTCACTTCAGTAGAAACAAAATGGATCTTGACTGAAGTGCCATATTGCAGCACAAAGAAGTAAGAAGCTTTTAGCTTTCCTCCGTATTTCTGTAGCATAAAGAGTTGGTGCAGCTTGGTTTTCAAGTGGAAGTTGGGGACGCGCTTACCTCCTTTTCCTGCCTGCTGTGCAGAATGGCTTATGTCTGCATTTATGGGGACAGTACTTCATGTTCCTCTGAGCTGCCCAAAAAATCACAGCATCGATTTCCATTGATCTTGGGTCTTCTGTCATGCTTCAAAATGTGCATTCAGTCCATTTCTGTACGGTGAAGGACCTAGATCTTTGTAAGTGAAATGTGACATGTCAGTGGGAAGATTGTGCAGCTAGAAGGCAGCTGTGTCATAGGCCTTTTGGAGGGGTTGGTGGAGGTCTCTGAATGCGTCCTCCTTTTTGACTCGGTGAGAAGATTTAAAAGGAGAGAGTTGGTTTTACTAAGATCATGACTGGTTGGAAGGATGTGCATAATTAGAGCGTGCCACAGTTATGCAGACAGTCAGAAAGAGAAATTTTCTTAGAGCATCATGATTTACTTTGTCACAGCTACAGAGTGTTGCTTTAGTGTTTTCTATTGTAAATGTCATTGTTAGTATAAATTGCAAGTCTTAATGTTGTTAAAAATTCACGCTTTTCACAGATACATTCACATGGTAGCTCATACAGATGGCTCTGTGTTATGTACCACCTTAAATTTGAGGCTGATCAGGAAATTAAATAACTTCCCATCTAATCATGTACTTACTATAGGATAGTATTTGAGCAGCTGTTCCTAGGGGTGGGCAGGTGCCCTGTTCTGCTTTCGTTCAGCTACTTCCTGTGGTGACTGGAAGTTGTTTAAAAGGAAGTAAAGTATGATGATAATTTCTTAAACATTTTAGAAGATGAAAATGTTAGATTGTAAGCTTTGCACGTACAGTCTAATTGAGATAACTGAGAGGGTTGAAATCAATATATAGCAAAGCACGGCTGCAAATTTATACGTGGCTTCAGAACTTTTGGAAATGTCAGCTCAGAATGATTTCTACATACTTATTGCTAATTTTCCCATAGTAGATTTTTTCCTAACACTTTTTTTAAATACAGAAAATCTAAAATTGTGCTTGTAAGAGGTTTCATATTTAAAATATTTCTGCTTGACAAAGGGAGTGAGTTAATATTTTAATTAGCATTCTTATTAATTGAATATCACAACTGTAAATGTAAAATTTACCTGCAAAACAGTACATCCTAGCAAATAACCCTGATTTCTGGTAAACTACATTTTGGTAAGGAAGGGTAATGTTTGTACGGCTAGAATGGAATTCCATGTCTCAGATAAGGATAAATAAGGCTGTTGCTCTGAGGGCAGCATTGGCTTTCATATGGAGCTGAAGAATAGTCTCCTAGTTTGCAAACGTCTGTGGTGCTGTCGTGGGGATGTGGGTTTTTTTCTTCCCTTTTATAATTTCGAGGCAAAGAGAAGTTGCCATGATATAGCAGGGAAGAGCCAGCAAATACTGGTAGGGAAGCAGCTCTGAAGGCTTCTTGGCAGAGGGGGGGAATTCTGGTTCTTACTCATGAATGTGTAGAGGGACTTAAAGCCCCTGCTCCTGATCATAGCTCCTGTAGGTGTGGACAGGGCCCGGCTGTGTCCTGCCCTGGCCACCATTGCTGTTCTGCTCTCAGCCATGCACCAGGGGCTGCGTGCCCCAGGCTGCAGGGCCGGGGTACCGAGCAAAGGGCTGCTAAGGCAGCACGGTTATTAAACTGATCCTATTTCCCAACAAAGCATGTTAATTGCTTAGCTGAGTGTTGTGTTTGCAGAACGGATGAGATGGGAGCTGTGACATTGGTATAGAGTGAAAATTCTTAAGTGGGAGGAAGGAACTGCATCACTGATCTGGTGGTTTTGTGCACCAGAACTTTCTGCCTAGAAGTGTGTCTGCGTTTCAAGTTGCAATGGGAAGTGCAAGTTACTGCTGTTGAGATCATCCACCTTGTGGTTTGCAGGGCAGGATTAAGGTTGAGCTGGACTCTGGGCATGGTCTTCGCTGCTGGCATTGCTCAGAAACAGCCATAGCCATAAAATACAGCTCTACAGTCTGCGTGAGGCACAGCCACTGCTTTGGGTATTTGCACAGGGAAGACTTCACTGGCTTGTTGTAGAATATCTTTCTCTGGGAACTCAGGGCACCTGTGATTCTGAAATCAGGGCTGTCATCTTGGCAGAAGACAGTACTTAGAGTTGAGGTTTTTTCTTTCACCTGTAACCATTCTTTCGTTGTTGTTGTTAGACCTACCCCCTGCTTTGCCTGTGCTGTTTACCTGAAGGGCTTCCCATTTGTCTGTGCTGTCACATCAGAAGCGCTGGCATCCCCCACTCTTGCTTTGTAAGCCTACTGGATTGCTTTTCATAGAATCATTGAGGCTGGAAAAGACCCTTAAGATCATAAAGTCCAACCACTAACCTAACGTTAGAAAAACAATAAACTTCCATTTTACTTCCCCCCACATTATTCACATGGATGTAATGTAGGGAATTCTGGAAACAGTTTACAAATAATGAAAAATACTCTGTGTTGATGTATATGTACTGGTGAATGACCTGAAAGTCATCTATTTTGCTGGCTTAACAAGAGACTTCAAGGCACATGGTTCTTTCACTTGTTGATATTGCGAAGGACTCAGATAAAAGGTTGTCAAATCTGATTTAATTTATGATTCTTTGTGGGCTCTTTTTTTACATACCTATGTAGGAGTACCTGCAAAAAAAACCCAACATGGCCCTTTTAATAAAGAAATTTATGAACAAAGATTATAAAAGTCTAGAACTAGTTCTAGAGTTTTGACTCTAGTTCTAGAATTCCAGCACTAGTTTGTACTAGTAGGATTTTAGAATTTTACAGGAAAGATAAGTTTTTGAAATAATTGGCTTCAGTTTCTCCAACATTATCAGTCAGTGATGTAGCATGGGAGTTAAATTTCCATTTAATTAATTTGCTTTCTTTTTAAAAGAATTTAATACCTAATTAATCATATATTTTAGTAGTAATGGGAATTAAAGTCAGTGCAGAAACATTGGTTTATAATTGGAATTAAACCATTCAGATTGAAGAAGCTGTAATAATAATAATAATAATTTCAACTTCTTCCTTTTGCCCAAGTCTAAGTGATAATATTTAGAATTCCTTTCAAAATGTGTTTGGAATGATCTTTGACATTTTTCTCTGTAATCTTTTTCTATCCTTTCATCTTTTTAACTATTGACCACCTTTATTGTCTGCTTTATGTCTGCTAAAACTCTGGCCTGTTTTTTCTGGTCATTTTGGTACTAACTTAGATTTTCAGTATCGTGATTTACTGTAGAAACCTGTCTGTGGATTTTCATTCTTCCAGATCCTTTGCATGAGCAAATGTGGCCTTGTTTTCATGCCACACTTTCATCAATATTTGATGATTAATAGTAGGCCTTAAATATCTTCTAATTTAATGACTGCAGTATTTCCTAGCCTGTCTAACACTCCTTACCTGTCCTTTGCAGAATAAGTTTTGTGTCGCTGCTATTAGGCAAATGCAGTCATATGCACTTTGCAGGCAGGTTTCCATGACAGGTTTGTTATTCAGATGTGTTGAAGTAACTGTGGGATCAAACACAATAGTAGGGATTAGCCACACGTTAATGAATTTTCACAAATAGTTGTTGTGGTAGTTACTGTAATTCAGTGTTTCTGACAAGTACATGTAAACATGGGTGATTTGAGCACATAATGAAGTTAGGTATATGCTTTCGAAGAACTGAAATTATATTTTCAGATCAATGAGTCAGCATAAAGGATTACTGCTTCTAGGAGTTCTATTTTGGTATGTAACTAAAGTATTTCCACTGAGAGTGATGGCATTCTGTGTGAAGAGATGGGTTAAGTATAGAATTGCATACTGTGTATTAGAGGGTGATATCAAAATTCAGAAATAAGTATTAAGCTACATGGTGGGTCGTTGCACCTCTAAGTGATGAAAATTAAAATGAGGTCTTATTTCTCACCTATGTACCTCCGTCTTCTTGATTTGTGTACAGGAAGTTAGGAGCCAGGAACTCTCTTGGAGAGTAAAAGACAGTAAAGGTGCATATTGACTTCAAAATGTGGTGGGTTTGGATGAGATTTTTTCTTGAGAGCTCAGAGACTTGCATGTCCATCTGAAAATCACATTATTCATGGATAAAAGGACAAGTGTGCATATGTAGAGCAAAACCTTTGCGTTTACTTCATCCATAATGAACAGAAGGGTGAGTTTACAATGGCTCAGGAATAACATCTTTACTGTGAAAAAAGTGTATTTGCTCTAATTTCAGAATTTTGCAATAGTGTTTGTGTTAGTAGAGGTAAGGTTTTTTTTTTTTTAATTGGATTTGAAAACAATAATTACCTAGGTTGGTGAAATTGTGTAAATATCACTAAATTCAAAATTCAGATATTGAGAATTGAGATGTCTGGGAAAAAAGACACTGGAGTTCTCTTAAAGATAAATCTTATATTAAAGTATGGCTGTAACTTGAAATTAGTTTCACTCTTAGCAGTAAAAGTCTAAGGAACTTCCTTATGATTTTAAGTCTCTTCTAAGATGACTACAGTTTCCTTTGCCAATTTGATGTGATTCCTTTTCAAATGCAGACAAAAAGGTCTTGTATACATAAGCACATCCAATTGTTTGATTTGCACCTACAGCTGGAACATTGGGAAGAGGAATGTTCTGGGAACTTGTTATGCAAATGCCAGACCAAGTGTCCCACTTTATTTCAGAGTTACCATCAAGAGTATTACCACAACAAATGGCCTTTTTTAATGAGAATGAGGTTTAACCAGCTGTAAAATTGATAATCAGTCATGGTATTTCAGAAACTGCAGTGTGAGTGGTTTTTACATTGTTTGTGCAGTAATGTAAGTCAAGTTCCTAGAACATAGAAAGTACCTAAAAGTAGTTTTTAAGCCACCCAACAGAAATTTTAAATACTGAATTCTGGTTTGTTTGGGGTTTTGTGTTTTTTTTTTCACTGACCAAGAGGTGAAGTTGTGTCCAGGAAAGAGTGCACAAGTATTGCACAGCCACCCATTCCATGCTGGATTATCATGTTGGAGAGGAAGTGAAATAAGGTTGGGCAGTCAACTTTGGTTCTATTTGATCCTCTAAGTTTTGGGTTTGTTTTTTTTTTTTTCCTTCTAATACGTCTGTATATGTATGCCGTTGTATGGCCACTCCCACATGTAGAAGCTGGCTTATAATGGATGCATCGTGACTGAAATATTACTAATGGTAAATATTTTTTTGTTGTATGTTTCAAAGATTAGAAAATTTGTTTTATTGCACAGGGCTGATGAAGCTCATAGCCTGCTTTGTAGCAGTAGCATTTGATTTGGCTGTTGCCAAAGCTGGCATTTGAATCCAGCCTCTGTTTTCTCACACTTCACAGAGTTATTTAGATTGGAAAAGACCTCCAAGATCGTCAGAATCCAACCTTTGACCAGTCACCGTCTCATTGACAAATTCCTCCTCCAGCCCCAGATTTCAAGGCTCCTCTTGCCGGTTGGGAGGATGAGGCAAGATACAATGTACTGCTGGTTTCAGAATGGTTTATCTTTAGTCTCTGTGGTTGAAGCTCTTCTTTTTTTCCATGTAGGCTTTTGAGTTTGGCATGATGTTCTCTTTTGTCCAGAGCATGTAATACTTAAGCTGAAAGAAACTTCTCTTCCTTCCACGTAATTATTTGTAGGGATTAAAGCAGCTTGTGTGAGCATGAAAAGACAGTTTCCCAAAGTAACAACATGAAAGTGGATCACTAGATTGAATTAGGAGTTTTTCTAGCCTAACTATGCTGTGCCCAGCAGTAGTCAATAGCTCAGAAGTGCCTGGGACAGAGTGCAGAAGGATTCTGCCGGTTCAGTTCCACTCTCCCAGCTTGGGGAGACGGGGCTACTCAGGGAATCTCCGAGGTAGATGTGGTGGTTTTCTGTCTCCCAGCCCGTGACAGCTTTATCTCCCTTGAATCAAATAGCCTTCAGCCCAATGTAAACTCCTTGGCAGCAGAAACATCCCATGGCAATAAGTTCTATGATGTGAATAAACCCTTCCCTTCTGTTTTAAGTGTCTTTCACGCTGGCTTTATTTGCCTTCCATCTTCCTATTAATGGGGATCCAGCCAGCCAGGAAGTCTGAGTCACCACATACGCAGGAGACCAGGTTCCAGTTGAATGCCTGTGATACTGTCTGATGTTGTCCCTGCTTATTTCAATTTGTGCTTATCCATCAGGCGTCTCTTATCTTAGATTTGACTGCAATACAAAACAAAACAGTCATGATCTTCCACAGACAGGCCCCGGTCCGTGATCAATGACACTGTGATAATACAATTCACGATGAAATATTGTTTCAAAAAATATCCTGTCAGCTCTTCTAACAGCAGTGTCTAGCCAAATAATTTGTGGTGTTTCAGGAGATGTACATGGCACCCTGTCAGTAATTGAGCTCTGGTTGAAGCTATTTCCAGAATTGAATACAAATACCCATCACAGGAAAATTTAGGATGCAAGCGACCTGTGGAGGTCTTCTGGTCCAAACTGCTGATGTGCTCATTATCAGCTTCAATTAGATGATGTTTAAGAATTTCATTTGGAAAATGCCTAAACGTGGAGATGCCATATCCTCTCTGGACAACCTGTTCCAACATTTGCCAATGGTGGAGAAAATGTTTCCATATTGCCAATTTCAGTTTCCCATATGGCAACCTGTGGCAGTTGCCTCTTGCCATGCTCCTCTGCCACAGGGCCCACTGCTGACCCATGACCAGCTTTTTGTTCACCAGGATCCTCAGATTCTTTTCCTCAAAACCACTGTCTAGCCAGCAAGTGCCAGCCTCTCCTGGTGTGTGGTGACACTCCATCCCACATGTGGGAGTCTGTGTGTGTCACTGAGCTGCATGAGGCCCCTCTCAGCCCATTTTCCCCAGCCTTTCTGGGTACCTCTGAATAGCAGCTCTGCCCTCCAGTGTTTCAGCCACTACCCCAGTTGTGTTATCCATGAGGTTGCTGGAGGTACACTGTGTCCTAGCTTTTGGGTCATCAGTAAAAAAACAAACAGTATTGGTCCCAGTATTACTCCCATTATTAGTCCCTGGAGAATGCCAGAGGTCACCAGGTGCCAAGTTGGACTTGATTTTGCTGATCACAGTGATACTTTGAGCCGGATGGTCCAGCCAGGTTTCCACCCGGATGATTGTATACCCAAGTGGCCCGTTCAATTACTGCAGGAATCTGTGTTGAATACCTTGCTGAAGTCTAGATAAACAACACTGCTCACTCCTCGGGCACCGAAACAGTCATCTCATTAGAGAAGATAAGTTGATTATGTACAATTTAATTCTGATCAATTTATTCAGTTATCTTATTCTGCATTTAATTGACAATGGTGTCCAGGGGCCTGAACTGAATTAGAATTTTGGCCTGTTTTTCTGCAGGTCCTCCTTGTTGAACACAGGCAGAAAACTTGTCCTTTTCCACTTAACAGGAGACTCCCCCAGTTGTTGTGACCTCTCAGAGGAGGTAGAGAGCAGCTCTACTGGCTCCTTCACACCCCTCCAATGGATCCTGTGAGCATGCCTGAGGTGGAGCTCCGTATGTCCCATGGGACAACAGCAGAAAAGGCATGAAGTGCCCATCTTCTGTCCCCAGGTCTCCTGCTCTACCAAGACAGTGTGCCCCATTTACTTTCTTTAGTTGCTGATTATTCATAGAAGCTTTTGTTCTTGTCCTTCATACCCTTTCAGTGTGAGAGACTGTGCATGTATGTGTGTATATTTTGGTTTTCTAGGGACAGAAATACTAAATGCTTCCCAGTTCAAGAGAAACAGGTTTAATCACAGTCATTCCATGTCATGCTCTTTTATGCATGGCACAGGATTTTTTACACTATCCAAAGTGACATAATATGTTTATTTTATTATGGTCGTACATGACATTTGAATATCTCACAGACACTGGTAAGGTGCTGTTTTTCCTGACTGAGGCAAAATTGGGCTGCTGTGTACAAACCCAAGTGTTTATTGCTGATATTTGTCTCTTCAAGCTGCAATAGTTTGGAGTTTTTTCTTGTGCGTCTTAATATTATGTAATGTTTATTTTTAAATACAGTTCCTTCTGATATAACTTGCAATTAGCATTAAAAGCTTCTGCAAACTGATTCATAAGGCAGAGGATATAACAACACCCACTGAGTGGAATTTATGGCTAGATAAAAAGATCAGAAACCAAGAGCTCTTACTTTCCTGAGTTTGTGGTCAACTGTGATAGAAATTTTAAATTGTCTAATGAATTCACATGCTACCAGCTTCTAAAACAAGGTTCTGCAGTTGCCTTGATGTATTTTAAACTTTACATAACTAGATTTTAGTGACTAAAGAAATAAAAGTTCTTCCATGATTAAACTAATTTATTGATGAAGTAGTTGAAAAACTTCAGAAGAAAATTTTTTATTCTCTTCTGTGGCCCTTTGCATCACCTCCTCTTCAATGAAAGAAGCCCAAAAATCTTGATAAAGGCTACCCACAGTTTGGGGAGCAGTTGTTTGCAATGTGAAGGTCCTAACTAGCCTTGTGGAGAAATAGCTAATTAATATAGATTTCTGCCCAGAACAAACTTCTCGCTCAGAAACTTGGAAGATGAATAGTTATAGCAGCAGATTACAATAGGCATTCATTTCACCAGACTTACTGAAGTAGGTCTTTCAAAATCTGCAGATAGCAAGTTCCTGCCAACACTTCTTTTCTACTGCTTTACTTCATACTTTTTTGCAGTAAAGAAATTTCTTATTCAAGGACTGTCTTTATTTTTGTAAGAACAGATTTTTTGTACTCGTTGATACAAAAACTGATTTTAATGTTGCTGACCTGCCATATGCTCAGGTCAAAAGTAATTGTAGCATCACAGAGTAACTCAGCTTTGAAGACGTCAGGAGGTCATCTATGTTCAACCCCTGCTCAAAGTGGCTGCTTAATGTCTGTCCTGAATGTGAATCCAGTCTCTTTCATACAGAACAGCCAGTTATGTGGTGCGACAGGGTTTGGTTTTTTCCCTCTTTTGGGGGGGGAGTCTTCCAACACTTCTAGTTGGGCTTGTCAGAAGAGACAAACTCTGTTACAGTCCTAGAGGCTGAGGCTATTGACTTCTTAAATATTTTTTTGTTATTGAAGTTGATGAGAAAAACTTCAGGTTTTGATAATACCTCATCATCATGGATTTTACAAATGATAGAACTATTACTTTAGTCAATCTCTAGAAGAATAGATCTAGAGTTCCAGCAGAAAACATCCAGAAAATTTCATGTTCTGCTTTAAAATCTAGGATGTTCCATTAGGTATCTTGACACAGGAATTGGAATTGAAGTGTTATTTCTGTTATTTTATATATTTAAACATTTTAAATACTTTTGTGTTTTAGCATATTTACATGTAGATTTTTCCATACTGCATCCAAATTCTGTACTCCAAAGTTAGATGTGATTTTGATAACCTCAGTTTTATTCCTCACTTTAACTGGAAATCTGGGCTCACGGAATTATGATGGAATACAGCACTTACATTTCAAGAAATATGTGGTGCATCTGATTAGAATAAGTTGCTGACATCAAATTTGAAGTTAGGCAGGAGATAATATGATGGGCAGGCCATTATTTATTTAGTTAGAAGTGTTTTAAAGAGTGATTTTAAACAGTTGCTGGTATTTTTAGTACATGGACATTTTATAATAATTTGTTCTGAATCAGTGAGTGCAAAAAAAACAAGTCCTTTTATAACTTCTAATAAATCATGCTTTTAAGGGAGGAGGGTGTTGGGTTTTTTCTTGATCTTTTTTCAAGCCATGTTGTTCTCAGCTCCAGTTACTGTTAATAGCAGCAGTTACAATTTCTGTAATTTACCCTAATGAGCTTCCTTTTTCGTTAGCAGATTGTGTACTTGTGTCTTATTTATCCATGACTGCTAAACAGATTAGTAAGAATACATAATGTAATACAACCATCAGCATTACATGAAGGAATATATAGGAGATACATTTGTCTGAAAACAAGTTCATGGTGGAATTGAAGGGTGAGTAATTCTGATGGTATAACATGCGATGGATAGCTGCTGACAGTAGCTTCACAGACTGAGGTTACAAAAAGACAAATAGAATAATTTTCTTGATGGTGTGCTGGTTTGAAAGCAAAACCAGTGAAAGACTCCAAGTCAGAAATACAATNTTACATTGTAACCTAGGACAGATGGAGAAGTGGGATTCTCAGTTAATATGGAACAAGGATGACCTTGTGGTCAAAACATGATTTTAAGAATAGGCTGTATATCTGTCTCCATCCTAGAGCACAGATGAGCCTCCTGACCTTTTATCTGTGTTCCTGATGTTACCCCTTAGTCCAGCAGCTGTAGCCGTTGGAACCCTTTTTTGGGAAAGGAGGAATAATTAAAAGGCAGTGTGTTGGATTTTGATTTTCTTGAAACAGTAGGTAATTCCATTTTTTCAGGATGTCAGAGAAACAATTCCAGGCATGGGTTTATTTTTTGTGCATTTGTAGATAGTATTTTTGCAGTTCTAGTACTTTTGATTGCTTGGGCAAAATCTGAGTGGTGCATAAATGACTGAGGGAAAGTGACAGTCAAAATTACCGCTCTTGCCCTCTTGTTAAGGAGCAAAGATTGCTCATAAAGGCCTTGGCGGTTTACAATGAATAGGAAATTATCCCTAGTGTCATTTTAACAGGTTTGTAGTTCTGGGCTTTGGTGCACATTAATGTTTGAAAGCAATGTGAATTCTAAAATCAAAAGTAGCTAAAGAACCTGGAAATGCGCAGTGAGTTCAGATGAAAGCAGATTATGCTGAAGTACTGAATTTTCCATGGCTACAGTGATAATCAGCAACACATGCAAGACCAGTTTTATTTCATTAAAGTTTAAAGAGAAAACAGCAACAACCAATTTGGAGGAAAAATTATGCATTTTTGTAATGGTTAAGTTTTGGGGTTTTTTTTTAAGTGAATAATGTTAAACTGTATCTTCAGAGCTTCTGGTTTACTCATTTTTCAGTCCTTTCTCCTTGGCTTGATTTATTGCTTTTGTGTATTTCTTACAGTAATTTGTGAAGAGATTTTAGGTAGGCTTGGAAGGAATTTTAGAGATCGCCGCTAAAGGATGCACAGCTGGACCTACTGTAATAAATATTTCTCTAGCTTGTGAATCTCTTGTGAAGGTGATTTCTTCACTCCCTTGAGGAGCTGCATTATGTCAGTTTATCACTGCTGCTATTTAGAACTTTTTCCCTTAATCTGCGACCTAACTTTTGTGTCGAATTCAGCTAATTTTTTATGCTGTTTTTGGGGAATGTGAGGAGCTGTCTATCACCAGCATTGCTCATAACAGCCTTTTATGTTCTGAGAGAATTTGTCCTGTCTCCTTAGACTAACCTTTTTAAAGACTGAAGTCTCTGGTCCTGACAGCCTATTTTAGCACAAATTGCTTATCATTTCCTTGCTCTTGTTACTTCCCTTTAGTTCTTTTCCACCTTGTCTTTTACAGTCCTCTATATAGGGATTCACAGAACTGGACGCAACATTCTGGTTTAGGCTATACCAATATCAGCAAATGATTTCTGATCTTTTGAATCTTAGTTCTCTGTGAGGTCTGATCCAATGCACCTTCTGTTTATGCATCTTAGACTCGGCTTCTAGTCTCCTGTAACCCCACGTCATTTTCCATTATCTTCCTGCTTAGTCATTATTTCAATTTTTATATTCTGTGCATTTAACTTCTTTCAAAAGCATATATTAGTGAAGATTTCCCCCCCCACTTTTTGTCCTTTGAGTTGCATCTGACTATATTTTTTTCAGGGCTTTTTTTCCTTCTTTTTGAGGTAATTTCAAATGCAGTAAAAAGCCTGTGCTCAAAACTCCAAGCTTGGTATCATGAATTTCTTTATTTTATTTTCAGTTCTTAATAGATCTGTTTCTAATTCTGTTGCTTTATTGTGGCAATGAAAATATTCTGTAGAACTGAAACAGGACAAAACTAAGGGAATTTTTTTTTGACACACTTTTCCAAGTCCTGATGATTACCAAACTCCTAATAAATATCTTTTGAACCTTTTCCCCATGATTTCCTATACCATTTTTTTTACTTTGCTAATGTGAATGGTGAGTCTTGCCTTTTATTCCTATGTTAAGATCCTTTGCCTTATTGATTACTCCCTATAATCCGCCAGAAATCTTTTATATGGCACTGTTTTATCTCTGAGAAGAATACAAAAAACCTTAGACCCTGGATCTCACATGTTAATCTTCTGGGTGTTTATAAGATGATTAATGTCTTGTTCCAGCTCCCCATCGCCAGATATTCTTATCTATAGTTCGGAGAACCCTATGCCTTTTAATGGGAGTGCTTTGATTTAACCTTTTCAGTCCTGCTGACCTCTCCTGTTCTCCTGAGTTTTCAATGTAAATTGGTTAGGACAGTCTCCTTAAGTACTGTGAGTGAATTTCAGTGGATCTTGCTGTCCTCAGCACATTTCTTCATGTATATAATGATTTTCTTTAGGATTTGTTTTCATTCCTATCCCAGAAAGCATGGAAAACTTAAACCTTCTGTGCATTCTTTGTTTTTTGTAACTCCTAATGGATTTTTTTGATCATTCTTAATATAAGGTATCTTTCATTGTTTACTCTTGTCTCTTGTAAACTACAACTCCTTATACCCCTTTTGTCTTCCTGGTCATTATTTCCATGCTTTTACTGTTCTATAGTGGTGTTCCTTAACGTCCATCTTGTTGCATCTGGAACGATTTTGTGATTTTACTTCTGTAAGTGTTTAGGAGGAAGCTGCTTTTGGGCTGTTACCATCCTATCATTATTATTACACTTTCACACTGTGCCTTTCGAATAGCAGGGGAAAATGTATAAAACCATTAAAATATGCACATAAGATGCAGCACGTAAGAGGACATGTCTTGAGGAGTATTGCTGATATGATGAAGAAAAATTTGCCTGTATTCAGTAACAGACAACATTAAAACCATTTCAGTATTTGTTTACCTTCATGTACAGAAATCAGACTGTAAGCCTGTTGTTAAGTATTTACATGCTCATTTGTGGACAGTAACTGCTTTTAGGTTTCCAAACTCTACATACTCAATACTGATAAAAAAATCTGTTAATTAATGTGAAACTGAAAAAGAACTAGAATAGCAAGACCTCCCAGCAGTAAATGTTGGCTGCATTATCATGGCCCGGATTAATCCTTCATATACTGATTACTAATGCTTAAATAAGAGAAAAGTGAATTGCAACATATCCTAGGGATCACTGAGCAGCACAGGCTTGGGAAAAGGCTGTATTTGCCTTGCATATGACCTTTCAGTTGTTTTTCTTACTGTATGCTGTTACTGAGCTGTTCACCTTGCATCCAAACGTAGCTTCTGTGTTATGGAAAGAAGTAATTGCTCAGGAAAGACCAGAATTATTTAAAGGTCCCACTAGTATATGGAAGAACATAGTGGAGGTTTAGTCCTGGGGAAGAGTCATTAGATGCTCACTTCCTGTGTTCATAGAATTGGGAAGTTCTGTCTTTAAAAGCATTTAGGCCCAAAAAACTCAATGTGATGTTACAAGACTTTTCTATCCTAACTTTTTGCTGCATCATAGTATATTATATTTGATGATTTGGAAGAGGAAAGGAATATTGTTTTGGTTTTCTTGTGAATAATGGTTTAGTGAAATTTTCATAGGATCTCATGGGTGTAGTTGGAAGGGAACCTTGAAAGATAATCTATTCCAGCCCCTTGTCTGTGGGCAGGGACATCTTCCAAGAGATCAGGCTTTTTATGTTTTCCAGTTATTGCAGGATTTTGAATTATTTTCTGAAGGAACTGATATATTCTGATATATTTTCTGTTCGGTCATCCACTGTTTGGCCTGGTGTTTTATTTTTTTCACATCATGAAAGTGAGGAATAAATCAAAATAGCCAAAGCTACTTTTGACAGCCAGTGGAGTTTACATGCACACAGCATTGTTAGGCAGGTTCAGACAGTTACTTTAACATCAGAAACTCTTATCAACACAGAATGGTTTAATTTGGTGAGGGTTTCCGTGAGATTGCCCGGGATTAATATTAAGCTCATTATTGAGAAGCTACAAGTATTTTTTTCCTATTACTGACCCTTCTGTTAGAGAAGAATATAAACATATAGTTCCTGTATTTCATGAACTTTTCTTGCCTGTTTTTTCTTTGGTTCATTCAGGTTGGTGAACAGTGCAAACTGCTTGCTGGGAAAGCCAAGCTCCATGTTGTCTACAGAGGGTGACTGCTGTCAGAGTGGCCATGAACTCTGCTCCTCTGTCCTCCTTCCCTCTGTAACAGGAGAGTGTTGCGAAATTTATCAAGTTTGGTCTTTTCTCTTGGAAACCATTTCAGCATGTTTGCCATCAGCAAAAGGCTTTTGGTGGGGGCAGATCTGTCTTTGCCAGTGGTGCGTTTGCTTGGAAGCTGCTGGTTTTGGCCTGTTAGCCCTGAGTCTTTTGTAATAGCAGAAGCAGAAGTGAACAATGAAATCCCTTTAGTAGCATATTTCCTGGTTGAAGTGACTTATCTGTGAGGCCTAGACAGAGGAGACATCATTTCCTGGATTACTTCTCTTCAGTCCCAACTGTCTGTCTTACTGCGTATTTTTTTAACCCAGCATCTTAATTGTAGTGAATTTTTCTGTTAAGTGGTATAAACTAGGTCTTTCAATGAAAATGTAAAGCTTTAAGGAAACAACTTTTGGCAAAATGCTAGTATGCAAGGCAGGTTTTTCATAAATGACGTTGCTATGAACTTGAAATTTCTTACATTAAAATTTTGTGTAAAAGCTTAAAATCTTGCCTTTGGAAGAGTATGATAATAAGATTTGTCCACAGGGCTAAAACAAATTTGACGCACTTTCTGTTCCTTGTGATGATGATACTGATCACCTCTCTTAGACACCAGCTGTATCTGGTTGTGTTTTAGAGTAAGGACACTTCCGAAGAGCTAAAATAGTCAGTTGTGCTGTTCTCGAATTTCCTTTCGTTAATAACTACTTGTGAAAAATTTTACCATGAGCCCATGAAAAAGAGGCAAAAAAAGCTAATTAAAAATTAGCTGCAAATGTGGTTCTCTGTATAGACCACAAAAAAGCCATGGAATCAGAATGACACAGGGGAAATAAGTGACATCTGAAATTATAATATACAGTTCAGCTTAAATTGGAACTTACGATTGATTTGCACCTTGTAATCCAACTTCACTAAAATTTTTGTTGGTGATAGTTATTCTTTGCCCTGATGTTTGCATAAGATAGAAGTCAAGTACACTGTATGTGGGTTTCTTGGTCACCCACCAAAATATCTTCACATAAAAAACATTTAGACATCAAGTGACCTCACCTCTCTTCCCCTTCAAAATAGGAAGAAAAAAATACGCCTTGCTGATTTTTGTTATCACAGACTGCTTTTACATCTCCCTTAAAATGTCCACCCAGTTGTTAGTGATCATGAGAGTATTTTCCCAGTAGCAGTGAAAGAAGAATGTTGGAGTTAGGTGTTGACTGCCATCTAATTGGAATTGCTAGTTCACTGAGCTAGGTAAAATCCTAAAAGGTGGCCCAGGTGTTCCCATCAGGGCATTCAGCATGGTTCTTCTCTGCATGTCACAGGGTGAGGATCCATATTTCTGCAGACACACTGTGCTGCAGAGTAAGAGACCCTTTTATGAAGGTGGTGTTTGCCAAATCAAGAGTAGTATGGATTCTATTATGCTATTTTGCAGGAGATCATCTGAAATTGGTACTTTCTGTTCGATTTGTCCAGGTTATTGGACATTACCTGTGCAATTCATTTAGTGACTAACCCGTAATTATATAACAACTTTGTTACTTTGGTTTGGTTTTATTGTATCTTCTGTAAAAGTGTCATATAGATTAGGAATAGGTCGTAAGTCTTCTCTCGCTCTGAAAGATGAGTATGTTGTCCTGGTGCATCACTCCTTTCTCCTTAATGTGTCTTGCAGCAACTGTTATGGTCAAGGCGGAAATAATTCCTATATTTACTGTTATTAAAGCAACTACTGTGCCTTCTTGACTGACTTTCTGTTTGCTTATTTACACTGTCTTACGCTTCTTTCTGGTAGGAAGTTCTAAAACTTGGTGTGTAAGACCATCATAATAGTTAAGGTTACATGGAGTCAAGAGTAAAAATCCACCTTTCTTCTGTGCAGCAGTGGAAATATTATAGGTGTTACAGGATGTTTGAGGTTGGCAAGGACCTCTCAATACCGTCTAGTCCAACACCCTGCTCACTGCAGGGTCAACCCAAGTAGGGTGCCCAGGACCGTGTCCTGTCAGATTTTGAATATCTCCACTGGTGGAAACTCCACAGCCTCTGTGACAATTTGTTCCAGTACTTGACCATGCTCACAGGAAAAAAGCATGGTGTTCAAATAGAATTTTGTGTGGTTTACCTTATTTCCATTGTCTCTTGTCCTGTCAATGAGCAGTGCTTTTTCTTCAGTCCTTCCCATCAGGTACTTACAGACACTGCTGACTGCCCTGCCCTGAGTCTTCTCCTCTCAGGCTGCAGAGTCACAGCTCTTTGAGCCTCTTCTCCTTGGAGAAATGTGTTAGTGCCTTAATCTTACTGGTCCTTTGCTGGACTCATTCCAGTAGATCCCTGCCTTTGATGGTTTGGGAGACCAGGAGTGAACACTGGCACTCCAGGTGGGACCTCATCAGTGCAGAGTAGAGAGAAACCTGTCATTCACCAGGACCCTCAGGTGCTTCTTTGCAAAGCTGCTCTCCTGCTTGTCAGGCCATAGCCTATACCTGGTACCTCCTCTCCAGCAGCAGGACTTGGCTTTTCCCCTCATTGACCTTTGTGAATACCTTCTCTGTCCAGAGCAGTGCCAGTGCAGGGGTGCACTGCTGGTGACTGGCTCCAGCTGGACTTTGTGCCACTGATCAGTCTTCTGATTTTAATCATTTGTCAAACCCAAACTCCATCAACAGGTCTGTGACACTTTCCAAGGCACTTTCATTTGTTAGGAGGTAATTAATAAATAAATAAATAAATAAATAAATGCTTTCTCTTCATTTTGAAAATGGTCTTAACCAATGGTCAAAACCATTGTTTTGTGGTGTAAACTGATACTGCCACAGATGAGGTCGTCTTATTTTTGTATGAGCTTATTTCGGACAAAGTGGCATTCAAAATGTATTTAATACTCTTAGGCTTTGCCTTTGAATCTCTCTAGATACGTTATTAAAATGAATATAATAATTTTAGTAATATTTGCAGTAAATGACACCTTCCCAGATATATTAATAAAAATTACAAAATCAGCAGGTTTTTAGCTATAGCCTCAGTTATTAAGAAGACTGAAAAGCTGTCTAGGTCTGTTGGCAGCCTATTAATAAACTTGATGTGGTCTCTGACTTAAATCTCTGTGATGCCCTGTCAAGGCTCAAAAACCTGAAAGAGCAGTCTCAGGATTTTGTTCTTAGGGCAATGAATAAAGCTGCCAGTTCAGGCTGAAAACTGGAGCTGCTGACAATGATTAGTGTCTCAGACTCCTCTTAGTATCTGAAACTAATTTTTAGTTTTATTTGTCCCTGTGTAACTGGAGAGGTTTCTGTGTTTGAAGAGTAATTCTCTAAAGTTTTTCCAGGTTGCAGAAAGGTGGAATTGAGTAAAGTCTTGTAACAGGCTTTTACAATACTATTTTTAGTTTCGTTTTGGTGATCTCATCCCTTGCCATTTTAAGAGTCTCAATTGTTTTCTGCTGAGGCATTGATAATGGGTCGCAGAACGGCATGTAGAGTTCTGGCTCATCTTCTGTTGAGTCACTTAGAAAAGGTATTCTAGTCTTGTGAGCCTGAATGACACGGTGAATTGTCTTCTTAAGTTTAGGTCATGTCTTGCTTCCAAGAAGAATGTGTGGTTGGTTTTTGAATGTCCAAAATAAGAAGGTACAGAGACTTTGATCAGAGCTATAATATGGATACACAAACATAGAGTCTTTGCAGGAAAAATGTAACAGAAGTGAGAAAAATGGATTGACTGAACTCAATATCTTAAATCGGTGTTTAATGAGTAAGATTACTTACTGATTAAGATTAAAACTACTACTCCAGTTTAAGTCCCAGTGCCACTAATCAGTGGTAATATAGCTGTACTGTTTATAGGACTTGGAGCCAGTCTGTGTGTGTTGGCTCCTCGGCTGGTTTATAAACATACTTGAGAGCTTGTTTGGTTTGCCTACTAGGAATGTAATGCGCGCTTGAATAATATATAATCAGTCTCAGTGCGGCAATTTTAAGAAAGTTGTTAATTAAGATTTTAGAACTCAATTAACTTATTTCTATTTTTTTTTCAGGATGGCTTGAATTCTTTGGTCCTTGATCTGGATTATCCAGCGCTGAGGAAGAACAAGAACATTGATAATTTTTTAAATAGATGTAAGTTGCAAGTGGCCCTTAAACAATGACATTGTTGTGATCTCAATCATAAGAAGTTGAGTGGTCAGAAATACATAGCTCATGATTATTCTGCTAATTTTTATGGCCCTGAGTTTCAGAAAGCTTTGGAGGACCACTTATTACAGAGAGAAATTTCATTTTAGGGAGTTGTTATATTGTGAAAATATGTTGGAAAATAACAGATTTTTATTTTCCTAAATACAGTTGGAAAAATCCTTTTATGTTATTTTCTTATCTTACATATGTGTAGCTGCATAACTTGCTAAGTATTTCCTAGATAATATTCTTCAGGAATTCATTACACTGAATGTCAACATTGTTTATGTAGTCGTATTTAACAGAGAAGCTTTCTGTGGGTTTTTAAAACTGAATTGTTGTACCTTAAAATCTGTTGGTTCATTTTTGAATCTTTGCATTAATGTTTGTGATTCTCCCCAAATTAATTGTCGACAGGATCTTGGAGGTTATTAAGCATATGATTCTACATCATAGTAGCTGTATTTTGTGGTTTTGAAGTGTTTTGTATTCTTGTATGTAAGCAGCATCTTTTGTCTTATAAAAATTACAGATTATTTATTTTAAAATATAATTTGCAGTGCGTAAGCCTTCTTGGAATAGCTATGCTTTGTAGTGAGCTTATTTTGAGATATATATTTTTAAAAAAACCCTTTTCTATTGCATAGGTTGAGGTTAGGTTACTGCGGATGCAGTCTTATCAGCAACTGCTTTTAAATTCTTTACTGGTAAGAGCTGTATGTGTCTGCCCTCTGTTGCCTTGGGACTCCTTGGAATATCCGCCCACACTCCTCATTTAAATATTGTCTGGTCTAGTAATCTGTGGTGAGTTCTTTGGAATTCAGTGCTTCTCCATGAGATATAGCAGAGCCCTGTAGATGGACATACAGCTTTTACAGTTGCCAGTAAAGTTTCATTTGGAGAAATCACTTAAAATGCAGTAAATAAGAAAGAGCAGATTAGGGCATAGAGGCATACCTTGGGATTATTTTCAGTTTGAGTTCAAAGGAATTCAAGCAGATATTTATGAAAGAAAGGGTCTGTAACAGCATTTTAAGTATCTTTGTTATTTGCAACTGAGCATTTTATGTGTGAAGTGAGGGGAAAGCTCTCTGAAAATGACATAAATAACATTTATCGGCAACTTCTATGAGTTGGTCATATTTGCTTTTGCATAACTAGTTCTACATTGGAACAAAATAGGAAGACTTTCTCTGATCAGAAGACCAATGTCTTTTGACTATTTGAAATAGTAACCGTGGGAAAACAATTTAACCTCAGGAACAGGCTGGGCTTTGTTTGTTATTTGATTGGTTGGGTTTTGTTTATTTCCCTGTTTGTTTTTTGCCCCTGAAAATTCTGGCTGTCTCCCTTTTTTCAAAGGCTGTTGGTCCTTCTCCTCCTCTAGGTTCTCTCTCATTGTTTTAGTAAATATTAAGTGTCTTATGTGACCTAGAGGCTACCAGTAATGTCAGAAACATGAAAATACACTTCTGTTCACAATTTTATTACTGCCTTTTTGTTGTTAAATCAGCTGAGAGTATACAGTTGAAATAGCCACATAGTAGTTCAAAAATTTTTGACATATGTTACAAAAAAATCACTGTAGTTAATGAAGAGTTTTCAAGGGTGCACTTCATCCTTACCCGTTGGACTTTAAAAAAGCATTCAACACTTGACTAATTTGGCCAACATATCATATTACAGTGCAGCTTTCTTAAGAAACATGCATGTAACTTCTCTCCTGTTTCTGTACTGGCTGGGAGAGCATAAAAACAGGGCTGCATATCTTCTGTGATCTACACTTTGGGAAAAAAAACCAACTGTGAAATTAGAATTATGTAAACATTTGAGGCTGGTAATATTTTGATATTGCAAAAGAAAGAATCAATCCTGCCACAGTGCTTCATTTTCAAGTCTTTTCCAACACAGGTGATTGTATGGTTTGTTATATACCACACAGGGGAACTGAACAGAATTAATGCAGAGTCAAGTGGTTAATTTTCTCTTTTTATTAAAACTAGTCAGGCAAAAGAAAAGCAAAAACCAGTTTCTGATTTTCATTTCACTTCGTTGATACTTGTGCTAGCACAAAATGAGCCACTCAGGTACAGGAAAAAACTGGACAACAAACTGGGTTCTTACTGACATTGCCATTTTATACAGTTTAATATTGCTAAACTCATAGCTCAAGTCTTCTTGGAAACTGTTCTGAGGGTAGCAAGTTTCACTGGAAAGAGTGTGGCACGTGGTTGCTGAGGCCTCTTGCCACGCTGGGCTTGGAAGAAAAGTTGGGAACTGTAGTGAGAATTTATGGAACTGTAAGATGTTGCTTTCTTAGGGTAAGGAACAGTGAGTTCTTGTCTCTTGTGATTTTTCTCAGCATCTGAAGAACTGTCGCAAATGCCCAGCTGAGAACTGCTGCCAAAAGGTTCTGACAAACTCTGCTGAGCAGTCTGTGCTGGGGGCCTGGAGCCTGCGTCCCTCCCTAGGGCTTCCTGAGGCAAGCACAGAGAGGTGGCCGGGCCTCCTGTGAGTTACACTGTGCTGCACAGCAAGGCACCTAAAGCAGAGTCACTGCCATTGTTTTCATCCATATTACACAAGTCTGCAGAAATTATGGAGAACACTAAATAATCATCACACTTGCAGTCAGTTTAATCACTTAATTCTTCCACAATAACACTTTGAGAAAGGAATTATTTTTTTCCCCACCACATTCCCAGGGGTTTGCATATACCCTACTTCCAACCTACGTCAAGTCATTACTATTCAGGTTAATGTTTTATTAATAGCTTTTTTTAATTTAAAGATGAAATAGCTTGCACTTCAGCTGAGGCATTAATTTATGTTCAGTTAAACTCATTATTGCAAGATGAAGCTCAAATATTTCAACTATTTCACAAAGCATTGTCCATACCATAGGAGTTTGGTGTACTCTGTTTCTGTGACCACTTTGCAGAAGCAGCCTCTTCACTTGTTTAATATGAAAGAAATTCTTTAATTGCCTGCTTTGCCTTATTATTCCAATTTCTTACTGCTTTCTCTAAGGTATTGAACCAAAGTGGAGCCTGTGTTTGTTATAAGAGGCACATTAAATATCTCACATAATACAACCATTCCTTTTCAGTCTTTTCCTTCCTTTTCTGTTGCTTTAATCAACTATCAGCCTTCTGATTTAAATCGTTCTGTTTTTTAGAATATTCATGGAACAGAAAAGCATAAAGCAGTATTTAATTCCCAAAACAATGAGAGGAATCTCACAGTCCTCTGAGAGCAAAAACTAATTTGCTTTTTTTAGAAAAGAAAGCTGAGTTTTTCAGCATGGGCTTGGTGTAACAAATCTTCCTTGGTTTTTATCTCTTCTGTCACCAGGCAAAGACAATAGGTTGAGTAAATTCTTCCAAGTCAATTTTTCTGCTGTGTAAGATTTGCCAAGTGTTGAATCATGTCTTAGTGGCTTGTGGCTTTTTTGGTGGTCTCCCATTCAAGATGCAACTTAGTCTTAAATAGTTAAATAACAGGTTTAAGCAATTGTTAAAAACATTTAATCATTTATTATCTTACCATAATGAATAGAACTGCATGAAAAAGGGATTTTGAGTAAGTCCAAATAGCAGCGCAGAGAGTGGTGCCACCAACAGGCCTGGTACAACCCAGAAGTCTTGACTGCCTAAATGGATCAGTGATTTTTCTATATGTTATTCAGCATCACTCAAGAGTTGGAAACTTGTGCTGTTAAAATGATTTGCTGATGTTATGTAGGTTGGCAGACTTGCCAAGTGTAGTGACAGTGGATGTATTTACAGTAGAACAGGCTTCTGTAGAGATGTGGCACCAGTGCACCAGTTTTTCTAGACTCCCTGAATAAATTCCTTGAGAAGTTCCTTTGGCCATTTTCCTCTCCAAGCAGACACTGCTTACCTGGAAGATGTATCTGTCAAGATTAATTTCTTGCAAAATCAACAGTTCTGGTTCCTTCCCTTGCATTTTGTTAGGTCATTTGAAGTTGCTGAATCCTGCCCAGCCATGTGGGCTACCACGTGTTATCCTGTGTGGTGTGAGTGCCTTTCCAGGGCTGCAGATCTGTGTGCTCTGGGCTTCCTGTCAGCAGCACTCATGAAATGTCAGATGCCAAACAAGAATTTTAAAAATTCAGTGCACTATAGAACTTCCACTGAGTTAAGGAGCTAATTGCTCCTTTGGCATTCTCTTGGCTTCTCTGAGGCAGCTCTCTGCCAGGTCTTCGCAGTCACCAGGTTGGGCTCCAGTTCCATTCTTAATGATATTGTTCTGGTAGGAGTTGGGATGGGAGAGGTATCAAATAACAAACTTTCCCAAGCAGAGCGTGGAAGCCACAGTGTGTAAGACAGAATGTCTTAGATGTATAAACAAGTTATATGTCAGTGTCATTAACCGCATTCCCTTTTGGGTACTTGGTAGATACAAAGCAATTCAGCCTGCCATCAGGCTTATTTTCATTACATTGGGGATGTGTTCTCTGTAAGCCAGAGGGCTGCTGCTCTCTGTTTCTCTGGGTTTTGCTCTTTTCCATCTATGCAAGCGAACATACTTCTCATGTTCCCCTTTTATTTCTCGGAGGGAGGAATACCCTGTCTGGAGCTGTGCCTTCTAGTTCCTCCTGATTCTGCAAGGTCTCCAGCAGCTTCTTCTTCTTCACACACCTTTGACCAGACACTGTGGGTGCACCACTAATTACTTCAGTCTTTCTGTTGTGCTTTCTGTTTGGTTTTGTTCAGCTGTGGGATTGCAGCACTTTCCTGGCTGTACTTCAGTTTAACTTCTGGCTGGACTTCTGCCTAGGGCAGCAACTTTTGACTTAATGTACTCCATAGCAGCACTCATTGACTGACTTTGTCTGATAAGTGGGCTAAAATTGCACTCCCTTGCAATTTTATTTGTCATATATTCACTCCCTGGAACTGTTCTTTTTTTAAAAAAAGAAAATAGCCTGTATATGAACTTTTCTTTTACCCTAAAAGTCAGAAATCTTTGGGGTTTTCCTTCCTCCCCATCCCCCTTTACTCTCCTAAAGAGGTATTTTTTCCATTTTCACAATCATTTGCAACCTTCGACCACATTCTTGCTGCCTGCTCTCATTGACTGATCCAAATACTCTGCCCTTTCAGAAAGGGAAACTTCATTTGCTTAAAAGTTATAGTGCCATTTTCAAATAGTAAATCTGTCCTAGTTTTGGACAGGTGTCTGCCAGGGAAAAGCTAGAGCTTCCCTGGAAATGGAGAATGTAAACCCCCTTCCCTCCAAATCGTTATAATTTTGCAATTACGGGCTTTTCAGGCATAGATTTGGGAATAGGAATAGCAGTTCTTTACTAGGAATATTAAAAAAGAAGAAATACAAATGTGGCAATACAAGAAAAAAAACAAACTAGTCCTCAAAAAACCCTGACAGACTCAGGGATACAACCTGATACCCTGTTAGTTAGGGTAAGCAGTCCAAATAAATTCTTCTGAGTAACAGATGTGATTCTAGGGAGTAGAGATAATCCTGAAGAAAGTCCAGTGGTGGCGAGGTGGTTCTGGTCTTGCTCTGGGATGCAGTGAAGACTGGCTACCCAATGCTCTGATGTCTCAGTTTTTATCTAGGTGGGAACAGTTGGCTCCCCACACTGGGTGGAGCATCTGACAACGGGGTGATGTAGTGAGTCCTGTCATTGGTGAGCCTCAATGGCCCTTTATCAGAGGATATCCCCCCCAAGGGTGAACGGGTGGTGGAAAAGAAACAATGCCTCACCAGGTTTTAACAGCTGACCTTTTATCATCTGCCCTCTTCTCCCTGGAGTTACAAGAGATAAAGAAAAAAAACATCTCCCCAACAGATGGAATAGAATACACATTTTTTTGGTTACAAAACCCAAGACAAAATCAAAAGCTGTCTTTAAAGACTCTCTGTTTCTGGCTAGCATTCTTGTTCGTTCTTGTGTTAAAGAAGAAAACTGAATCATAGGTGATGCTATTCTCATGTTTTAGGACTTTCACTCAATATTTCTATAAGATTCCATTGCATCCTATGGCTGGGGAGTCCATCTAATGCCTTCCTTTAAACATAACATTTTTCTTCTGCTGGGCTTTGTACTGTTGCAAATTCATGAGACGTGTATACAGATACCAAAATTTTCAAACTCATCTGTGTGAAATCTGAAACTTCAGATCACTAAAAGAAGGCTGCTGTTGGAAAGGTCTCCTGCACGCTGAATTAGATCATGTTATGTGATACATGAACTAAATCTTACGATCCAGTATGTTGCAATTAGGATGTGGCTTCAGGGTTAATCTAAGCTTGCCTTCTTGCACCCCAGTTTTTTGTTTCAGGTTAGTTCCATGCATTGATTATCTGTTCCACATCTGTCAGATTTTATGCCAAAATAGACAATCCATCTGTGTAACTGATACTTTTCGCAACACTTGCATCCCTATGTGGTATTATTATTAACTGAGATTATTAAGTTTTAGTTAAAGGAATTAGGAGGAGTGACCTCATTGCTCTCGAAAGAAGGAGAAAGTGGAGAGGGAGGGGCTGAGCTCTTCTTCCTGGGATGCAGTGACAGGACTATGGGAATAGTCCGAAGCTGCACCAGGGGAGGTTCAGACAAGACATCATGAAGCATTTCTTTACTGTGAGGGTGGTCAGACACTGGAACAGGCTTCCTTGAGAGACAATCAATGTCCTGAGCTTGTCAGTGTTTAAGAGGCATTTGACAACATTTAACTGTTGGTCAGCCCTGAAATAGTGAGACAATTGCAGTGATGGTCACTGTGGGTCCCTTGGAACTGAATGGGCTATAGTCTGTTCTATTCTGTTCTGTTCTATTCTGTTCTATGCATCTTTTAGCAAAGCAAGGAGGATTTCTCCATTCTCAGCATGTCACAGGGATGCTAAAACTTGTAACTCCTCAGTTGGTTGTTTCATATGTCTTTGGGTTTTTCATTGCTTGTTTGCATTATTTAATGCTTGAAGAGTTTCACTGGAGCTGTAGTAATTTTGTTCATAGTTTCTACCTTCTACTGAAGTATTCCTTTGAGTTTCTTATCAGAAATTGAGCTGCTTAAAACTACACACTACTTTTTCAATGTGTTTAGATCCCTGCTCATTTCACAGATTTGAAAACTTTGAAACATATCAGAAACATTAAAAAAAAAAAAAGTCATTCCCATGTCTCATGAGATGTAACATTGTATTCAAGCATATAACTGCACATTTTCTGTGACTTGAAGTTTGCTGATAGGCTTTCTCCACTGCTGCTTCCTGTGAATTTGTATTTATCCACCTTGTCTAGTGCCAGGGCTTGTGATCTGCAGTCACCTTCCAAACACAGCATTCCCTTCGCAATCTGCGGAATTAATTCATAATGTTAACAAAAATAATAAGCTTGCTGTGGGTGAAGCACTGTTGCTTTCCTATGCTTTTGGTCTAGGCTTTCATGATTCAATTTTGAAGCATCATCACAATTCTCTTAACTCCTCTTCCTATTGACACACTGAATTACTTGGTCTTATTAGTACACTGAAGGTAGCAGATCTGTTTATTTTTGGAGATTTTAATTGCCTCTGCCCTTACAACTTTACTAGCAGATCATTCCCTCATTGTAACATTAATCTCTCCCCTTCCCTGTCACATCCAGTCTTTTCCTCAGAAGAAGAAACTTAGAGTTGCATTTTTTTGTTCCGCAGGTTAGGGAAGGATCTCTGGAGGCCACCTGGTCCAACTTTCTGCTCAAAGTTAAACCAGTTTTGATGTTTTATCAGATTGTTCAAGTTCTTGTGCGGTTGAATTTTGAGAATTTCCAAAGATGGAGGTTTTTCAACTCCACTTGACAGTCTGTACCTTTGCCCAATGCTTATTATTCTTTTCTTACAAAATAGGATCTCTGGTATTTCATCTTGTCTGGTGACTCTAGTCCTTTCACTTTGTACCCCTTAGAGGTTAAACCTCATTTCAACTTCTGTTGAGGCCAACCATTTATCCATCCCTAACCTGAACAATTCCAGTTCTCTCAGCTTCTCTTGAGCATCTTGTGAGCATCTTGGTTGTCTCCCACGAAGCTAGGGAATGTTTGGTATTTTTTGTGCACCAAGGCCCTCTAAGGTATTCATAATATTCCGCATATGGTTTCACAAATGACAGACAGGAGAGGAAATCTACTTTCCTCAACCTACTGGCCGTGCATTTACCAACACATACTTGCACATAGTCAGTGCAAAGTCTGGCTGCTCATTCCTTTCTGCTTAGCTTGTTGTCCACCAGGGCTGTCAGGTCCCCTTTCTCATGGTGCCTTCTATATGGTGAGTGCATCCTATTCTTTTGTGTGGTGCTTTTCCATCCCAGCTACCAGACTCTGTATTGCTGTTGTTGAACTGTGAGCTTCCTTGTAGCTCATTACTCATCATGTCTGGGTTACTCATAGAAGCCACCCTGCCCTCCAGAGTATGGGCTCTGAACTTAAAACCACTGGCTGTGACTCCAGCAACTTTTCCACTCGCCTGGTAATTAATTCCTCTGTGCAATCCATGTCAGCCTGGTGTGGCTACAAAGATACTTTGAGATGCTGTGTTGAAAGTCATGCTACAGTCAAGGAAATGTACTGCCTTCCCTTTGTCCACCAAGACTGACATCTCAACATTGATGGAAATCAGGTTAGTCAAACACAGTTTGTCCTTTTTAGATCCATTCTGGCTGTTCTTATCCTCCCATGTGCATCATGTGCTTGGAAGTAGATTCCTGAAGGATTTTGCTCCATGATCATCTTGAGCAGTGTAGTCAGGCTGCTGTTCCATCCTGTAGCCTCCTTGTCACCCTTTTAGGACATGGACTTGGCATTTGTGCTTTAGCAGTCATCACCTTCCCAAGTTGCCATGAGGTTTCAAAGAGAACAGCCTGGTAATGGTCTTGACTGTTTTTTTCAGCACACTTGGAAGCATCCTGTATTGTCTCAAGACCTGGTATATGCCAAGTTGGTTTCACTGGTCTTTGACTCATAACTTCCTCCACTGTGACACTGTGCTGCCCCACACTCTGCTCTTGGCTTCAGGGAGCTGAGGTACCTCTGAGCAGGGCTTGAGAAGTGAAGTGAAGCAAAAAAGGCATCAACTGCCTTGATCTTCTCCACGTCTCTGGTACTAGATCATCTCTCTCATTGAGAGTAGTAGGACAATATTTGCCTAATTCGTTCTTTTATGGCCAATGTATTCATAGAGTCTCTTGTTTACCTTCATAATCCTGGCTAGTTTCAGTTCCAGCTGAGCTTGGCTTTCCCAATTCTGTCTTCTCTTTTTTGGGATATTCCTGCTGGATACCCAACTCAGCTTCCATGTTCCAAACCTTTACCTTTTGTGCTTGAGTTGAGGGAGAGGTTGCCCATTTAGGCAGACTGCCTCCTTGCCATTCCTGCTTGATTTCTAGCTAAGTAGAACAGACTGTTCTTGTGCTATGAACATGTCATCTTTGAAGATCAGCCCACTCCTCTGCTCTTCACAGCAGCTTTTCATGGGACCCTGCCAGTGAGTTTTCCAAATGAGCCATGTTCTCCTGAAGTGCAAGGTCTGCTATTTTCCTTCTTTAGGTCTGTTCAAGTCTTAAATTCCACCATCTCACAGTTGCTTCTGCCGAGCCTGCCACAGACTTTGTCTTCCTGAGCCAGTTTATTGTGAGTAATAAATCAGAGTGCCTCCCTGATTTGGCTTATTGCTTGTTTGGAAGAAGTGTTCCTGATGGCCAGGCATCTCCTGAATTAGTTGTAGCCTGCCAAGCCTTCATGAATATGTAGGGATGGTTAAGCCATTTACTAGATGTTCTTATCATTAACTCCCTTAGACCACGTCATCTTTAATGTCGCACTGGGTTAACTGTATTTCTGATCCTTTTCTCCCCTGTGTTCAGATCTGAGATCGTCTTTAATGCCTTTCTAGGGATGAAATTCCATGGTAGTTGACCCTAAACAGGGATTTCACAATATAAACCTCTACCCCTCTCTGAATATAAGCATCCACAGCTTTTCATACAATTTCGTGCTCTTCCCTGATAGAGTTCTTGCTCCAGCCACCTGTTTTGCTTTGTTTTGTTCTTCCTCTAAGTGTGTGTAGGGGCTTGTCATTTCTAAGATTACCTCCAGTATTATGGATTCCATTCACTGATTCCATTATCTTTTGTCCTCATAATAAGAATAGATTTTAAAAATGCATTTAGCCAGGAATGCATTCATAGCATGCTTCATTTACAAAATTAATAAGTCTAGAAGCTTGTGTGGTTTTAGAACTTGTCAGAGATCCGAATTTCACCGTTTTCCCTTTTACAGATTCCACAACTGCCGATAAAACACATACTGACAGGCAGTGGTTATCTGCAGAATGCTGAACAGAACATTGTAGACACCATTTTAAGAAGTGTAGGACTACACATGTGAACACCAAAAAAGCACTTTGAGATGGCCAGCAGTTACATACACGTGTGTAAACTTGAATCAGTGTTTTGTATGGAATGGGTGAGTGGGTGTGCCAGATCTTTGTGTGATCTGCAGCTGTACCTGAAGGTTACCGAGTCACATGCCTTGCCATGTGAATGCTGTAGAGCCCTCCAGGTGTGTAGGACCAGGTTGCACCTGCAGTGCTTTTTGTGTGCCACGTTCTCCACCTCAGCATTATCAGTGGCGTGTCAGTGGATCCTGGGAGTGCAGCGGGTAGCAAGGAATGATTGAAAATTCCAGATAGGCATCTCTGGCTCTCTTAATTACCAGAGTCTTCCCATAAGCTTGTGAGTGATTATTAGAGGTGTGAAATGAGAGTCAGCAAAATATGAAAGGTATTTCAGTTGTTCCAGCTAAAGGTAGAGGGTTAATGTTTCCAAAGAATAATGAAAGGGGATATTAATAGTGACTGCAGATTTCAAAAATTACTAAGAAGGCTCTAAACATTTGAATAAAAATAGCTTATTTTTACTCTAAATGAATAGCTAAAATTCAGTATTCTGTTAATACATGCATTAACACAGCTTCTGTTTGATCTGTTTTAGATGAGAAGATTGTGGAAAAAATCCGGGCTTTACAAATGAAAGCTGAAGACTATGATGTTGTTAAGGTGATTGGAAGAGGGGCTTTTGGAGAAGTGCAGCTGGTAAGAATGTAATGATGTAATGTTTAGACAGATTAACAGCTTTAGCCAAAACCTTCCTCAATCTTCATGTTTTATATGTAATTTTTCATTATTTTGAGAGATAGTTTCTGTGCATAGTAAACATGAAATCTGAGTTTAAAATATGATGGATAGGAAGGGAAGAACTCAGGAATGTTTTCGATCCTTTGATCAAAATCAAAAAGGCAGTTCATGATAATTCTAAATCCTTTTGGCCACAAGTAACACTGTATAATAATATCTGAAGCCTTCTACAAACGGGCAGGTGAACACTGCAACAAAAGGTTGTTGTTTTGCTCTTATAATTGTGATGCTTGCATTGTATTTTAAGTGACATGACTCACAGGATTTTTAAAAGATTCTTTTCTTATCGTCCCCTCAACATTGAATGCAATATAATATCTAAAGCATGAATGGAATTACTTTTAAAATTTTTATTGCAGAGAAATTCTGTTATTAAAAAAAAGAGATCAAACTACAAAAAGTAACTTGGTGTATCACATGTAGTCTGATTTTCATTTAATTTTGATTTTTCCAGGACTTCCAAGTCCTACTGTCTGATAAGTGGCACAAAAATGTGAGCATATGTATAAGATGGATTGATATGTCAGTTTTGAAATAAGCATTGGATGTAAGTGCCAGATAGAATCTGGAAGGCAAACATTAGGGACAAGGTATCATGAGCTGACAGATAACTGTGCACCAGCTGATCCATGGTGATTTTCTGTTTTAGTATTTTTAGAGGAAAAGAGTTATGAAGGAAGTCAATGGAAAGGGGAGCAGCTATTTTGCTGCAGTTGAAGCTTGTTATCTTGTCACCATGAGGTAACAGTAATTACCCTTTGCTTGTACGTGTTGATCTGGAACTGGCATTTTACTGCTCTGTAGTAATTTTGCACTAGGAAGCTGGGAAAATCATATTGTCTTGTTATGTATAACCATTTTGGAAAATATAAAGATGTGTTGGAGTTTTGTTGAGTAATGTGGTAAGATCTAAGGTGGAAGGGCTTATAGGAGGTACACAGTGTATAATGACAATAAATTTATGATCCGTTTATAAAATTCTTCGCATTTTCCATATTAGTGTAGCTGAAATTTGTTGGAACTGGGGAAAAAACCCCTCTGACTAGCCTAATATTTGCATGACTCATGGGTAATTTGCAAATTTAGATGTGATTAGTATGGCAGATAGTGACATCTGATCAGCACTTTTTATTAATCTTATGTCATTTTTTAAGACAATTTCATCCAAGTCTAGTAACATGAGAATGTAGCACCCTTTTTCCTATTTCTCTCAGGTTCATTTATACTTTGTTTTTGTCCAGAAGAGTGAATGAAGTATGGATTGGAGTAGTTCCAAAAATCCTCATTTTCTAGCAAGACTTTAAAGAATTATTATGTATATTTATATGATTTTATATCCTTGTAGGCAACAAATTAAAAACAAAACCCAAACCTTAAGTAGAACCTTTCTTTCTTGTGAAGGGGCTTCTGCAGGGTGTTTGTAAGAGAGCAGTCTACCCCATGGCTTTTCAATGACAGTCACATCAAATGGTTTATTTTAAGGTCTTCGATTAGACATTTGTAACTTTACAGTAATCCACATGGACCAGTGAATAGAGACGCGCCTGACGCACTGGCATGTGAAGTCAGTTAAAAATCAAGTTGCAAGGAGCAGAGTTTCTTGTCCATTTGTTGAGGGGGTAGGAGATGAAAAAGAGCAAGTCTCACTAACAGAAGTCATGTGCCATTTTTAGATATCACACATATTTCCTGGAAGCACCCAAGAGAATTATATTTTTGATGTGCTTCAAGAACGAAAATGCATTGTTTTCATATGTGTATTTCTTAAGAACAGAAGGGGTTTTCTAAATTATTTTTATTTTCTTTTTAATGTTTCATTTCAAATAGAAGGTCCTGATTTGTTCATTAATTCACCATGTCAGACACAATTTATATTTCTAAGAAGAGATGATTTTTTTGTCATTTACATGCTGCAGTTAGGCACTTGGAGGGATCTGAAGACAAACTTTATTTTTCATTTGCCTGACCCTTAAAATATAGTGACAAAATGCCCAGTAACCTGGTCATACAATGATGGGGTTTGGGTTGCATTGCTGTCATGGGTGGTTTTTTTAATCTTAATAAGCCCTTCCAAAAACAAGAATCCTTGGTATTGGAAAGAAACTTCTGTGTGTTCATATAGAGCTCTTCTGTACTTCATGTCAATTTAAAACACTTTTTCTGGAGAGTAAAAGTACAAGTAGAAATCATAATGTTATGCAGTCTTACAGCTGAAAAGCAGTGGGCTAGTAAATACAACTGCAGATCTGAACTAATATTAGCTGGTGATGTGGACATACATACCTCAATTTTTTGCCTCACAAGGTATGGTACAAGTTTAAACTATTGAGCTCAGCTCTATCTATTTCTACTCCGTTCAAAACGTTAACACCACTGTTGCAGATGATGGATTTGCAGTAATGAAAGTATTTTGCAACACTTTCTGTGATCAAAATAGAAATTTACTTCAGTGGGAATTAAATACAGAAAGAATCATAAATAAAACTTGATTAAGTACACGAGTTAAATTAATGCATGTTGTGTTATCAGTATGTGTTGTTGTGCATAAGAATTGTAGCACAAATACTTATTATTTGTTTCTAATGATGATATTAGTGTGCTCATTTTTTGTAAAGTTTGCAGCATAAAATAGTCAGCTATGACCTCTTTAATTTTGTTTTCCCTTAGTCTTCTGCTCCAGTATAGCATTTTCTGGCTAAAGAAGTGATGTGAAACAATCAGTTTTCCAGATTCTGTCAAGAAAGTGAAACACATTCTTTACTGTTTTGTCTTACAGCTAGATTTTTTTTTAAAAGGCTTGATTTTTCTTCTTCCTCTTCCCTCCAAAAAAATTAAAAACCAGTCCAGTGAAAGAGAGATCAGATGACTCTGGTCTGAGCATCTGACTGTGGTGGAGAAACAATTTCCTTATAAATCCAGAAGTATTAAATGCCACACTTGTGCTGGTCTCTGGTTTTGCTGGGTCTGTAGTGATGGGGAAAGCTAAGAAAATGATTGCCAGCTGCCAGATCACTTCTTCTCTTATGCAGTGCCATGAATAAAAGTGACTGGTGTCTAGGGCAGACAGAAAAATTGAATTATGGTGCTTAATATGTTACTTCTGGTTTATGCTGAAACGGTTACTTATGAAAGCACATCCTGAGTCCCTCCTGTTTGTTTTCACTTGTGGAAAATTATCTTGATTTGAAATTTGTCCTTAGTTCCTTCTCCCAGGTCTAACCATGAAGGATTGTAATGTTGCAGTGACACAGCAGACTGACCTGCTCATGTACTGGAAGAGAAAACTAAAGCAAAGTTAACACTTCCTTGTGTTTGGTGCTACAGGATGGTCTGGGTGACAGTCTTTACTGTCTGGTTTCTTAGTGTTGCAAACCAGTGGTTGTCATGGCCTGCGTAAACAGATGCTGGTTTATTTTTCTTCATTAAGTGCTTTGTTTATTAGGTTTAATTCCCCATCCACTGCTGATGTACCGTTCTGAAGTAAAGCAGATAAAGCAGTCATGTTTCATTACCCGAAAGGTTATCAGGATGGAAACTTTGATACCCTATCTGTAGTCATTTCTTATGGCTTTATTAAGTATTTTAGGACACCTGTAATTTCTTCAAGCCTTAGAGTTAATTTCAAAACTCTACTCTCTAAGATCATAATTTTTTTCAAAATCCTAAAAGAGACAGTACCATTACCAATACTATGTACTAAATCTGACAACTTCAAATGGATGTGTTATTTTCTTTGCCTACAGATTGTCTTCCCATGTGAATGCTGGGGAAATTACGGATGCATTTTGTTTATCGAAAGTATTAGATTGTTGAAGCAGAGTGGAGTGAAATTCTTTTTTCTTAATACATTTTCATGAGTTAAACAAGGCCATGTTACTCAGTGCTAATGGCATGAAGGGATTTTCCTACCTATTTTGAGAGTTACTCGGGTGAGCTACAGTTTAAATTTGGCAGTTCATTTAAACAGTTGGAAGAAATTGAAACATCATGACAGTTTAATACATGAATAATCTGCTGTATGAGCCAATATCTGTATGTACAAATATAGCTCTGAGTAAAGAGCACAGTGACTAGCAGCTCAAAAGGCTGTCTCCAGGGGCCACGGTGCTGATAGAAGGAAGAATGTCAGCGGTAGGTCTGCTCACCTGCAAAGTGTGCCAAGACACACTCAGTCTCTGGGTGTGCCAGTAGACTTGTTACTGCTTTGATTTTGTACAGAGAATGAGCCTATCTTGAAATTTTTTCAAGAAATCATTTAGCCAATAACCCACTGGCACTCTTTAGAGAGGTGTACAGACCGATTTAGGACCCCCCACCTCTCTTTGCCTCTCCATTCAGGCTGTGAAGAATTTTTTTCTCGAAGTCATAGGAGACCGTTGTTTTTCTAAATGCAGGCAGGTACTCTAACTGCACCTAGCAAGAGTACACAGCGACTTTAGGAATTGTAAACTACTAAATGCATTGCAGAGCTTCAACGTGAAATTTCACAGAAAATGCACCTTCAATTAAACAGTATCTTTTTGAGGTTTCTGGTCTTCATGTTTCTTCTGGGTTTGGGCAGGATTACAAAAGCTCTACTTAGGGGAGTATAGTTTGTGGTGTACCACCAAGTCTTCGTAAATAATCCCATGTGGCATTAGTAAGTGGGAGGAAGTTAGTTTTCAAAATACTGTTTTAGGACACCTTCATTAACTGACTAATTAATGTCCTAAAATATGCTTATAGAGTTGTTAATGCACATAGATGCCATGTTTCTCTTCTGGTGTTAGGTTGGAAGTTTTTTGATCTAATTGTAGAGAAGGTTATTAGTGTTAAACTAACAAATTATTATTAATTATTAGTATGCAAGATACTAATAAGAAAACCTTTGCACCTATATCCTGAATGCAAAGAGCCCCAATTTCAAGAACAGCAGCTCCTTAAATAATCCTCTTTCTGTTCATGTTCTTGCTTTTTCCAAGATTAGCCCTTCCACCTGATGCTTCTCCTATTCCTTCAGCAATATTAGTTTTTACAGCTCCTCGGGAGCAGGAGACTGATGCTCTCAGATCTGTGGACCAAATAGGTGCTCTGAAGCTTTGCTCTGCAGATGTCATGGACCTGAATCTACAGGTGTTCAGAAAAGCCTATTAAACATTCTTTCAAGTAACAAACTCAGATAGTGTGCAAAACTATGAAGTTAGGAGATCTGCTTTATTTCTTAGATGTCAGAGGTTTTAAATGCACCAGAAAATCATAACTTCAGTTTCTAGTGTATTTCACAATTTTCATTTAATTGATTTCATGAACTAGTCCACTGAATTTTTTATTTCAACAGGAAAAAATATACAGAAACTTAAGGTCCTGATGACTCAGACTTCTTACAGCTGAATACTTCTCACCTTGATTTCTATAAGAAACACTCAAGAATGTTAAAAACCTGTTCCTTTAATGTTTTTTTCATGAAATAGGATGTCTTATGATTAATTAGCTGACTGCAGTGTGCAATTTAAGGATTTGGTTTCTTGTCTGAATTCAGATGAAGTTTCCAAAAATGCTTTCATATTTTGTAATAAAAGCTTTAATTCCAGTTTCCCAATAAGATTTATTGTATTAATTTTGCACCATTTAAAGTGAATTTAAGAACTTTTTAGGAAAATAAATAGGCGCAATCATATTTTGGCGTAAAACAAAAATTGGCAGAGGCTGAAGCAGACTGCTTGCCCAGTTCCTAACATGAATGAATTCAATTCAGTGTTCAGAATAAGAAAGTAAAAGCAGAGTTAGACTTTATTTCCTGCTATGGTGGGGTGTTTTTAGTAGCCGTTAAACTTTTCTTTTTAGGTTTGGAAGTTCTCAAATCCTTACTGTGTAGAAAATTTGGTGTATGAAGACCTGGAGGCATTGCATCCCAGAAAGCAATTTGCACATAGCAGAAACATACTATGCTCATACTCAGATTTTTAACAAGGCATTTTTAAAGGGTTGATTCTCTTCTTTCTCCACAAACAGGTTCGCCATAAGATGACACAGAAGGTTTATGCAATGAAGCTACTTAGTAAATTTGAAATGATCAAGAGATCAGATTCAGCCTTTTTCTGGGAAGAAAGAGATATCATGGCCTTTGCTAACAGCCCATGGGTGGTTCAGGTAAGGAAGATGTGTAAAAGTAAAATAATCACAACAACACCAATAGTAATGATGCTGATGCCATAAATACTTCCCCAGTCTTGGGCTGGTTTTGAGTTTACATTGAAACTCAAATCAAGGTTTAGGTTCAGATTTTTACTTTAAAAAAAAATACATTTTTACAGCAATTTCACTAAGTTTTGTATATTTTACTGTATTAAAAAGTAGATTAATTTGCATTTTAGTCACTATAAATGCATCTTAAAACAGAATTAAATAGATTTTTGAAATGCCTTCATAATTATTTGGAATAAAAAGGAAGCTATCTTTCCAACTGTGAAAAATTCTGCATAGGAATGTAGAAACAAATGTGATTGGTATTTCCAGTCTTTCCTCATGATAGTCAGTTGATCACAGGCAATTGGAATTAAGAGTGCTTTAAATAATCACTCCTCTCAGCTGCCGTTTGATATATGGGTGAGGGTGCAGTCCTGGTCTCCTGCAAGGCCAGGGGCTGTAGCAGTGGTTCCCTTGAAACCGTCTCCTCGTAGTGGGCAGTTCTGAGCATCAGCTCTCGGCATAGCCGAGTGATGGAGAGTTGACTTCTTCATCTGGTCTTGAGCACCATCTCTCGCAGCTGTCTCAGGACTTGGGTCATCAAAGTGCTGTAATGTGAATTATGCCTTCGGGAGCAATCAGTACTGATTATTGCCATTTGTTGTAACTGGTAAATTGCACCAGTTAACAAAAGGAATAGTGAAAGCGTGTGCATGGAGAAATTGTTTGTCCTTAATTTTTAAAATTAATTAATTTAAATGCTCCCATATATATTGCCATGCTTCTGTATATTTAATAAGACTGGCTTTAAGCTTTCCATATATTTTTCATAACACTTTACCTGTTTTGCTCTTTGAGCATGTTCTGTGCTCTTGCCTATATTCAACAGAAATACTTAAACAAATAGATGGATTTTTAATTTAGTTCTTTGTTCTAGTTACAGTAATTGTCAGGAGCTATTTTTCACATGCTGTTGAAAGTAACGAGAAATGCATGACCTGTCACAAGCAGGATATAAATGTGTGTATGCATTTGTAAATAGCAAATGAACTAAAGTGTAGTTGCAATTGTGCCTTCTATGATTAAGTGTATCAGTGTGATATATTTAGGTGATGTGGTCCAGTGGGGTAGGACATTGAGCTGGTTGGAAGAAAATGTAGGTCCTGTTCTGATCTAGAAACTGGGACAGGTCACACTGCTTCTCTCTGTCTAGTTTTTAATGTGAAAAACAAATGAAACAGGAGCCCTAGACAGTTTTATTTTTTTTTATGAAATCCCTTGAGGTCAAAAACAAAAGTGCTGCATAAAGACAGTGCTGTTATTTATTATTATATATGAATATCTCTGTGTATGACAAGATTATTTTGAATCTTCATTTGGATTTTAATGACCTCGTGCATTATTGTACTATATATTGCATATATTATCCATTTGTGCAAACAAATACAGTGCAACATATATGTATTAAAATATATATTTCTAATCTAGGTGTATTCAGTCATTAGTTATAAAAGTAATTTTAATCCGAAGGTCAAATCTCCACAATAACATACCGGCCTTTCGTGGATCCTCATCCTCCACAGTCTCCCTGATTCTGACGTTGTCCTTTCCACGCATCCTATTTTTTCAATTGCCTTTTAATTTTGTGTGTGTAATTTAAAGATGTGAATGATTTTAGTTTTTAAGGTAAGGCAGTATTCCCTAAGAAAAAAGGTGAGACTTTCAGAGACTTTTTCACAACAGTAATTGAACATTTTTTGTTGGACTGAGGTGTTTTCAGACCTGGTTATCACCGTGTGGAATCTCTAAAACTTTAGGAGTCTAGGCCTGAAATACATTTTAAAAAGACTGAACTTACTTTCAGTCTTATGCCAGTAGGAAACATACTGCAACTTATACCAGATCAATATTTTATTGTTAAGGACAGTTTCTTTGTATTGTGTTATAGTTGTCTTCAGGAACATTTTGGTTTTTTTCTTAATTCAGTGTGTGTTGGTTTAGACAAAGTGACTTTGCAAACATGTATAGAGATAAGGAATTTATAATATAGAAACTTTGGATACGGCCTAAGGTGCTGCTCACTGCTGAGCTGTTTTCAAATCAGAACATGATGTTCCCTGTCACAGATTTGATACTTAGCATTTTGGCTCAGAGATGCTTCTTAATGCCAAGAAAGATGGGGAAGGATGGATGGATGCCTATAGTATTAAAATAATCAGGAAATATTTTTTACTTTTTCAAAAATTATAATGAGGGAGTTCTGAAGTTCAGCAAATTTCAAGGTACTCTCATAATTAACAGAAAAATACATATTTTATGCATATTAAAAGTAATTTTGAAAACATATTCTCAAGTTAAAGGGCTTTATTCTTTTCCCTAGCTGTCTGAAAAGTAACTGCATTTTCTTGCATTCCTTTTTTTTTAATGTTGCAGCTATTTTGTGCCTTTCAAGATGACAAATATTTGTACATGGTAATGGAATACATGCCAGGTGGAGATCTTGTAAACCTTATGAGCAATTACGATGTGCCTGAGAAATGGGCCAAGTTCTACACAGCTGAAGTTGTTCTTGCTCTTGATGCAATTCACTCCATGGGTTTGATACACAGAGATGTGAAGCCTGACAATATGCTTTTAGATAAGTATGGGCATCTGAAGCTGGCAGATTTTGGCACTTGCATGAAAATGGATGAAGTAAGTATGCAACTGAATAATTTACGATCTATTAAACTGTAATTCTAAATTGCATTGATATCTAAGGTTATTTTCTTATGAAGTATACTACCCAAAGGAATATTCATCCAATGCTCTACTTGTTTGGAAGCTCTTTCTTCTTTCCTACTTTTAAATATAAGAGTACTTTAAATAGTGTAACCTTTTCTGTTATAAACTGTTCTCTCACATGGAAGAAGGATGTAAACTTACTCTTCGCTATTTTTGAAAGCATGTGCATTTGTGAATTTCTGAGGTAAAGGTTTTTTTGCCAAATATTTGAAAAACTTGCAAGATAACTCTTAGTTTCAACATAAATAACATTGGAACAGTTCATAAGCTGACTGTTTTTTTGTAAATGAAATTATTTTACAGGCAAGACACAGTCTTCCTGTATCTAATTGTTCTCATAGCATCCTCTAGTGGTCATTCAAATGAGGTCACAGTACGGCAGCAGTGGTATGTGATATATTGATCAAAATCAGTTAATTATTTGTCAGGATGCCAAGATGTCAATTAAAATAACTTAATTGTCCAGATTTAGCCACATGCAGCCAAATACAGTTTTCGATTGAGTTTGTATCAGAATATTTTTAACTTTATATTATTAAAAAAACTTGAAAATAAAACTACCTTTTGTAGTTTGCACTCTTAGAATCTTGCCTGACAGAGTTATGTAATTTACCGAATATACTCTTCCTGTGAAAACTAACTATTCTACCTATGAAAAACTATAACAGATTATAGCATATCCAAAAAAACTATATATGAACGTGTGATGTGATTTACCTGGTCTTTGAAAGTTTTCTGTAGTAATGTTGGCAAGGGTGATCCTTTTAAGCTTACGTGCTTTTATGTTTTGGGTTTTTTTCTGTATTGTTTAGGCAGGGCTTGACATAATTTCTGCTATCTATTTAATTTGCATTTGCATCATTAAGTTAACGTCTCTTTAGCAGTATTCAGAAATACTGTGTCTGTTTAGGATGGATTTTTTTCACATGATAATATCTTAACTTCATCATTGTCCAACTGTGGCTCTTTATTGAAGTTCACTCTATTCAGTTCTGTTGATGTTGTAGTTGTTAGTCTAAAGGCAGAGATAATATTTACCTCCATTTTACTGATTTACTTGCATGTATTTTAGAAGACAGCATTTGCTTTAATTGAAAAAATCAAAAGTAATCTTGGTCTCTTAATTCAGTCCTTAAAAATATTAATTTTTTAAGTTAATTTTTTAAAGTTTTGAGTCAGTAGATTGTAATGTCTTAAGGGAATCTGTTGTTCATTGGAAGTGGCAACAAAAAAGCATCAAAAAAGCTCTCAGTATAAATCTACCAAAAATAAGGTCATCCTTTGTGCTGTTTTAGAGACCCCAGAAATGGTGGACCTACACCATTTACTTTTTTTCTTTTTCACTGCTATTGTTAAAAGAATGGAATACTAAAATGTAAGTGTGAGAAATGCACCTGTGTTTCTCATAAAAAGTTACAGAACTCCACTTTAGACAGGGCATCATCAATGGATCTCTTAGAAAAGTTAAATTTTTAAAAGATTACATTTTAAGTTTTTTGTGTTTCTCAGACTCAGTGGAATGGCAAAAAATGTTTCTTCAGGAAGCTTTAGAAGTCTAGAGGTTCTGGATTGTTTCCAAATCTCATGCTACTTGGTACAAAACATGAACACATCCCAGCTGTGTAAATATAATATGGGTGTTGGCTGACTGATTTGTAGAAAATATATGCTTACCCAATACTTATTTTTTGGATTTGGATCTCTTAGCAGTTGTGAGCATTAGCATCTTCCTTATGCTGTTGAGAGCCCAGGAAAATTTTGCTGCAATTAGTTGAGAGATTTTTCCAACCTTTGCTGTTCAGTGTTTGCTTAAGTCAACCGGGCCAGGCCAGAACAGACCCTTGCAGCAGAGTTCCTCCTTATCATTTTCCAAAAAGAGTTGCTCAGTGGTTTAGTGATCTTTTCCAGCATAAAAGAAACTGTTCTGTTTATGTGACTCAGTTGTCATAACTGGGGGCTTGTGGGGTTGTTTTTCATTGCTTGTTTTCTTTTTTTAATTAGTCATCTTTTTTAAAATCTGCAACAAAGTGAGTATTTCTGTTGTTGAATAAAGAATGGAGTTAGACTCAAAAATTTAGTAGGAAATGTGGTTCCCTTTTTTAGTATTTAGGTATGATAAAGTACACAGGATTCACCAGTCTGTGTCTAATCCTCAGGTGTTGTGTAAGATTTAAACAGCAGCTGGCTTTGGTAGTAGCTATCGTAGGGCTAGGAGCTCCGGGTATTGCCACGCACAGCACTGTCCTGTGCTAACTGAGCCTTCAGCAGAGCGCAAGTTCAGAGAGTATCTGTTGAAAAAGATATGACCAAAAGAAGGGATGTTTGCCCTTGGGATTATTGCCTCAGCCCAGGCAGTTCAGCTGAAAGAAGCTGCATGTTCCTCTTTTTGGAACTCAGCTTCTTTCTCATTTAAGCTTGTCCAGTGAAGAGGACTCTTGCTGGCTCTTTCGTGCCTCAGCGCATTGGCTGCTGTTAATGCCTGATGTGTGCAGTTGTCGTGATTCCACACAAACACCCCTCAGCTCTTGTTTACTGGAAGCAACTTCCTCAGGGAGTGAAAGCCTGACTGTCAGCCTTGGTTCAAGACTGAAAGTCCTTCAGGTTTGATGGTGATCCTCCTGAAGATGAAACCTGAATTGCTTTGTCTTCAGCAATATAATAATGCTGAATGATGCTGAGAAACACTGCAGGGAGCCTCACCTCCAAGTTTTCAGGAGCTGGGAGAACAATACTGGACAGCCATTTTTTTAAAGTTGGCACTGTACATCTCTCACATAGCTTCAGGAGATGAGTTCCAAGGTCCATCTTGATCTTTTGAGGTGATGAGAAAAGTTTCAGGTTAAACACTGGCCTGAGACTCCCGACAGGAAGCTTTACGTGGTGACTATTACAGTAAGTGTGCTTCTCAGGCATAAATAGAGGCTTAGTGTTTGAAACACAGGAGTAACACATTGCCCAGAGGAAATGGCACCATTTAAGTCTCTTCAGATGTAGGGACTGTCAAGGTGCTCTGTAGCGGACAGAGAGCATGTCCCTGTTCACTCAGCTTTTATGGTAGAAATCACAGTCTGACTGTGGTATTAAAGGTACCCAGTACTTGAAAATACGTACAGAACAACACCCAAGTTCTTTGAAAGAAGAAGTGTATAAATGAGCAGGACAGAAATCTGGGAATTTTATATTCAGGTAATAATGAGCCAACCTCCCCAGGGACTTGGTAGAATCCCTGTTTTGTGATGCAGTCCCACAGGGTGTGAGATAATCTTCTATCAGCTCGTTCTCCTATGACTGGTTGAGTCAGATGATGATCTTTCAGGTCCCTTCCAAGCCAGGCTGTTCTGTGGTCTGCAAATGCATTTATAGGTTAGTTCCTGAGACAGAAGGTAGAGAGTTCTGTGGGGTATAAGTACAACCAGCTCCATGTGCTTCAGAGAGCTATGGTCCATTGAACCTGGTGTTAGCATGCAAGGGCTTCTTTTATTGTAGAAATTTTTTTTTTTTTTTTACTGTTCAATTCTTTGGCACTTTGTCTGAAAATTGAAAGTGTTATTGTATGGAATTCTTCAACATCTGTAATATTGTTGAAAAGACTTTCCTTGTTGCTGCATACCAGCTATCAGACTTGTGTAGGTCTGGCTGGGTTTTGGCACAGCGTTTGCTTTGTTTGTTTAGGACTTCAGAAAATATGAACATGTGTTATATATTAGAAACTATTCTTGCTTTGGTGTATAAATTATAGAGGGAGGGAAAATAGGGTGTTATTAAGTGCTTAGGTGTCAAGGTGGACAGGCTGTGACTAAAGCTGAAGACTTCAAAGAACTCTTTCAGAACTGTTTTGGTGACTTGTTTTTAAAGCATCTCCTTACCCAGGGAGGGATTCAGGTGACTTCAACCAGACATGACTGAGCAAAAATTCGGACTTTGCCTTGTTGTAATTTTATGTTTGGATGAGGAAGAGATAGACACATGCCAGTGTTGGAGCCTCATTAAGTTGTACAGTGTTACTGGATGAGCAGAACCGCATAACCCTAGAGCAATTCCTCCTGTGCTCAAAGCAAAGAGCGGCTTAGGCTTCAGAGAAGACATGCAGGTTAGTGCACAGAGAGCTGTGACAACCAGGATATTCAAATAGTGGTTTCTTGCCATATGCTAGATCCATTTTCAAATGCTCTCAACTTCAGATTTTTGGAGACTTTGAGTTTTAATTTATTTTGCAGTGTTAAAATGTGTTTGCTTGTATTTTCCTTTGTCCAGTGAATGCAATAGGTCTTCTGGAAAGAGCTAGCTTCACTTTCTTATCCCAGTATGAATAAGTTATGTGCTATCTTATCCACTATAGAATGCAAAAGTTTAGCTGCTCTTCATTCTGGAACTGAGAAGTTAGACTTTCTTTTAGGTTTCAGTTTTAGCATGGAGTCATAAAAGACAGGCATTTTCCAGGAGGACATTTGAAGTACTCTATAGGTCTCTACAGTATTTAGTCATCCCTTCAGTTTTTGCCTGCTGGTTCATGACTTTCTGGATTCTGTTTTAGTACAGAAATAAAAGCTGTTCACAGTTCATATTGTGTATGAGAAAGAATATTGTAAGGTGGTGTCTAAATTTTGTGAATCAGTACAATTTCCAAAATGAAATGTTCCTCTTATTTTCTTTAAACATGTATTTTGAATTTAGTTGTTGATATGAATATTCTATATTAATATTCAGAATTAATAGGTATTGCCATTCACACTGATAGCAAAATGCAGGAAGAACCTTTATAAAATGATTTAGATAAAACTTCAGATTAGGAAACAGAATAAAATATGAGTGTATTTTTGGTACTTCTCTAACTTCATACAGGATTTCATCTCATTCATCCATCTGGTCTCTCAGGAGTAAATTCAGTGAATTTCATTAAAGGAAACAAGACTTAAAACTGAATCAGACTGATGGCAGAGCTGATCTATGCTTCTGTGTCACTTAGTCCCTACATTTTTAGTTTTTCAGTGTGAAGCAGAGGATGAGGAATCATTTCATTGATAGAACTGTGGTAATACGTTAATAAAAATATTTTTTTATAAAAAAAGCTTTGCTATTCTTTAAAAATAGCTTCTCCTTTTATTCTTCTTTGAATCTTTAAACAGAAACAAGGTGTGTCCATAAAAATTTACCTATAACTTGATTTATTGGCTGAATTAGACAAGATTGTTATTTATCTGCTTTGCCGGGCCTAGAATTAATAGCTTGTCAAAATGATTCTAAAGTTTGTCCCTGAATTCAATGAGAGAAGGAGCAGTTTGATACGGTGTGTACCTTCATATTAAAACCAGTGGTAAAAATAATAAAATTGGTGAATATTGAGAAGATGAAGTCAAGAGAAATTGGAGTAGGCGGGGGTAAACACATTACCAAGAAATGCCATTTCAATCCATAAAGCTTCTTGAATTATAAATAGTCTTTAAAACACCCTCCTCAAACCAAGTATTTGAGGCTATATTTTTTATGGCTTTCTGTCCTACTAACAGAGGAATTGGTTAAAGAGGCGCTGAGAAGCCCCTTGAACTGAAGTGCTTGTGTTGTTACTGTTGTACAGACAGGAATGGTGCGCTGCGACACGGCCGTGGGGACTCCCGACTACATCTCGCCCGAAGTCCTGAAATCCCAAGGGGGTGATGGTTATTATGGACGGGAATGTGACTGGTGGTCTGTAGGGGTTTTCCTTTTTGAGATGTTAGTTGGTAAGTAATGAGTTCTGCTAATGAGATTATCATTGAGTCTTCCCTGTGCCTTTAGCTGCACTTTGCTGTGTGAAGGCTGCTGGTAGCTCACTAACAGCTTCTGGCTTTTGGCTGCTGCGGCTTCATTGCTCTTCTCTTTGCTCTCTGTCACTCTCGAGCTGCGACAGCTGTTTGCATGCTCGCTCAGTGATTACTTCCCTGACTCGGTTCAGCTTAAAATTAATTCTTAGAATTGTTTGAACTGGGGTCAGCTACCTCACCATATTTGTGCCACCTCAGGCCAGGATTGAGTTTGCAGGGACACGAGAGATCAGACAGGAATGGCAAGGGCAGGACCGCCCTTTTTTTTTTTCTCCTTTTCCACACCACATCAGTGTCTTCTGTTTAGGTCAAAGTGTGGAAGTATGGCTCAATTCTTCCTTTTGTGCTTGAGTCAGGATTTTCTAGTAAAATACATTGGACTGCTATGGCAACGGACATAGAATATAATCTGTTAAGGAGATGAGTCATCTGTATCTTAAAATATAGTGAGGATCAGTATGATAGTCTGGTAGCAAAATACTGATTATGGAAGGATGGAATTGAGCATACAATTATTAGAAGTCCAAATCAGCATTTTGTGGGAATATTGCAGATTTGATGTTGCTGGTATCCTGAGCCAGGAAAGACACTTAAACATATGATGTGATTACTATTTCCAACTCTTTCAGTATTACAACATTTTGACTTAAAGAATGTGTGGTTTATAGTTAATAGTCTCTCATGAACAATATTACCAGTAAAAAAAATTATTCAGTTCTTAAAATATTGGGCATAGCTGTCCAGAATGTTTTCTCAGCATTTCAGAGCCTCTTTTTTTTCCCTCCTGGTATCTAGGAGGAAAATATTATTTAATTTCTCCATATCCTACATATTGGTAGAAGATATCTATTTTTGTCTGTGCTTATGTATCAGATTCTGGCTATGGTCTTCTAAAACTTGGTACTTTAAAGAAAGCACAGAAACTGTTTTGTTATTCTGGTTTTGATAAAGCTGCAGAACTAATGAAAATGGTAATTTTATTATGAAAATGAAAATTTTACTGTGTGCTTAACGAAACCATAAAATGTTGGTCACGGGATGAATCCTAACAGTTCAGTGACTTAAGATAGTTTTGAGGTGTGGCCAAAATCAAAGCTGTTTCAAAGACAAAAGACGGTTGAGAAGAGGAAGGTTGGGAAAGAGGGAGGCAGCAGCAAATATCAGTGCAGTGGTTCCCACCTGCATTGCACTGGTATGGCAACCCAGTAAATTTACTGTAAGTCTAGAAGTTAAGTTCAAGCTGGTGTGTACTAATTTCTTATTTTGCTATAAAATGACAGAAAGAGACAAAAGTTAGGATTGTTCTTTTGAAAGCAGAATGGTTGTTGTCAATTGGTCTGTTTGTACGTTTTTTCGTGTTCATGGTTTTGAAAGACTCAGTTCCTTGTTGGAAGGCTGCAGATGCCTGATGATTGCTGCCTGTGCACAGCACACCAGAACTGAGGAAAGAGCTTAGCTCATGTGACTGATTGTTCACCTTCTCTATGAAACCTGTGGATTAGTTGGGAGAAATGATGCCTGTTAAAATTGAAGCTTCTTGATTACAGACCCAAACCATATGTATGTTGAAAATGTTGCCAGTTAATTTGGTTGTCAGTTGCCTTTATATTAGCCTCTTCTTTTCACTTGCCCCAGTTTTACCTTTCTTAAGTCTAATTCCTTTGCAGCTATCTCTAACTACAGCCCAGGCTGGAAACCACCGGGTGAGAAAAGTCTATTACTTTAAAAGCCACATGCCATGTTAATGTGGGCAGTCAAGCTGATGCAATTTGTCAGTCAACAAGATTTATTAATATGGATTTAACAGTGTGGTAGCACACTGGGAAGGCTCCTGCGCAGAGCTGACATGCCTTAGGGAGAACAGACCTGTGTGCCTCTGAAATGGTCTTTAGAGAGCTTTGGTGGATTCCTTCCAACAAATGTGCATTAGCGAGTCTTTAATGAGTTTTGGTCCATTTTATGCTTGGAATGTTTAAAGATTTATTCATATGGGTGTCAGCCGTTATGTAAATTAGAAAATATATTGAGAGTCTTAAGGCAGAACAAAAGGTGTAATTGACCAGGCAAAATTTTGGTAGTGATAGACAGGATGGAAAATGGTGTCGTTTGTTACACAGACATTTTAGGGAAGGAATATTTTTAGTTGTATACATTATTTGTACACTGCATGTCTCTTTTTTTTTTTTTCCTTAATAAAAGACTCTTCTAGGTAACTGCTTGTAGACTTTTCATCATCTCTTGTCTTATTCAACTCACATAACTTAAACATGATGTAAAATCACAGCCAATTTAATATTTTATTTTCAGGAGATACTCCTTTTTATGCAGACTCACTAGTAGGAACATACAGTAAAATTATGGATCATAAGAACTCATTGCATTTCCCAGATGATGTGGAAATCTCTAAGCATGCAAAGAACCTTATCTGTGCCTTTTTAACTGATAGGTAAGTGCACATATTGTTCTGGCAGTTTTTTATTTTGGATGATATTAGTTGTATTTATTTTGGACAGAACATTGTAAAAATTAATTTCTTCTCCTACTTCTCCTGATCTCTGTTCAAATCTCTTCTGCCAAACCTTCTGTTCTCTAGTTTTTCTTTTGAGGTGTTTTTTCCAGGTATTACATTTTATTTCTATGAGCAGTTCTGACAGTTCTTGTTAACAACACAGTTTGTGCTGGACAAATCCTTCCAGTTGCAGTAATAAACTTGTAAAGCTGAAAGTAATTTGTAACCTCCAAGGCACGGACAAAATTGTTTTGCCTAATGTCTATGTGGGCGTTACTTAAAAAAAAGTGGAAGCAAATACTTTTCTGAAAGTAAGCATGTATTTACTGAATATGTTTAAGGTTTCTTAACGTGTTTAAATGGTTTTTTTTCATTTGCTTTGTTGCATTAATTGGTAAATATAGCTAACAAACCTGCAAAGTTACTGTTTTTGCTACAAAAATAAAATCGTAGAATTTTCCCTTAATGGAAGTAAGCCACTTATTGAAATTAAGCCGTACAAGCTTGTTCTTGACTTGAACACTTATATTTTGTTTAGTTTCAGAAAGCAGAGATAATCTTCAATTTCACTGATTTAAAGAACAACAGTGTAGGTCCACAGTTAACTCTGGCTCAATGTTGCCTTCTTACGCTTTCCTGTGATCACCTGCACTTGGCTGGAGCAGGGCATTGGGCTGCTATAGAAGGAAGAATTAGGAAAACAAAATGCCTAAAAATGGGTTTTGCATTTGAAGAGAGATTGCTCTACTGAGCAAGCCTGCAGTTGGCCAGGAAGGATGTGCTTTATTTAACAGCATTTTTCACCCTTAGTGAAGGGTAGAGAGAAAATACGATTAGAATTTAATAGTGTAAATGTAGTAAGGTGGACTTCCACTACGTGTGTCCCTCTTCCTGTTTATATTTAACACAAGGCTCAAGCAATTTATTTGAAACAGATGCTGCGTGATCGCTGCTAAAGCAGTTAAAGAAGGACTAAACATCGACCCTGTGATTTATTGCTTCTTTTCCATGCATTGTTTTTATGTCCTGTTCTTGTACGTAGTTTCAAGAGAGACTCCTCTCTTCAAACTAAAAGTTTCTTGTTGCACTTAAGATTTACTTTGCGGCAAATATCAGCAAGAGATGTGTAAGGGTTAGTTGTGGGGCAGAGGATGGAATTCTTAGAATATTATTTTAGTCCAGCTTTGAATAACTGTTCTGTGCAGCAAGTTAGACCTTCCTTCACTTGCATCTTATGGTCTGTCATGTGGTTTGGCAGACACGAAAGTTCTGCAGTTTTATTTCCCCCAAGGGTGTTCAGTTTTTGTTTGTGTTTTTAGTTTTTTCTTCGTTTTTGCCTCAGTGCTCTCTTTCTTGCTTTACTCCCCACGTGGCAGACTCCAGATTCTGGACATTTTAGCAGTCACAGGGAGAGTGCATGCTAAGAATCAGTAAATTTTATAAAAGAAACGACAGATTAGTGGCTGGTGGTTTTTAAATTTTGTTTTTGTTTGACCATTAGTGCAGTTAACACAGACAATCTTTACTGAAAGTTTGCTGCTTATGAACAAGTCAGAATTTAAATTAAAAAAAAATAAACAGTTATTTTTCCTAATGTGACTCGGGATTAATTGCTGTTTAGGGATGTGCGACTTGGAAGAAATGGGGTAGAAGAAATAAAGCATCACCCTTTCTTCAGAAGTGATCAGTGGAACTGGGACAACATTCGAGACAGTAAGTAAATAAGGTTATAAGTTTTATTTTATTCAGTAATTGCAATTGTAGAAATGAAAAACACTTTCAGTTGTATAAATGAAGTACTTTCTATTAATCAAGAATCTTGTTCAAACACACATATTTATCCCTTGTATTACAAAACCTCGTATGAGGAAGGGTTAATAAAGATACATTTTTCCTACTGGAATTCTCTCACCTTTATCATGCTTTTAATGTAGACATTTCCAGTTTAAACAATGGAGTTGGATGTTTCAGAATTTTAACTAAAAAGAATGCATGGTAGGTTCTGTTTCTCTGTTTTTTTGGTTCTTTTGAGGTGGTTATTTTTTTCTTTTCTTTCATTTTTCTTTTAATCTTCTGGTAGTTAAGACAGTAGTTTGACAGTGGTCATGTTTTACTGCTTTTTATGTAAGGTATTGAGAACCTGATAGCTTTAGGTAAAAAAGCAAAGTATGTCAGTTCTCATAAGCTTGCCATAACTTCTAGAGTTATTTACTAAGAATTTTTAAAATGATGATTTTATTTAAAGTTCTATTCTCTAGTGTGATTACCCGAGCAAATATGTCTTGCATACTAGATGGTCGGTGCATTAGGCAACAAATACAAAAATAGATTGCTCTAGAAAAAGTTGTTCACAGTAATATTTCCAGATCTGCTGTCTGGTAATTCATATTTAACTCCAAGTTATTTAAGGACAACTTATAATACAGTCTTTTAATGCTAGAGAGATACCAGTATATAACCAGTGACTGAATCTTGGAGTGAAATGCACCTTTTTTCCCCTTTTTATAGCTGCTGCTCCTGTTGTTCCTGAGCTTAGCAGTGATATAGATAGCAGTAATTTTGATGACATTGAGGACGACAAGGGAGACGTGGAAACCTTTCCAATCCCCAAAGCCTTCGTGGGAAACCAGCTGCCTTTCATAGGATTTACCTACTACAGAGAAAATTTGTATGTGATACTTTAATATGCATTTTTAAAAACATACCTGTACATTATGCTTACATTCATTCTTTCTTTTCCATTCTAAATACATAATTTATTCCTGGCATTATATTAATTTATGTCCAATATGTGAAGATACAAAATGCAAAATTTGAGTAAAATAATTTGTTACTCTTTCAATTATTTTGATAACTCTGATTAAACAGTGTATTTTTATGTGCACAAAATTGTACAATATCTTAAAAAATCAATTAGGGTTAAAATTCTGATAGATTTGTAATTTTTCTAAAATGGCTTTTTATTAGTTATTTTAGAAGAAAGCTTACACAGCATAATAACTTTCTAGAATTCATCTTGAATAATCAAGAATTAATTGTATTAATTAAAAAAAATTACAAGCTACTGTAGTTTTGGAGACATTCTGATAAGGAAGGATTCAAATCAGGAAGATGTACTAACACCAAAATAAAACAAGAGCAGCATAGGACAAATTGAGACTTGAGAGAATTGATTAAAATGGCAAGGTTGCCAGAGTTGTTGAAAACTTGAGTAAGAGCTGGAGGGATTTGTTTTTTGTTTTTGACAGGTTGCTAAGTGACTCCTCTCAGTCTTGCAGAGAAAACGAATCTGTGCAATCTAGTAAAAATGAGGTTGGTGATTTTTTTTGTTAGTATTAATGGGATGATTAACTAATTTCGTTAAGTCTGTTAAGAAAAGACAAAGTCTAAAGTAAGTGTTTAAGCAGTTTTGTGGGGGGCTTTTTTGTCTTTAAATGATCCTCAATAAAAATGATATTTTCTGTTTACAGGACAGCAAAGAGGTAAGTATGATATCTGAATTATGAAAGGAATAAAAAAATTCCTACATAATTTTATGTGGATGTGAAGTATCTTAAATGTTTATTCACCAAATTGTTAGCAGTAAACCAGTTGTATTTTGAAACAGTTGTACTGAAGTGTTAAGGTGCTATAGTATAAAGATAAATGAATACAGATTTTTCTCAAATTCTTTTTGCATCCAGAATTTGTTTGGAAAGTCAATGTGTGAGGCTCTGTTCCCTACAGACAGCATTACTCCTGTGAAGGTTCCACACTTGCATTAATGATTCATGACTAATTTATTCAGGGTTTGAAAAAGTAAATTGTCACCTGCAGGGAAAAAGGAATGTTTAAATCATGTTCCAGTTGAAGCATATGGAGCATGTTTATTCAGCTTTTGAAGACTGACAAATGAATTTAAATTTGCATGACAGGAAAAGCAGTGGTATTTTCATATATTTACTTCATTATGTTAGTTGAACATCTGTCTTATTCAAGTGTACCTAGTATATTGTTAACATTTCTTAAAACTTACAATGCCTTTTCAAAGTTTAAAAAATACATAAAGGAAATGCATTATGTATTGATCAGATAAATTTAAATACAAAATTTTATTAGACTCCACGTCCTTCCTGTCATTGATGAATAGATGAATAGTTTTAGATGTCACCTTTTAAATAGAAATGGTACTGCTGTTTAAAATACATATGGTCACATTCATGATGTTTTCTTTATGTTGTGTTAGTAAATGCAGATGGTAAAATTTTGCATTTCACTTCTGACAACTTATTTTATTTGTATTTTTTCAAGCAACAAATCTCCAGTTTTGATGTCCTTTTCAGTGCTCCTGTTGTGGAAATCTTCTAATTGTAACAATTATAATGTGCTTTGGAAACCCACATTTTTACACTTTGTGTTTGGGGAAGAGAGGAAGAGGAGGAAGGGAGGAAAATAAATGCATTTGAAAGCTCAAAGTCATGAGATTAATCCAAAATTTATTATTTATAGTTTATATCATAAATATTTGGGTACTAGACTCACAATTATTTTTAAAAAATATTTTAGTAAGCAAAGCATTTCCAAAGTGTTCATGAGCTTCCAAGGTATAAGACTAAGAAATTCTTCTTTATGTGAGGTCACTGAACATGTTTAGCCATATTATCTGAACATGTCCAATTTTGTCATGTACACCCCTTTTTTATTTTTTCATTTCATTTAGAAAGTGCTATGCAAAAACATCTGCTCCAGTGGAAAGTCTCTGGCTATAGAGCACAGCAAAGGGCCGGTAACGTTTTTTGCCCATATAAATTTAATGACTCACAATCTGTGGCACATAATTCTGTGATGGTTCAATTCAATTCAGCATGCAGCAAATTTAGTTGCTTTAAATCCATATATTTAAAATTATCAGAATACCTTGTAAAGATGTAATCTTGTAGTGATGGTTTTAAAATAATATCCTGGAAGACTGAATTAATTTTCCTCACTTTTCCTTATTTTGTTATTTAATTGAATTGCATTTGTTTTCTGTGAAATCATTTTTATATGGGGACCATGCTTTTTTGACATTTTACACAGTTTCAGAAAAAACTAAGCAAGCTAGAAGAACAGCTCAGTAATGAATTACAAGCCAAAGATGAACTAGAACAGAAGTACAGGTGAGACTGTTTCAACATGTTTGGTATGTTTATAAAGATATTTTATTAGACCTTTTGTTTTTAAATGCTTAAAAGCATTTTAAGCCACTTTGGGGGTTCCCAACCCTGCAAACAGACCTCACTGTAAGTTGCTGGTTTAATTCTTGCTGCTCCTGTGACTACTGGGGTGGTTTTTAGGGGGTTTGTTTACCTTTTTTTTTAACTCCCTCTAAGAATCTCACTGTTAAGTGATTTCACCAGCCCCTGAGGTTTCAAGGATTTTTCAGAGGTTTTTTTGCTTAAAATAGAATACCTTGCATAAAATTAATGCGGCAAAAGCACCTTACATAAAATTAGTGAAACACATCCAAGCATTTTAGTTTCTGTATTATCAGCAAGGTTTAAAATTATTTTTCAAATTTGTTCAGATCAACAAGTGTACGTTTAGAGAAGATAGCAAAAGAGCTCGATGAAGAGGTAAGGCCATAGATTTCTTACTGGAATCAGAACTTGAACATTTGTGCATGGATCTTTTCCTTCGATAACAGCAAATTGCTTCTGAGTAGCAATATATTTTATAGCAAATAACACCAGGTGATTTCTTGGTATTCACAAGCATGTAATTGTTGTCACTGCTAAAATATTTTCATTATGATATGTCCTGTAACTGCACATTTCTTTCCAGAACGAGTTTTTGACTGTAGTTTGAAGTTGGCAGACAGCATGACACAAATATCCCATATAGAGTTTAAGAACTGAAGGTGTGAGAGTGGTGTTTCCAGAGGAGGAAGGCCGTGCTTTGCATTGCTTGGTGTTAGTAAAAGGACCCTACTTCTTGCCCAGCTTTGCACCTTACTGCTTCTGCAAATTTGGATGTGGCTGTGTACATCTTAAAGTATGGCTCATGCAGGTGCATGTCAAGACCTTACCTATTCATGTATGTTTCTGTGCTCCCAGAGTGACTGCTTAGGCAGGTCTACCAGGTTTGTCAAATCCAGATGATCAAACGGAATTTAAATTGCAGAGCCCCTGGCCATAGACATCCTGGGCTGGGTTTGACCACGTGTTCTGCTACATTGTGTTTGCAGCAGGCAGATAGACTGGCTTCCTCCATACAGACTAAACTGAGTGCATGAGCTGTGTTTTTATTGTATAAGAATACCACTCCTGTGCATGTAATTAGTGCTGTATTTTTTTAAATATATCCAGATCACTTCAAGGAAGAATGTAGAGTCTGCAGTCAGGCAGTTAGAGCGAGAGAAGGCTCTTCTTCAGCATAAGAATACAGAATACCAGAGGAAAGCAGAACATGAAGCAGATAAGAAACGCAATTTGGAAAATGAGGGTATGTTGAACCGTGCTTGAAGGTTCCATTTTGATGTGGGTTTTTAATGCTTCAAATAAATGAATTATAGTTCAAATTGAAGTGTTTTTGTGACAGTGATTAACAACGTCAAATTGCTTTTGTTGCAGTTAACAGTTTGAAAGACCAACTTGAAGATTTAAAAAAGAGGAATCAGAACTCTCAAATATCCAATGAAAAAATCAATCAACTACAAAGACAGGTATGCCAACTTTATATATGTGTATTTTCAAATAATCACTGCTTGAGGTATAGATTTTTGTAACAGTGGAGGAATTTGAAACGTGTAATTGAGTTTTAAAAGCTGTTCTTTCTTGTTAGATTTTGGTGTTCAAAAGTAATCTTAAAATATACTCCTTACTTCCTTAATTCATAAAACCTAGTATTCTGTAGTAGAAATAGTGGATTTTATATTTTAATTGTTTCTGAAGTATGTTTTTATCAATCTTAGTTGGATGAAGCCAATTCTTTGCTGCGGTCAGAGTCTGATACTGCAGCCAGGTTAAGGAAGAACCAGACAGAAAGCACAAAGCAAATCCAGCAGCTGGAAATTAATAATAGAGAACTACAAGATAAGAACTGCCTGCTGGAGAATGCAAAACTCAAACTGGAGAAGGAGTATCTCAACCTTCAGTCAGCTCTAGAGTCAGAAAGGAGAGATAGAAGTCATGGATCAGAGATAATCAGTGATTTACAAGGTATTTCCGCCAATCTTCGGAAGTTAAGATTGCTTCTTGTTTCTGTTTTGGGTGGTGTTATTTGAGTTTCAGACTGTGACTAGATAAATCTGCTGTTTTATAAAATGTTACATAATTGTGAACAGCATTTAAGAAAAAAATGTGTGGTAACATCTCTAAAACATTTGTGGTAACTTTTAGAACCACCCCAAAGGAGACATTCTTGATAGTCAGAATTGGAAGCTGTTACATTTCAAAAATGTTATCTCTAAATAGATAAAATACAGCCTTGTTTTGACGCGCTGACCAGCCTCATTGATATTTTGGTAATTTTTAGGTCGAATATCTAGCCTTGAAGAAGAAGTGAAAAATGGAAAGAGTGCATTAGCCAAACTGGAAATGGAGAAAAGACAATTGCAGGAAAAACTCACAGATTTAGAAAAGGTGACAGCACTACTAAATGAACATTGGTGTTACATTCTTACAGAATTTTTGAATTTGTACTTTTATTACTTGAGACACTGCAACCAAACCTATGCAAAAAATAAACCTTGTTTTCAGCTTTTTTTGTTTACCAATTCGAGAAGGGGGGGGAAAAGGACATAATTTCCCATACAATCATGATATATTTTTACTTCTAAAGTTCCTAATTATGTACTCCAGTGTGTACCTTAACAATAGAGTAGCTTAATTTCATGTGTGCAGTTTTTTTGAACTCTCATTATTGCCAAAAATAAGAGAGCCTCTGCTAATAGGATTTTTTAAACAATTTTTTTACTGAAACAAAAAGCTTGAAAAATTTCTTCAATAAACCTAATCTTTGAGCTGCTCTTACTACAGAATGTTGGTTGTTACAGCTATAATTCTGTAATTGTTTGCAACTGGGGATGTTATTGTACCTTTTTAGAGCACTTTAGCATTCACAAAAGAAAAAAATTATGGAAATGAGTTCTCCATTAGTTCCTTAGCATGAGCTTTCTCTTCTGCTCCAAGCATCCTTCCAAGCAGCATGTTACTGTTGTTAAAAATTCTGCCACTAACTTTATACATTTAATGTTTTATTTCAATGTTATATTTTCTTTAACAGGAAAAGAGCAACATGGAAATAGATATGACATACAAATTTAAAGTTATGCAGCAGAACCTTGAACAAGAAGAAGCTGAGCATAAAGCCACAAAAGCACGATTAGCAGACAAAAATAAGATCTATGAGTCTATAGAGGAAGCAAAATCTGAAGCCATGAAAGGTATGTATTTGGCATACCCGTGTGAATTATACGAAGTAGATAATATAATCTTTCACTGTGCATATTCTGGTGCATCTCATGACAACTGAAATATCTTGAAGAGAGGGATAATTACAAAAAGAAATCCAGAAGATGGCTCTTTTGAATTAAATGGCTTATGATTATTACAGCTGCTTAAAAAGCTACCTACAAATCCTGTCCTTCCAATTGCAGAGCATTCACAAAAAATTTGAGCATGCAGATCTTCAAAAGCAGCAAAAATGATTCGGTAATAATGGCTGAGTCACTTGGCATATCAGGTTCCCAAACAGCTTCAGCTCTTTGATTTAATATTATCACAGGCAGAGTGCAGTAGATTGAAATGTTTTATTTTTAAAATTCCACCTGTTTTGTTCATCTCAGAGGTGTTGAAGATAAACTGGAAGTTATCTAGAAGATCAAAAGTAGGAAATAGCTCTGTCAGAAATGCTTGAAAAAGCATCCTTTGGGTGTGTATCTACTGTGAAAATTTTAATGAATCACTTTTAAGTAGTCTTTCTCTTCAGTTTTAAAAGGAGAAACGTGGCTTATTGTTAGTACAGGGTAGACATCTTCTTCCCTTTGGCCTCCAAAATCTGCTGTTTTACGCTTCACTGATGTCTTACATCTTTTACTTCACAGAAATGGAAAAGAAACTTTTGGAAGAGAGAGCTTTAAAGCAGAAAGTAGAAAATCGACTGTTGGAAGCTGAGAAGCAGCGCTCCATGTTGGACTGTGATCTCAAACAATCGCAACAGAAAATAAATGAGCTCCTTCGCCAAAAGGATATACTTAGCGAAGATGTAAGGAACACTGACAAAAGGAGCCTTGAGTCAAACCTTGTTTCCAGTGGCCTAGTATTTTCCCTGTTATAGCTGTAGTTAGAAATATTTGTGAATGAAAATGGCAACAGAGTTTTCCTTCTCTGCCTTTGAAACTTTAAAAATCTACTTCATGGAATGTGGTGTCATTTTTCTGAAATATTTCAGCATTATCCATGTAAAGAGGTTTGTCCTATCTAGTGGTAAGTGCTGAGAGATTGACATGGAAAAACTAGGTAATTTAATTTGTGCTAATGCCTTTTTTCAGGAAGCAGCTTTGATTTACCAAAAGATATAAAGGAAGTCAGTTAGAGACTGTTTAAATGTTGTTTTCCTGTGTAGGTCTGTAAAATCCACAGGTTTCTGCTTCTTTTTCAGGTAAAAAACTTGACATTAAAAATAGAGCAAGAAACACAAAAGCGCTGTCTCACTCAAAATGACCTCAAGATGCAAACACAGCAGGTCAACACCTTGAAAATGTCAGAGAAGCAGTTAAAACAGGAGAATAACCACCTTCAGGAAATCAAATTAAGTCTGGAAAAACAAAACAATGAACTGCGCAAGTATGCAAGTTGTTCTGTATGTTTTAGTCGTGTTACTGATTTGACATATTTTTGGAATAAAAATTGGAAGCAAAATTAATTTTTAAAAATTGCTGCAAAGAATATGCTGTTCTACAGTGCAAAACTTAATTGTTCTTTAAAATCATTTGCTGTGACTAATTGAAACTTGCTCCAGTGATTCAGCAATGTACAGGTTTGTATTAAAAGATGTTTGTTATCCTGCATATCTTAGATATGAGATTAAATATGAGTTGAAATATTAAACAGCTTAAATATCAGTCTTAAAACTTCACAGAAACCCTTATTTAACTGAAGGTCTAGGTGCTTTTTTTAACGATATAGGGCTTCAGTGAAGAGGAAGGGTACTGGAATTATTAGTCTAGGAGAACTTATTAGAGTTGGAAATGAATACTGCTACAGAGCTACGAAGCATAACCATTGGAAATATCTAGTACTACAGATCTTTAAACGTATCTGTTGGACCTTCAGTAGTTTTTCAAGGTCTTACAAGCAGTATTTGCACCTGATAATAAGTAAGGAAAGAAACTTTTTTTTTTACGTGAAGAACTTCCTTGTGAATGAACAGACCAGAGTACTACACCTATCAAATGAATCTCATTCCTAGCTCCTTTATGACTTTGGGTGTTTTGTCTCCCTGTGCTTCACCTTTCTGTCAGTTAGATGCATTTAGTCATGCAGAAGGTGGCCATAATGTGGAACACTGGCAGAAGCTTTTTCTGCTACATTTTTGCTGTTATGAAACTGACTGCTGTTTAAATAACAGATAAATTCAAGAAAATATGCATGTCAGGGAAATACAGACATTCATAGACTGTGCTCTAGCAAACAAGAGACCCAATTGGTTGGATCAGTGACATTTTACATGGAAATAAGATTCTGCTGGTGATTGTTTGTCAGTGTCTCTTACTGGTTAAACTTTGTGACACTGTTGTGGTTAGTGTGTTAGTAGTATTAAACTGACCTGTTATTAGTGCAGTATTCTCAGCCGGACAAGTAAAAAAGAGAGCTGGTACCCAGAGAAAGCTTCAGGTTTAATAGCTAATGATACTTGGGTCAAGAAAAATCTGGAGATCTCAAGGGTGTGAATTCTGTCTTTTCTGTTTACTGCTCTGGAATATCTTCATATCTCTAAAGCATGTTCTTCCTTTCTAGGGAACGTCAAGATGCAGATGGACAAATGAAAGAGCTTCAAGACCAGCTGGAAGCTGAACAATATTTCTCAGTATGTTTTATGCTGCCTTATTTTTATACTAATCTGTTTACTGAGTACGTTAGCTTTTCTTTTTCCCCCTCAGCCATCAGACGTTTCTCGTCTCTAACCCAAAGCAACTTGATTTTCTTGAGCCTGTCCTGAGTGTTTTCTGCTGCCTCAATCTTGATCACTGAGCAGCATGAAAGAGCTCATGTTGAGAAATGTCCCAGCTTTGTAGGGGAGTTCAGAGAGAGGAGTCAGGTAGCTCATTTTTCCAGCATGTGAATAATTTTTTGCATGTTTGAGGCCTTTTGCATTCAGCATCTCTTCGATGCCTGTATGGTAGAGAAGAATTGTATTCTCACGTGATGTGACAAAACATGTGCATCCATGGCTCAGAAGGAAATTTTGCATTATGACCAAACTTGGTAGTGATCTGTTGGGAGTTTTTCATTTATTGTAGTAAGGTGCACCAGAATAAATAGGTAGCATACTTAAAAATCATCACTGGCACGTGAAGGTTAATTTTTATTAACTGCACAGCCAGTCACACTGCAGGATATGCCAAAAAGCTTGTTTCAATATTAATGGGAAATTAGATTTCCTTGTAGATTTAGACGAGTGAGGAGAAGGCCTACCTAAAGTTTTATAGATGAAAATGTTACACACATTAAAGGAAAGAAAGGGAGAATTGAGGTCAGTTGACTGCTGTAGATGGGCCAGAGAGAGGCAATCTGTCCTGAAATCCCTGCAGTACACTTAGAGTCGTCTGTCACTTGACCTGTAATCAGTCATTTGAATGGACACAGCAATATAATGTTACTTTCATTTTCTTCAGAGTTCTAGATTTATATTAATTCCATGAAATTTTGAATTTCAAATTATTTTCTTACTGGGTTTTCCCTTATTCCTGTATATCTTTTTGTTCTTCAACTATCATGTTGGTTTCATGGGTTTGTATGAGTAGAATCTAAACTCCACATGCATAATTACATCAAAGATTTAAAATAGTAGAGAAAAATAAATTAATTACTTTCTCTGCTTCTGATACTTCTGATTTTGTACAAAATAGTGATTTTCACATTTAGAGTATCTTTACCAGTATGTATAGGAACATAGAAAATGTATATCCTACATCTACCTATTTACAAATACGCAAGCTAAAAAAGGAACAACAACAAAGTAAAAAAACCAAAACACATTTGTGAAGGATGATGACATTTAGATAAGCTTAGATATGGCATTGCACAATTATACTCCAATTAGTGTGATTAAGGAACTGCAATCAACTTGTGTAATTTTTGTGGACCTTCAAGAGTATAGAAATCACATAATTTTCTTTCCAACTTTAAATTCTAGACTCTCTATAAGACACAAGTTCGAGAACTTAAAGAAGAATGTGAGGAAAAGACCAAAATTTGTAAAGAAATGCAGCAAAAGATACAAGAGTTACAGGATGAGAGGTAGGTTTTGCTAGTTGGACTACTAATACATATAAGATCAGGATGGATTTTTGTTGTTTTCTTTGTTCCCCTCCCTAACCCCTACCATACCTAACCCTATCCTGAAAGTTAATTTTTAACTTTAAAATTAGTAAAATTAGTTAAAATCTAACTAATATATCAATAATTTGCAGAGATTCCTTGGCTGCTCAGCTAGAGATTACTTTGACAAAAGCAGATTCAGAACAACTTGCCCGTTCCATTGCTGAAGAACAGTACTCTGATTTGGAAAAAGAGAAGATTATGAAAGAGCTGGAGATTAAAGAGATGATGGCAAGGCATAAACAGGAACTTACTGAGAAAGATGCCACCATAGCCTCGGTGAGTTACATGATCTGTAATTCCGGTAGAGGTAGTACATGAGCTTCATTTGCAGTTTGAGTTATCCATTGCTCCTTAGCAGATTTAGAGATATATAAGTATATCTAACATTTTTAAAGTATTTATTTCTTATGATTGAAATTCAAGACTCTCTTTCTGTGTTTCTTCCATGCATTTCTCTGACCATTCTTCCTTCTGTGCCTCTACCCCTCTTAAAGCAAATCCTCTTATCCTTATCCTGGTCTCATTCTGCAGCATTTCCTTCTGTCCTGTAATGCTGCTTCGTTTGCCAAATGAGTTTTGTTATGTGGTCACATGTCCTATTTTTTTTTTAGTTGGAGGAAGCAAATAGGACACTAACTAGTGATGTGGCTAACCTTGCTAATGAGAAAGAAGAACTAAACAATAAACTGAAGGAAGCACAAGAACGTACGTAATCTCTGAACCAAATGTGATTTAAATTGAAACTATGTTTGTTAATTGGTACTATATTCATTTGAAATGAGTTTTCATAGATTTTCTTTTAATTACCTTGCTACAGAAATTACAAAGCTAAAAGAAGAAGAAGCAAATGTAGGAAATATTAAAGCACAATTTGAGAAACAGCTGTTGAATGAAAGAACGTTAAAAACCCAGGTAAGTAAATATATTCAAATGCATATAGACACAATGTTCACGAACCAAGTAATTTTTAGTAGAATGCTTTCCATTATAAACTACAGATATGTACTAGTAATGCTTTTTTTGTTGTTGCTCTGAAAGAAAATATACTGGTCTTTTTCTTCCTTCTTCTAAGTAGACTTTCCATGTAGTGAAACTGGATCCTTGTGATTCATAATAGAGGAACTATTAATCCAGATGTATTCCACCAGCAAAAGCCTTCATTTCTGTCAAATAATTCAATATGTTACTGGTTTCAATCTTGATTTAAATTCCTTTACAAATTCTAGAAAGAAGTACATTTCTGATTTTAATCTAGATTGTTTTTATAACAAGTGGCATTTTAATACAAAGACGTATTTGGATCTAGCTAGTGAGAATGGATTATTTAAATGAGTGAAAGTGCTCACATAGCTAATGCTTGCTTCAAGTAAAAATGGCGTCATTACCTTCTTTTATATTTTGTGTAATAAGCTGAATTAAAGCAAGCTTGTAGTACTGGATTGCAGAAATTTTTAGTTTATAGTTAGAAGTGTGTGGTTATAGACTGAGAGAAGACTTTCTTTCTTCACAGCATAACTCCGTGTATTTATTAGTGTGGTTTTTGTCACTTTTTTCTTTCCCATGGGAAGGCCGTGAATAAACTGGCTGAAATCATGAATCGGAAGGGTCCAGTCAAACGTGGAGCTGACACTGATGTCCGGCGGAAGGAGAAGGAAAATAGGAAGCTGCATATGGAACTGAAGTCTGAACGAGAAAAGTTAACCCAGATGATGATCAAATATCAGAAAGAAATAAATGAAATGCAGGCAGTAAGATCCTTTTGTAAATATAAACATTGCAGTATTTTCTGAAAAATCATACTATTGATACAGACTTTACAGTAGTGTATCCAGTCTCTATATCTGAATTTTCCCAACCAAAAGAAATACACAGAATGTACATTGAGATTGGCTACAAATTCTGCATAATTTTCTCTGAGTAACCAAATATTGTAATAATAGGAAATCTTGCAATTTATCTCTGCAGCAAATAGCAGAAGAGAGTCAGATACGGATTGAACTGCAGATGACTCTGGACAGCAAAGACAGTGACATTGAACAGCTTCGATCCCAGCTGCAGTCACTGCACATTGGGCTAGACAACAGTAGCATAGGCAGTGGACCTGGAGAGGCTGAGGCAGATGATGGATTCCCTGGTATGTTAATTTTATTAATATTTCTGCATTAACTTGGTTTATACCAGTGTTTTTTCCTTAGAAACTGGGGTATTAAATTGGTGGTCTGATGATTCTGTGATTTTCATCTTCATGTATTTCTACCATCTTATCAATCTATTGATAGTGATGACTTGTTACCTAACTAAATCTGTCATAATACTTCACCTTACATTTATTTAAAGATTTTTTTTTTAATTCTATTGTGCTCCATTAGAACTAAATATTTTTTTCACTTAATTTTGGTGGTTACTTTGCAAGTACTGTGTGTATGTGATGAAATGTAAAACTAATACTCTCTTAGAGATTCTATTTTGACTTCTTTTCTACTTTTCCTCCTTTATGCTTTATGTTTAGTCCGTATCACTCAATCCCACACTATGGAATCCATGTCCTTTACCTATCAGCACTCTTCTACCTCTGTCAGTATTGCCACTAAGCCTTCCAGTTCTCGCATGCTTCTTGATTCCGATTCTGACTCAGAGGAAGAACCTTTGTCTTGTTCCCACAGCCCTACAGAAGTTGATAGCACAGGTGACATCCCTGAGAAACATTTGGTTTTGTTCTGATCGTGTCATTTTCTCTGTTCTGGCATTAACACTTATTAATACATAATTGAAGAAGCATAAACCAAATCTGGCAGATAACACGCTGCAGTGGCAGTAAACATTGTCATCAAAGACATGAGAAATAACTGGCCTGTTTTCTCTAAATGTTTGCAAATGCTTGCTGACAGTTATAAACCCACCATTTTTATTGAGGCGTTGAATAAATGAGCCTTACAGCTTGTTTTCAAGATAGCCTCTGCACAGTATCTGCAGTTCTCTGTGTGACACTAAGGTACTGCATACCAAAAAGTCAAATCTTTGTGTGTAAGTGAAGTGTGGAAACATCTAACTCCTCACACCTGAACATACATGATTTTCTTGTAGAAATTCATTGTCCTGAGTATAACATTGTTTTGTCTTAAAAGTATATTATGAGTGATAAGGCCCTGTTTTACCAATTCTGTATTCATTTTATATGACTACACATACACCCTTTTAACAAAGCTTCTGTTTGGTGTTAGAGATGGGTTTTCTATTGCATCCAAATTTCCATATTTCACATGAGATTCCTTTAAAATGTTAATACCTTTCCACTGAAGGTAGAACCTCTTTTGGTATTTTGACATTACTTCATCAAACAAGAGTAAAGAATAATGCATTTCCTCTATTTTCCTCATTCTCTGGTTTTTGCTTTGAAGCTTCTAATGAAAGAAAACCTACATACATACGTATTTTTTTCCTTATTAGCTTCTGTTGTGGTATGTGCATGGATTTGCTTTGTTCTAAAGTAAAAAGTCATAGCTAAGCTGGAATTTTTTTGCTTACATAATTACAAAAGATTTGAGGTGTCTTCTGTTGTTTCTCCCCTCCTTGCATTTATAAGCATGTATTGTGAGAAGTTTGGAATATTCTGCCCTTTTTCTAATCTGTTAGTATTGAATGGACCCCAGAAGTGGAAAAAGTATAATCAGAAGCTCTCATTTTGTCCAATTTAAGCTTGTATTACAGGTTACAGACAAAAATAGGAAAATCATATTTTAGGAAATAGGATAAACATGCTTTTTTTTTGCCCTACATGTGCTTCCTGGATATGGCGTAGACTATTTTTTTGCATCAACATTATGCTTGCTGCACTTTGTATGAGGTATAGTTGAAAGGAACAATATAAGCTGACAGTTATGAGGCAAAACGTTACAGAACTGTTTCATGTAGTTGATATGTGTATTAAAATAGGTCACCAACAGCACTGCTGATAGGGCAATAAATGTTGAAGACAGTGTGTATCTGTGTATCTTGCTTTAAGTCTCTCTAGACACAAAGAGAATTCTATGAATATCTAATAATTATTTGTTACACTGTGTTAAATATGGGCAGGAACCTGCAAATGCCCTCTGATGAGAAGGAAAATAATTTTTGTAATTTTGGAGTATGTTTCTGCTTGTTCCATGGTTTTGTGTTTGTTAATGCTTAAGACTTCACTATTTTTGACTTGGAGGTTCCTCAGCAGTAGTAATCTGCTAGGATAGGAAACTCATTAGAAAAATCTTATTGCAATTGAGTAGTTTCCCTTAATAAAACATAGTGGGAAGAGACACTTGTGTTAAATGCAGCTACAAAAAGAGGGTCAGAGGGTATGTGTATTATTATTAGGCTATGTATTACCAAGCATTGGTAAAATGTGATCCTGCTGAGCTTTTGATGACTACTGAAATGTGTGTGTCAAACAACAGCTGAGCTCTCAATACTCTTGATAAATCAAATCTGACAAATGTGCCAGTGTAATATAAAATACTGCAAGTGTGTGAAAGGGCAGTTGAATTCAGTCAAGGCCTAAGGGTTTGCCAAAAATCGCTTATTTTGGATTAGAAAGCCTAGGACATTTTGGCAGAATTGGAGAAAAGAAAAATTTACAAACCAAAAAGTATGAATTAGAATACTAAAATGACATTTTCCCCAGCATATATGGTACATAGGTTATTTGTGGCAGTAATTTGTCTTGTTTCTGGTCTTGGATTGGATGTTGTGTGGCCTGTACTAATATCTTTAGGTGCTGTTGTAAAAGGTAAAGGTCAATAGACATAAGGCTTTTAAGACTTGAAAAAATTACTAAAGGGAATGTGTGTGCTATAATTGCAAGTTTGTTCTTCCCCTTCCTCCTCATGTCTACTACTTCTTTGTGATTGCATTGCTGGTTATTGGCTGTATTCAGGGGTATATTATTTAATGTATTCCTGAACATTTACCATGGTAAACTTCACAAGATATCGTACTGTGAAATAGTTCATCTTCTCATGTTTGCTCTCTTGCTTTATTATTGATGTTCAATAACTTCTAAAATGCACCTCAGTCTCAAAAATAATGTTTTGTCTGTTCTTTAATACATATCTCTTTTTCAGAATCAAGGTTAGAAGGCTGGCTATCAATGCCTGTTAGAAATAACACTAAAAAATTTGGATGGGTTAAAAAGGTAAGAAAACCAGATTAATGATTTTATTTCATGCATAGGTTCAACTTTAAAGTTACTGTAGGTTTTCAACGCTTCAGTTTTTCTTTTATATGTGTTCTCTCATTACTTAAATCTATAAAATATGTTAGCTGCTATAGCTACATCAGAGAGGGGCAGCTTAAGACAATTACAATAGTTTAAGACACCTCTTTGTATAGCCAGGGGTGAGAACAGTCATTCATGATCTTCAAATGTTTATACACGCCATGAGCATTCCCAGCAGTGTTACATAGCTGGAATTAGGCAGAGTCTGGAAACAGGCTCTTGGTCTTGACAATTTCTTCATTTAGGGGATAAGACTAAAACCTACTCCTCCTGCCTTGTGCAGCCTTCGTTTTTTTACTGCTTCTCAGTAACCTCTTTGATGATTCTTTGTCCAAAATGTAGCATACACATTTTCATACAAATTTCCTTACTGCTGTCATACAGTTAATTCTAGTCAAAATTCTGGAAGTAGGACATCTTTTAGGTAATTAGCTTTTTAGTGAACACTGATAGCTGTTCTGGTAAGTATAACAGTGATCTTTTTAAGGATGATCCCTATTGGTTGTGACCTGCACACATGAAATAGGCAGAGGATGACAGTTATTCTTTCTATCAGTCCAAGTGAAAATTAAATCAATAAAATAGAAAGGAAAAGCTTATATCCTACTTTCTTCCTGACTTTCATTTTTGTTTCTTCATAGATATTTAAATATGTTTAAAAATCAGTTAATCTGATTATATAACTTGATTTATCAGGTAATCAGAATTTTGTTTATGTAATGAATTCCTTGGCATGGACTTAGTATACACTACTACTGTTGTCCACTTAGGTGCCATTTAATCAAATTGTAGAAAAATATTGTTACAACATATGTGATAGATAATTGCTGTGACATATTTAACGTCTGCGATGAGCTAGATTAAAACATGTTTTTATCGTTTTCTCTCCTAACAGTATGTAATTGTGAGCAGCAAGAAGATCCTGTTCTATGACAGCGAACAAGATAAAGAACAATCTAATCCCCATATGGTATTGGATATAGAGTAAGTATTGCCATGTGTGATTCCTTCTTCTGATTTGTAGCTGAACTCTGTTGGAAAGACCTGTGACCAAAGGGCCTTTTGAGGTCCAGTCTTCGAGCACAACATCACATGGGACATGACTTGTGAGTCAGGCAGGAATGGGGTGGTGCTTCTCCCATCGTTGAGTAGTGGGCTGATTAAAAGCAGTCTCTCGGGAGCACGGCGAACAGGGGCATTGCACGGCATGGCACGGCACTGAGGGCACGGCAGTTTGCACAGGCAGGGTAAGCAGGCAGGGTTGCACGTTTTCTGGCCTGTGAGGTTTGCTGCGTGTTGTTTGCGGTGTTTCTGTTGGTTGGTTAGTTTTGGGGTTTTCTGTTAGTAATGGTTTTTACGTGATCCAAAACAGTAGTTAGTACAAGTGCATGTAACCAAATGGAACCCTCCAAAAAGGATGTGTCTGTGCAGACCCATTCCTGCCTGGAGTGTTTGAGCTTATCAGTGGTTTCAGGGGGCATTGTGGAGGAGGCCTGCCTGCGGTGTGAACAGGTGAACGATCCGTTTCCTCGGTGGCCAAGCCTAGGGAGGAAGTTGAAAGACTACGGAGTATCAGGGAAAGTGAAAGTGAAAGGGAAACAGATTGGTCGAGTTCAGCCCTTCCATCCTTGAGGGAAGCCCACCCAGAGTCAGAGGACTCCTATGCCTCCCGCTGTCAGGCAATAGGAGGACACCAGGTAGATGAAGGGGAGTGGAAATGGGTTCCTGCTCAGGGAGGTAATAAAAATTCCTCCTGACCCCCATGCCCTAGCCAGGTGTCACTTCAGAATAGGTATGAGCCCTTGGATCTAGAGAGTCAGCCAGATGACTTAGAAGAAAATTAGCTGCCCACTGAGCCTCCCAATTACGATTCATCTGTAAGACGGGTCACCACCTCTAACATCAAGAAGAAACGAAGGGTAATTGTAGTAGGTGACTTCCTTCTGAGGGGGACAGAGGGCCCCATATGCCCATCAGAGCCATCCCACAGTNAATTGTAGTAGGTGACTTCCTTCTGAGGGGAACAGAGGGCCCCATATGCCAACCAGACCCATCCCACAGGGAGGTCTTCTGCATCCCTAGTGCTTGGGTACGGGCTATTACTGAGAGACTTCCTGGGCTGATTCAGCCCTCTGATTATTACCCACTGCTGATACTCCAGGCTGGCAGTGATGAGATTGAAGAGAGGAGTGTCAGGGCAATTAAAAGGGACTTTAGGGCACTGGGTCAAATGGTTGATAGGACAGGGGAGGGGCACAGATAGTCTTTTCCTCAGTCCCTTTGGTGGCTGAGAAAAATGGTGAAAAGAATAGGAGAGCTCACATTATCAACAAGTGGCTCAAGGGTCGATGTCATCGGCAGAATTTTTGGGTTTTTGATCATGGGACAACTTTTACAGCACCTGCTCTGCTGGAACCAGATGGGCTGTTTCTCTCTGTTAAGGGCTGAAGATTTTTAGCTCATGAGCTGGCAGAACTTGTTGAGAGGACTTTAAACTAGGTTTGAAGGGGGAAGGGGATGCAGCTGGGCGGTCTGGAAGCAGGCCCAAGGGTGGTAAGCCTGAGTTAGTGGTGAATCAGTAGCTCAGATGAGGTGCATGTATACCAATGCACGCAGCATGGGGAACAAACAAGAAGAGGTGGAGGCCATGGTGCAGCAGCAAAGCTGTGATGTAGTTGCCATCCTGGAAACATCATGGTGAGATGACTCACATAGCTGGAGCACTGCACTGGATGGCTGCAAGCTCTTCAGAAGAGACAGGAAAGGGAAAAGAGTTGGAGGAGTGGCCCTTTACATCAGGGGAGTTTTTGACGCCATAGGTATTGAAACTAATGATGATGAAGTTGAATGCCTATGGGTAAGGATTCAGGGGAACGCCAACAAGGCTGACATCCTACTGGGAGTCTGTTATCGTCTACCCAACCAAGAAGAAGAGGTGGACAACTTATTCTA